>OZ023210.1:20612808-20685712 GCA_963995525.1 Escarpia spicata
ATGACGGATGATATTTTCTGATTATACGAGTAGAGTGAATAAGTAAAATTGAATTTCTGTATCCAATTAATATGTCAGTGCTATTTTTAGAATAATGGTATCGTTCATGCATTTTGACTGAGTTACAATTCCAGTTGATACATAATGCGAAGTTTCTGTAATAAATGATGATATTTACCTTCATGATATGACCTCGCCCTTCGCCTTTCAGTATCGAGTTCTAACATTATAATAAAACATAAATCCCTGTTCACGCAGCGAGATCAATTGAATCATCAACAGATATGTCTTTACGCATTTTTACCTTGACCTTGATTAGCATGATCTTCACCCCAAACCCATTCCAAGTTCATCCATCTAAAGCATTTTTAGATGGAACTTGACAACAAGATGGTGAATATACCCTATAGTAAGTTCTTGGCTCGAAATATCAATATCTTAAGCCAATATGACCTTAAATGTGACCTTATCACGTGACCTCGCCTGGGATCGGCAAAATAACACCGGAGATGGATTTCCCATACTCGAAATATTTATTAAAACCCCTACAAAGTGGTATAATTTATGGTTCTACAACTTTTGGTTCTCAAATTATTGTACAGCCTTTCTCTGGACGACAACCATCTTGGATATGTCAAAAATGGTTGTCATAGCGGGAGCCCAGCCAGATAAAAAATAAAAAAATTCATGGCCATATCTATCGCTTAAAATTGACAAATTCACGTGGGACAAGAAGCTATAGGCGCGGGAACAGGGGGGGGGAAGGGGCAAATAGCTGCCCCCTAGAATTATCTGGGGGGGCAGACATATGGTTTTGCGCCCCCCATTAAATGTGAGCTTGAATGTTTGTTTTTGTGGCGAGCGTCAATGGCGGGTGGAAATCTAAATTTTATGAAACGATTAATGTGTATTTTGTCGACTGTGAAAGGTGTGTGCAATTGGAGAGCAGACATAATGGTTTTCTGCCCCCCCCTCTCAGTAATAGGCGGCACGAGGGCGAAAATAATTTCCAAAGCACTTCTTTTCTATCACACATACAATTGTCGGCATGATCTGCCACAGCCGACATGTGCCCAATGGTTGTTGGCCCTTTTCTCTCAAGTGAAACGTCTGGTTTTTATGGTTTCAACGTCTTTCTTGTGTTCTTCCAGTGTTGGCTTGTACCAAACGTTATCCATGTTTTGCTGGTGTATGTGTTGTTCCAGCTCTTATACCCCCATAAGGAATTTGGTAGACAACGCCTTTTGTCTTCTTACTGTCTTCCACTTTCCTTTTTGGATGTACTAATATTTGTATGAGATATGCGTGTGGTCTAACAGGTTGTGACAACGAACATCAACAGTTCCATCAAATGGAAACCATAGGCGGATCCAGGGGGTCTGGGGGCACGTGCCCCCTAGACCGTAAGGATTATAGGCGTGCCCACAGATCTTTTATAATGGACACACGCAAACGTGTCCGTCCTAGACGTTTAATTGGAAATGTGCCCCCGGTCAGGTTACGATAAGCTAAAAAGTTATGCGTCTTCTATAGCACCCCCTTCCTCCGTTTCCCGATGTCACCAGTCCAGCCGAGAAGTTGAAGTAGTTACGGCTGCACTGCATCATTTCGTTCGGCTACCAGTGGACGTTTTTGTGCCCCCCCCCCCCCCCCCCCCCCCCCCCGACTACCCTCGCGATCGATCTCTGGATCCGCCCCTGGAAACTCCCTAACTTATTGTAGGGCGAAATGCCTACCACTGGGCGACTTGCCCCTTTTTGTGGGCGTATTGCCTCAGTACTGGGCAGAACGCCTACATTACACTTTTAAAGAATGCATACTTGCAAATTTAGTGTAATCATACTTTTAAAGCCATATTTATTTTAATAGTGTAGCTTAATTGTTCTTTCGGCGTATCAAACTGTTTTTTTAAAGAATATACCTCACTATTTTGTAGTCAATTTCTTTTTTAAGGAAGGCAAATTCCCCACCCTACCTTAGTCGTTTCTTTGTGATATTCAATATATCTTTGATAATTACGGGTTATAATAATATTGGTGAAGAGAAATACTAGGAAACAATCTTGCCTACGTCGACAGGTGGCAGCACCAGAATTATACTTTTTCTTGCATTCACTAGATGGCGCATCATCATTTCGGCCCTTTCAGGTCAACGTTCCATTTACGTTAGTGGATGACGTTACTTATCGAACCCTTGTGAGGTTGTTGTACAGGAGGAACTGTAAACTACATGTACTCGTTACATCAATGACGATGATTTCGTTCTCCATATTAGTTTTGGTAGTCACGTTGGTGTGTTGTGAAGGTGGTGAGTATTGTTGGTTTCGTTTTGACTTTTGTTCATTATCGTTGACGTTGCGTGACCTGACTAAGTTTGCGTGTCGCGCAATTTCTTGCAATCTTGGGCTTGGCAATTGTCAATGCGGTATTGTATCATTTGTCATCTAACATTTGTCAAGTAACGGTTGCTCACTGGAGGCCAGTGTTTACACTGATCTGAGAATGCAGTTTTCCACACCGTTTCATACCAAGCCTAAACTTCTAAAGGCTAAAGGTGTTATGCTTTACTGCAATAATGCTTGGATAGTTATAACTTCCTGCTAAAAAAATACTACGGTTTACTAAAGTAAATTTACTATAGTTTACTATAGTAAACACTATAGTAAATTACAGTGTTTTTGCGGAATATTTTACCATGTTTTACCATAATAAATACCATGGTTTACTATAGTAAATACTTCATTTTACTATGATGAATATAATATTTTACCATGGTTTATTACAGTAGGCACGTCAATAAAAAATTAAATATCATACTAGAACATTGGGAATGGGCTTAAATTAAAGGTAATAACTTAAGGATCACATAACTGTTTATTTTATTAAGATAGCTTTAATAGATCAAAAGATATTGCGATTTTAAGATGGCAAAACTGTGTAATTTTTTTGTATCTCTTACGTTACAGTGGCAAAATGGACTCATTTTTGTATTTTCTGTGGATAAATATTTGCTTTAAAATGTCATAACTTTTTTATTTGTATTGATATTTAAATACTGTCTTCATAGTTTACAAACACATTGACTAGAGTAATAAATTTACAATATTTAATATTTTTAGTACAAATTATAACCAAATTAATGCAATTAATTAGTTAATTTTAGTAATGTAGCATGCAAACTCAACAGACCAACAGTTCCAATTAAAGGCCATAATGCCCATGATTATGAAGATATTTATACATATTATGCAATGTGCATAACCACATTAATAATGGTAATACATATACATTACATCATTTAATAATAATTTAATTAATTAGTCAATATTGGGTAATTAGCACGCGACTTCGACAGACCGACACATTTCAGTAAAAGGCCATAATGTCTATGATTGTCTAATGATTATGAAGATATTTATACATATTATGCAATGTGTATAACCACATTAATAATGGTAATAAATAGACATTAGCAATAACCAGCCCTGGCGGCTGGCCTAAAACTACCATGCTTGGCCCGTATTAGTATTACTGTATTCTATAGTCTATACTCCTATTCATCAATAGAAACTTAAAATTAAATAATAATGTTATCTAAAAGTCAGAACAGTTGAAGTGCCTAATTACAGTGAATGATGATGAAAGCCTGGTAAAATGCAATATACTATGGTTTACTATAATTCACCATGAAATACTATGGATGTATCATGGTTTACCATAATAAAATGTAGTACATTTTTAGCAGGGTTATATTTAAAAACTTGTCCTTGCATTCTTTATCATCATCGACATCATCCTTTTGGCAGCCACAGTCAACTTGCTGATTATTCTGCTGCTTTTTGCCTTTGGTGGTTGCGAGGAGGTAGAAATTGTTTTTACCAAGAGAAGAATATCTAGAGAGTCAGACCTATGGAGAACATTCACTAAAAAAATTGATAATAAAACAAACTCAATAAAAAACACAAGCATAGGCAAATTAAATTTAAAACAAATAAGTAAATGAAAATTTAAATCCATACCCCTGTATCTAATCTAACTATGGAAGGTCTAGATTTGTGGCACCCTTGCCTTGAAAGTGTCATGGGTGCTGGCAGCCACAGCAGTTTCGGGCAGATCATTGCAGTCTTAGATGGTATTGGGGAGGAAAGAATGTTGTCTTTACTTGGTTCTGCACTGGATCTAGACCTTGCCACCTTTCTGCAGTACTGGAGGGAAGGCCATTTGAGTCTGTTGATCATTGTGGTGATACTAGATGTCTTCTGGTACTGGTTGACCATAAACCGATCGGCTCTTCTCTGAACTGCCTCGATCTTGTCAATGTTGTGCTGTGTGTATGGGTCCCAGACTGCAGGCATACTCCAGTATGGGACGAACAAAGGTCTTGTATGCTATCTCCTTCAGCTAGGTGGCGCTGATCTTGATGTTGCGACGTAAGAAACCTAGGATCTTGTTGGCTTTAGCACAGACGTTGTCAATGTGCTGGACCCAGCAGAGGTCTCAGGTGAGGGTAACGCTGAGGTACTTGGCAGAGGTGACAGTTGCCAAGGTAAGGCCATAGAGTAGGTGTTGACACTCTGCCGTGTTCCTCTTGCGGGTGACAGGGACTCAGAGAGAGTCGTACATTTCCCATCGTTGTTCCCAGCTTTCCAGTCGGTGGAGGTCGAGTTGTAGCTGGTGTTGGTCGTGGTTAGTGGAGAAGAGGCGATAAACAGCAGTGTCATCAGCAGACAGGTGTGTCAGCGAGGTGAGTTGCTCTGGGAGGTCATTGATAAAGGCCAGGAATGGCGCTCAGCCAACAACTGACCCCTGTGCAGGGTTTTTGTTAAGACTAAGAGCCGGGACCCGGGTAATTTACCCGTCTTTGGTGATCCATGTACCCGGCTATCGCAAAGCCAAAACAAAGAAAGAATTTTAATAGCATCTGTTATTCACAAGACACAGTTGTCATGGTTGAAAATATTATCGACCAATAACCGGCCCGCTATAGCGTTAGATATTGTGTAAGTTCCACAAATAGTTCAGTGCATAGATGATGATTATGACATATCGCAGCAAAACTGAGCGGTCAACGACAGTAATTTTTGCGTTCATAAACTGCAAAGACAAAGTTTGTGTCGTGTCCGTATTGCCTTCCCATAATTCTTAGTGTTACTTGTGATTCCCGATAGAGTCCGTCACTGCGCATTTCACCCAGAGACCCGTCCTGTGGACTGGTAATGTGAAAAAGTTGATTGTGTGCGAGTCCGTCCATGTCGTTTTTTTGCACGGGCCAGCCCGTCCATGCCATTTTTACGACGTCTTTGAAACTGCCGCAAAGCCAGTTACAAAATCTACAGAGACTGGTTTTAAAAATATTTCAACCGGGTCGCCTGGCCAGCTCCCCGACACACGCCAGAAACCAATTAAGCCAGGCCTCGACTTGCTAGGATAATTGTCACCTACCCGCTAGCGGTGACCTGTCACCTACCTGCTAGAGGTGGTTCCTTGAAAGGCAACCAACATTTGTCAACATCAGGGCGGGGAGATACAATAAGCACTCATCGATTACGACGCGTTCTTGGAAAATGGATGGAATTCCACGTAATCAACATTTTGAAACAGGATTTCTGTTTTTTAATGGAAACTTAGTAAACGCTGTAAGAGCGGAATCACCAACACCATAAACGATACTGACTTTACTGGCAATCTTTTGAAACAAACATGGTATTAGTTTATTTTTGTGGATTTATGACAAATTATTTTAAAAATGCGCAAGGCAAATTATTACAGGTGTGAAGGCGCCAGTGCTACCTCGTGAGTCATGTTAACCAAAGGCAAACACCGTGTATCAATACAAGATGGTGCAGCATGCGCTATTTCCATTGTTCAAAGTACGTAAGTGGAGCGGTTAGTCCGCCATTCTGGAGGCACGCCAAGCCAGAACATGGCGGACAAAAACTCCAATTGTAGACTGCCATGATCTTGCTCAGTGACGCCTCCTGTCTAAATATAGGCTCCTTGGTGTCAACCGACGTAAACATGGAGGCACTAACATAAACCGTTTTGCGATCGTTGTGTGGCTGTCCGCTGAGCGCATTGAAGGCATGATGCTAATTAATTGTAATTGTCACATTGTTATAACACGCATAATGTTAAGTGTACATATTCTGGTTTCGAACACAAAACTCGAAGGAATAACAACAGCCTAGGTTGCGCTGGCTCAAAGTGATATAGCCCGCGTTTCGTAATTCTAACAAATTCTGTTGGAAGGCATCATATATAGCGCTAACTAAAATGAAACGGCATCAGTGATTTGAACATTCATAATTGTTAATATGATTGCTTGTGTAAATTACATTTGTCGATGTATATATATTAAGCACTGCTGCATGAGAAACAAACACATTTATGTTATTGTGTGACAGGAATTATTTTATTATCTAAATTGATTATGTACAATTGTTATTGTGTTGCAAATATTGCACAAATTAAATGTTGTTAGACAAGTTAACCACTCAGTAAAATAGTATTATTTAGATGCAGAGATCATAACATTGTGATATTTAAAATATTTGACAGAATGTATTATTTTTCTGAATAGAAATTGGCTTTTTTTTCACTTTTAAACAGAAAATGGTACTTTTAGTTTATTTCTATATTTTATGATTGGAAACACTAAGATAAATAACCAAAATTTACCATGCTGGTATATATATATATATATACATACTCATAGATGCGTATGATTACAAAAAATTACCATGCTGGTATATATATACTCATAGATGCGTGCCCGGCCGCACTTCGTAGCATGTCGGACAAATTTTGGACTGGCAAAATTTGATCCTGGGTGAAGCCCTGCAGGTGCCCCTGGTGAACAACTCAGCAATAATTTCGGCGTAGCGAAGTTATTTTACAAAATAAACCAAGCTTAAGCTAAGAAGCACACATGATATAATTTGTGGAACATCGCCACATATAAGATTGAATTAATGTGGGAGTTTTACCGAATTGGTTAGTGCTTTCGGCTTACAGTGATGCACAGCAAGTTTGCTATCGTCGTGTTCAATCTGAAGCTCCGAAACTCTCTTTCTTTATTTGGGCATGTATGATAGGTTACTTTATCCAATTCAGTTGATAGCCCCACATTTTGATATGCATTTTGTTAATATAAAAATACAAAATACAAAAATTTGTAAAAATAGATTCAATAGGTCCAAATACCGCTCCTGTTTGCATGAACCTAAGCTATATTGCTCTTCTCATGCATGGTGCGTGCTAACCCAGCATAGACTGACGTAAAACCGGAGCACTATATGGGCCTCAAAAGTGGCCTAGGACGCAATATTTTAGTCATGTTTTATAGCATTACATGTCTGAAACTAAGTGGACTGGTGGAATGAACATGTTTAAAATGTAGGCAAACAAGTAGGCCTAGCTATAACGTTGAAATCGAAATGGGCCGGGATTTTACACCACTTGCTAGATTAAAGTATCGTATTTTTATAGTGATACATGTAATTTATAGTTTTGGCTATGTCTGGCGACATACACAATGTTACATTCTCGTTGAGTTTGAAATAAAAAATTTGCATTAAAAGAAATGATAGACTGACAATTTAGGTCTATATAAACTCAATCAATTATGATAGGAATTCTGCCAGCAATTATTTTTACGATTGACATATTTTATATATCAACATAATTGATTACATGTTAAATATATTTGAGGAGTCGCACAATACTAGGCCAAAAAAGCAGGTCTGGACACCAGAAACAAAAGATACAGCACAAATGTATTTGTGTACTTATATGCTATTGAATATCACCAAACAGTGAATATAATTAGATACAAATTTAATACTGGCAGAACAACTGAGAAATACATGTGGTCACTTCCACAAAACAAGATGGCAGACACTGTAAAAGTAATTGGTCAGAGTCTGGTCAATGGTCACTAGAGGGTGATTCAATAATAGCAATGAGACATGTGCCACTGACATAAAATAGCATGGACTGCAATGTCAGTGAATAGTACTGAATACAACATAGTTATCAACAGGAACTGTCCACAAAGAAGCTGGTTACGGAGCAAAATATAGCGTCAGTTACAGGACACCAATTTGGCCCAGTATTGTGCGACTCCTTATTTTGTTAATATTATGAAACCAGCTTATCAGCACTTGATGAAAAAACTCTCCTATGCTCGACTGGGGCTTGATCAATACTGGACATTTCCGGATTTCATTTCCACCATGGTGGTATTTAATGCTATTTAAACTCAGATATATATATAAATAAATAGACATACATTGTATTTTAATTACACACATTTTTTAAATAATGAACACAGATGGAATTCAGTGGGTAGTACACACGGTGAACCTACACTGATCTCAGTGGGTAGTACACACAGTGAACCTACACTGATCTCAGTGGGTAGTACACGGTGAACCTACACTGATCTCAGTGGGTAGTACACGGTGAACCTACACTGATCTCAGTGGGTAGTACACACGGTGAACCTACACTGATCTCAGTGGGTAGTACCTACGGTGAACCTACACTGATCTCAGTGGGTAGTACACACGGTGAACCTACACTGATCTCAGTGGGTAGTACACACGGTAAACCTACACTGATCTCGGTGGGTAGTACACACGGTGAACCTACACTGATCTCGGTGGGTAGTACACACGGTGAACCTACACTGATCTCGGTGGGTAGTACACACGAAGAACCTACACTGATCTCGGTGGGTAGTACACACGGTGAACCTACACTGATCTCGGTGGGTAATACACACGGTGAACCTACACTGATCTCGGTGGGTAGTACACACGGTGAACCTACACTGATCTCGGTGGGTAGTACACACGGTGAACCTACACTGATCTCAGTGGGTAGTACACGGTGAACCTACACTGATCTCAGTGGGTAGTACACACGGTGAACCTACACTGATCTCAGTGGGTAGTACACGGTGAACCTACACTGATCTCGGTGGGTAGTACACACGGTGAAACTACACTGATCTCGGTGGGTAGTACACACAGTGAACCTACACTGATCTCGGTGGGTAGTACACACGGTGAACCTACACTGATCTCGGTGGGTAGTACACACGGTGAACCTACACTGATCTCGGTGGGTAGTACACACGGTGAACCTACACTGATCTCGGTGGGTAGTACACACGGTGAACCTACACTGATCTCGGTGGGTAGTACACACGGTGAACCTTCACTGATCTCAGTGGGTAGTACACACGGTGAACCTACACTGATCTCGGTGGGTAGTACACACGGTGAACCTATACTGATCTCGGTGGGTAGTACACACGGTGCACCTACACTGATCTCGGTGGGTAGTACACACGGTGAACCTACACTGATCTCGGTGGGTAGTACACATGGTGAACCTTCACTGATCTCAGTGGGTAGTACACACGGTGAACCTACATTGATCTCAGTGGGTAGTACACACGGTGAACCTTCACTGATCTCGGTGGGTAGTACACACGGTGAACCTTCACTGATCTCAGTGGGTAGTACACACGGTGAACCTACACTGATTGGAGACAACTAGCAACTGAATTGTATGAAGAGATAAAACATAATTGATCTGCATGATCTTTTTAAACGTTTAATTTAAAGAAAAACACTATTAACACATCAATGAATTAACTACAACTGTAGTTAATTCATTCGATGTGTTAATAGTGTTTTTCTGTAGTTGTAACAATAATAAGTCAAATCAACTGTCTATAACTTTATAGCATTACATTTACATCATGTAAGTCATGTATCCATAGTGTCTACAATTCCGCAACAAATGCTGTGACTTGGTCACATGTGATACGGTCCCTGCTATGAGGGTCATGGTCACTGCTATCAACACACTTAACAAAACCCGTGCCTGTGGCTCCTGAGCACACACTGACGTAGCCTGAGGTAATATCATTGACCAGTACTGCTTGCTGCTGATTCCTGAGGAAAGCCCCAAGCCACCGGTTGACTTTGTCTTGGACTCCATAGTGGTGTAGCTTATGTAGTAGGAGACTGTGGTTAACCCGGTTGAAGGCTTTTGCAAAATCTATTACAGGTGTATTATGATGTCAGCTTGGTGGCCTTGTTTCATGTTCTTCAGTGAAGTCCATTGGTTGGGTTCACAGGATCTTAATTTGCGGAAGCCATGTTGTTCTGGCCTGAGGATTCCATTGCGGTGATTCCATTGCGGTGATTCGAGGTGATTCATCAGAGCGCTGATGATGACATATTCCAGGATCTTGCATGGAACGCTTGTGATGGATACGGGGCGGTAGTTTGCTGGATCATAGTGCTCGTCTTTCTTAAAAACTGGTGTTATGTTGGCTTCTCTCCAGTCCAATGGGACTTCCCCTGTGTTGAGTGAGGACTGGAAGATAGCAGTCAAGATCGTGGCCGCTTCTTCAGACCTTTGCTCTAGCCTCAGGTTCTGCCTATCAATATCTTGGCTATGTCCCTATGGCTATGAGTATGATCGGTAATCAAATGACCATACATTTATTTACAAGTATCTTCTGTATTCAATATGATTTCATGGTTGAATAAATGCTTCTGATTCTAAGACTAAGATCTAAATATGAAATTGGTTAGATTTTGCAGGCGAACTTCTTCCTGTACTGTAGGCCTATAGGCTATACTATAGTGTAGTGTAATGGTCAAACACATTTTTCTGTGCATTGAACACACTTGATTCACTCGGCATATATATATCACATCCACGAACTTGGGGAACAGTAATGGTAGCAGCATGTGATCATGTTTGTAAATAATGTCACTTTTACATATAGGTCTACTGTGGTAATAATTTGGTTAAAACATATTTTTAACGATGACGAGTACCCCACATTCTCACAGTGGTAATTGGCAACGTTTTTGAATAACATATATTGTCAAAGTCTGGACCAGGTCATACTAAGGAATAGAGCTATAGCTTCATCTATTAATACAGTTGAGGGCAATTCTATGTAAATGTGGACATGATACTCAAAAATAAATCTTCCCATATTTACTATTTGCATGCGGAATATTCGTAATATTCTCTTTTACAAAATGTATTTGTATTATGCTCAGGGCATAGCTTGTGCAGCTCTTTCGCAACGTATAGTCTATGTTTATATGATGTGTTCTGTAAACATAGAGCACTATTGTTTATTACATTTTCCAATATGATTGATAACAATTATTTCTTAGCGCAATTTGGTGATCTAGAGAAAAATTCTCTCTATCACATATTAAAAACGGATGAATATGAGGATATTGGATATTGAACCATTTCACCACACTTTGACAATGATAATTTAGTAAACAATTTAACGAACAAGCAAAGCAAATTTATTTTGCTAAGCCTAAACTGTCGGAGTTTAAATGCAAAAATTGACGAAATAAAAATAGAGACATTCAGAAGTAGTGGCTGTGAGATTAGTGCTCTATGTTTACAGGAAACATGGCTCGATGAAGAGGCTGACACTTCCTTATTTCAAATAGATGGATATACATTAATATGCCATGGCAGAGTCCTAGTGCACATCCTGGCTTGGCAATCTATCACAGCAACAAGTACTATTACAAATCTGTAAAAATCCATGCTAATACAGACACTTGGAAAGGTCAATTTATTGAAATAACATGTAACAGCGATAGAAATAAGCCAGAATATTTACTTGTCTGCCGGACAAGTAAGTTTTGAAATCTACTTGTCCGCCAAAATTTTAACTTGTCTCAGTGGTTGACAGGGGGATTCGAAGCTTCAGAAAAAAACATTAAAAAGTCTCTTATTTTTATGACTACAAGCACAATGTTCCTGCTGTTTCGTTGCATGTACACCTGAGTGACTTGTGATCAATGACACAATTTGATTTAATCTGCACATTTTGAAATTGCCAAATTATATTTGCAACTATTTTTTTCAGTCCATTATCATTACTATTCATCAAGTTAAAAGTTACATGATGTATACCAATATTTTAGTGATGCTGATATGAAAGCTTTTATTAATAACAAATAATTATTACGATGATGGGAATGAGACAATTGTTTTCCTTGCTACTTGTTATAATGTTGCAAAAACTGTTTGTGTTTAATATATATATATATAAAACATATAACACTGCTATACAATTTTGGCTTCAGTTTGTCATTGAAGATGCCACTCAACCATCAGGAACACGACCAATGCAAAGCCAGGAAATGTCACAAAAATCAAAATAAACTATATAATCTGATATTATTTTGTTCAATCTCTATGAACTTCAATATTAACAAAGTTCTGTATTTTATATTACCATTTCAATGATGTATAAAAAGTTTTAACAGTGCCAGAATTACATCTACCAGGCGGAATATAATTTATAGATTTAGTTGCCGCACGCAGACCGCCGTAGTTGGCGGAAGCCGACATGTCTACGGCAGTTGGCACCCCGGCCGCGCATCTTGCATAATTTGGCTTCGAAAACTTGCAAGTTATGGTTAGAATAAATGTTACATAGACACAACACTTCTGAAATGTCTTTAATATTCCATTTATCAACCATCACCATAGATTTACCGGAGAGCCAGTTATAAGTTTTGAAAATGCTTACCGATATGGGACTGGGTCGGCTAACGTTCGGTGACTTGGAAGACTGCCGAGTCCGCGTGTGTTAGGCATAATAATGGTTAAAACTATATAATTATTCAAATAATAGGTAGCGATACAAAGTCTACTATTTCCAAAGTTCGTCAAATATGATCCGTGGGTGGAAGCAAGTTGTACGTCGGCCAACCTGAACGATTTACGATTTTATGAAATACAGCCTCGATCAACGATGGCTGATGCGGAGTCTGTCCTACGCATGTGACCGAGCTTGGTTGGTGCGCTCAGCGGATGACCCTGTTAACGCAGGTACTAAACTCGGTCGAACGCTGAAGTAGAACACACTGGCAGCGGAATGACAAGATGCCGACACACACACACAAAATTGCAACGTGCGCGATTGCTAGCGAACTTCATTTACGTTTGAATTTCCTCAAATAAAAATGTTGCAATGTTGCACACGTCACTATTTACTGTAATTTTTTACTTGTCCACCGGATAACCATGTAGAGTCATTTTACTTGTCCGGGCCAAAAATCACTTGTCCCGGACAAACGGATAAGTGCTATTTCGAACGCTGTGTGATGAACAAAAAAATTATTCTTGGAAATATATATAGACCATCTAGAGATATAATTGAAAATTACCGTTATTTACAAACGAATTTGCATCAAATTTAGATGATTTACAATAATCTAAAAGTGAAATAATAATTGCAGGAGATTACAATATTGACTTGCTTAAAATTAACGAAAAACCCATAATATGTTAATATTTCGATACAATCGTTTCATATGGTTTCTTCCCTAAAATTACTATGCCAACATGACTTTCAGAATATCATTGATAATTTGTTATGCAATTTGTCAAAAGGATTCTTCAAATCCTCAGCTGGAATTTTAGTGAGCAATATCTGATCACTTTCCGTACTTTCTAAATCTGGACTATGTTGAAACCTCTAATGCGATACCAAGGTTTATACGAATAAAACAACAAAATCCTGACTCAATAAATTAAAAATTGAAATACTAAACTCAAATCTTTATGATAAACTCAACACAGATACTCATGCGGATCCGAATGAAAACTACAATATCCTCGATGAAATTGTTACTGCAGCTATGGATAAATTTCTACCTATTAGAGTAATTAAATTTAATAAATATAAACATAAGAAAACTCCTTGGATTACCAAGGGCATTATTATGTTGATAAAATTTAGAAACAAATTGTATTCGAGAATGAAACAGACTCACGTAAATACAGCGCATTACCATAAACTTAAAACTGACTTACATACTTATTAATAACATTCTTAAAAGTAATATTAGATTAGCTAAGCAAATGCATTACCAATCCAGTTTTGAAAAGCATAAGCATGATGTTAAAAAGATGTGGTGTTTAATTAAAGAAATTACTCAGAAAAGTCAAAAGAAAGAACAATTTCCAGATTTGTTCAAAGTCGATGAGGAAATGATTAGTGACAAATGCATTATTGCAAACAGATTGAACACGTTTTTTTACTAATGCTGGTCCTACTCTAGCCTCTAAAACAACTACTAGTGGAGGTAAATCGTACAAATATTACCTGATAAACCCAATATTTCACACTTTCAGCTTTAACCCAATTAACATGGAAACTACTGTTAATATAATTGATCGTTTACCTACAAAATCAAATTGTGGAAAAGACAGTATTTGAACACAATTACTAAAAATTGAAGAAAAAAAATTGTTTACTCTAATTATCAATCAATCAATAATAACGTATATTTCCAGATAAATACAAAAATTGCAAAAGTCATACCCCTTTTAAAAAAGGTGATGTTTCTGACTTTAACAAATATCGTCGTATTTCTATCCTGCCAGTGATTTCAAAAATTTTGAAAGGGTTATATTTGATCAAATCCACGATTATTTCCATTCTAAAGCATTATACTATAATAGTCAATATGGGTTTAAAAAGAAACATTCTACTGAGCTTGCTACACTCGAAATCATAGACAGAATTATACAAGAACTTGATAAATCGGTTACTCCAATAAATATATACCTTGATTTATGAAAAGCATTTGACACAAATGATCAAAATATATTGGTACAGAAGTTAAATTACTATGGATTAAATGACAAGGCTCTGGACCTTTGTACGAGTTATTTACAAAATCGTAAGCAGTACATAGAAGTTGTTCTGCTTATTAATTGTCTAAGTAATGTAATCACTGTGAATATGGAAAGAGGACACTTTTAAGTTTTTAAAAATTTCAAAGATTTTTAAGTGGCTAATTTACATTTTAGTTCTGACATTTTATCATGTATATATCCTAGGTACATATATATGAGGGGAAGGTTGAAATTAATTGCTATAATTATATGTGTGTTATTACAAGTTTCTTTACACTTGTATACATGTCGAAAAGGAAAGAAGACATGAATACTGTTTAAAATACCTTTGTTTACTGGTTGAATTTGCACATGTAATGTTGTGAGGTTGTAACGTGAGTGACGTAACGTGAGTGACGTAACGTGAGTGACGTAACGTGAGTGACGCAACGTGAGTGATGCAACGTGAGTGACGTAACGTGAGTGACGTAACGTGAGTGACAACATTTTCTCTCTCTCATGTGCAGTTGGTGGCTAAAATATATCACAGAAGGAAGTTAAACTGTTCTTGTCATTTGGCTTAAATTCACATCTAAACAAATAGTTACCTGGGTAGGTGTTTTTATGCTAAGGTCATTAGTTTTAGGAGAATTTAGTTGCAAAGTTGGTGCACAAATATTTATGTATTTTTTCGTAATGTTATGTATTTATTAGAAAATCTTAACATTTTGAATAATTGCCAGTGTAGTGATGTAGACAACAACCCCAGGTCACTACAGGTGTGTATATGCTTCAAATGTTTTAGATTTATCAATAATAATTTCAGATACAGGTCTCGACATTAACACTTGCCTGGCGCCTTTTTTGAGGCTGTCGGGTCAGTTCGGGCCACCGGTTTTCATATTTTACTGCCCTGTCAGGCCACTGGTTTCATTTGACCACCATCGTGTTTCCGGTAACCCGACCCTACCTAACAAAAATAGGACAACCCTAAAGCCTAATATTTTATAAGATATTTAAATCAATGATTGTTTTGTTACGTTTTTGTTATAACTAATTAAATAACGGCAACTAAAGTCAAACTCAGCCATGCATACACGATGCCATGTATGCACTGCCAAGCTCATTTGTATCCGCCCGCGTGATTAATGAATGGAGGGTTCATTAATTATTCACCCAATAAGCGGTCTTGTTACACATTGGCTACGGATGGCAGACAATCTCAACTGTCGTCTGCATGATAAAACGCTACTGTATATAATATTCCACAATGGAAAGGCGTCAAGGAAATTTGTAATACTATCAAACAGTCAAACACTTGATAGCATTGCTAAAGACCATGGCTGCACAGGTGGATCTTGTAATACAGCTGTGCCTAGGGATGAAAGAGAGCAAGGTCAAGACTCTGGACAGCGTTCACATTGTCGGTTCACATTGTCCACGTGGCGTGCACACCTATGCATTGTTTACATCAACATCGGTCACCTTCAGATGTACATTTGTACAATGTGCCTGATTCTGGCAATACCAGCCTTAGCATTGAGCCTCGGGCTCAGCCAAAACCAAGAAATGCTTTTGATGTGTTGAGGACAGCCAGCTAAAATATCAAGCCCCAAGCTGGAAATAGGTCGGTGATGTCTCTGATTTTGCATTAATAGCAGATGCAGAGTGATACCACGATTAAAAAAATCTTAATTTAACTGCATTGTGGACTTCTTGTGAAGCGACCAACAGGCACCTCAGTATCAGCATATTTGTGATCAAATCCGGGCCAATAATGTTTTTGGGCGGGCCAGTAACCTTTCAAATCTACTGTGGCAGTGGATACAAAATCTTAATTTCAAGGCCTGAGATATGATGTGTTGAAAGACCAAAAAAAGTATTTATGTAAAGTGAGTGACAGTGGAATTGCCCTTGAAAAAGTGTCTTGATGTGCATGAATTTAGGGAACTCTGGTATATATATATATATATATATATATATACTGTATACATATGCCATAAGATATGGACATGGCATTGGTAATAATTTATGACTATGTCAATATGTTGCATGTCCAAACTTCCCATGTTGGTGCATTGCACAATTCTGTGGCATTGCAATATTGTGTCGTTTGTCATCTCACCTTCTCTGTGAAGCATTCAGTCATCTTGCAATTACTGTGCGAATTTTATTTATGTACAAAAATCCACCTGACCAAGTGCTATCTATAGCCATGTACTCATGAATTCATATAACCGAATGGACTGGAATAATGTAGAATGAACAGACTTGCCCAAGGTTCTAACCAGTGTCAAGAGGATGTGAACCAGTGATCTCTTGACAGAGGAAACTGTGTTCATGTCTTGCATATCACAATAACATGAAACTGGGAAGGAAACCAAGAGGAATGTGGGCCTTAGGGTAAAACCCCCTTTGGGGCAAGACCCTGACTGGCATGTAATGATGTGTATTGCACACTGATGGGCTGATGAAACCACTAATCAAACCCATCAAAGGCAAATGTCTTGGAATGATAGTAAATTCCTGAACGAGATGAGTGAATGTGTGGTGGTGTGTGTTTGAGTTGTGGCACACCTTGCTACTGCACTCCTAAGATTCATATGATTATGTACACCATTCGCCAGCCTTCTACCTACAGATGCACGCTATCTGTAACCATTCGGCCAAATATGTTTATTTTAAATAAAAATATGTTGTTTTTATTTAAATACCCTATTTTTTAATAATTTATTTACACCATAAAATCCGGGACTAATGACCCGTTCACGTGTGTTTACAAATCGGCAATCATCTAAGAAGCATAAAAAATGCATTTAAGAGAAATAAATAAGAAAAATAAATAAAGTTATGAAGCAAAATCCTGGTTTATATGTTTTAAATATTATGCTAATGCAATTGAACACCTCCTTACACACAGATTTTAAAATTGAAGATTTTGTAGTTATCTATTTTGGTGTGAGTTTGATAAAGTCAACCAAATGCTATTATAAAACACAAATACCGACTTCTGCAAATATAGAAATGTACATAACAGTTAGACAAATATACACAATTGACACAGACCTCGGTCAGTTCTAATCATGTGCCAGACCACTGCACGACAGTTTCCTCAAAATGTGTGCTTGGTTTATTGACAGAATCACCTGGTGTCACATGATGGTTGTGTGTCATCATCATGGTGGGATAACTTTGTAAGGAAACTCAGAATGCATAGACCTGTGAAAGCGCAGTTAGAGCGTGACACTGGGAGATAAATTATACATCAGGTATAAAAATACTCACATGTCATGACACGTTCTCAGGAACACACGCAGTCCGGACATGGAAACGTATGAATAATTGATTATTTGACGCATGCAGTTGCTACTCATTATCTGTGTTTTTGGTGATCTGTTTAAACCAAGGCTGCTCTTCCTCATTTTTTATATCATATTCTTAATTAATACTACTGAAATGAATAGTTATGTTGAAGATATGCTGCCCATGAAATTACATTTAATAAGCACGAAACATTATTCGTAATTTATATTTTGCACCTGTGAAATGTACAAATTGTAAACAATACAATCAACTAGTAAACAGCAGCAATAGACACTTACTGTGGATATGTGTGTCCTTACTCTCTACCTGCAAACAGGTTTGAAGTTGGGTGATTGCCACACTCCTACCTACAAAGGGCGATGATTCTGATTCAACAAATTTCTAATTGTTACCTTGCTGATTCCGGCTAATGTGACATACAATGTCTTATTATTGTTGTTATAAAAAAGTATATTTCTCCATTTTCAGTGTGTTCTAGTAATAGAACATCGGACAAACCTGCCATGATCACTGCATTGCCATATATGTATCTACAATAGTAACTGTTGATGTTACAGCAGAATCCAGCACAAGTGGTCTTCCATCACCCACAGGATCCAACACAAATGAGGCAACTGTTACAACAGAATCCAGCACAGTTACTATGAGTTCAACAACAAATTCCAACACAAGTGATGCCAATACTACAACAGAATCCACCACAACTGGTGTGGCATTGACACGAAATTCCAGCACAACTTTGACAACAAAATCCATCACAACTGGTGTGACATCGAAACCAAAATCCAGCACAACTTCGACAACAAATTCCAGCACAACTTTTACACCAAAATCCATCACAACTGGTGTGACATCGAAACCAAAATCCAGCACAACTTCGACAACAAATTCCAGCACAACTTTTACACCAAAATCCATCACAACTGGTGTGACATCGAAACCAAAATCCAGCCCAACTTCGACAACAAATTCCAGCACAACTTTGACAACAAAATCCATCACAACTAGTGTGACATCGAAACCAAAATCCAGCACAACTTCGACAACAAATTCCAGCACAACTTTTACAACAAAATCCACCACAACTGGTGTGACATCGAAACCAAAATCCAGCACAACTTCGACAACAAATTCCAGCACAACTTTTACAACAAAATCCACCACAACTGGTGTGACATCGAAACCAAAATCCAGCACAACTTCGACAACAAAATCCAGCACAACTTTTACAACAAAATCCATCACAACTGGTGTGACATCGAAACCAAATTCCAGCACAACTTTTACAACAAAATCCAGCTCAGGTAATGTGACAACAAAACCGGACAGTGGCAAAACTCCAGTCTCTTCAGGATTAAGTTCTGGTAGAAAGATGGCACTAGGAATCACCATCCCTGCCTTGTTCATTCTTGCTGTGGTTGGAGCCTATTTCATCTATCGTAGGTAAGTAATAGTATAATCTGATTTTGCTGGTAATCATCACTTCATACTTGACCAGTTACCCACTGTCTTTAATGTGCTAAAACTAGTATGATGTATTTAGATACAACTGCAACTGAGGAATCATGGCTGTGTAAAATGACCAATGACATAAGCCCAAAAGCATTTTTTCCAGTCATGAATTAATCAGAAGTGTGCTTTTTAACATGTGAATGGTCTGTGTGGAAGCCATGTCAGTCACAGCCATTATTGGCCAGTTTAGTTTTTTAAATGACAAACCTGCGTTATTTTAACCATTCATTTAATTAACACTGATCCATTTGATTTGTTTCATTACCAGTTGTGCCAATGATGAAGTCATTAGTGTGGGCTTCTAGACTCAGAACTATTACTTAATCTAGTGGCCAGCTGGCCCCCCTCTAAATTCCACCAGTCTTATCAGTTGTAATTACCAAGCTTAGCCAGTCATCTGCCAGTCTTGAAGACTGCCAGGTGGGTCTCTGGCTAAGCCCCTGGTGGTAGCTCTAGTAGCTACTTTAATTATCATGTATTAGCAATTAGTTCACCAACCAGTAATGCATCCATGACTGTTTGTACATCCAGTTAAACAAATATTTAACAAATAATCTTGTCAAGGAAGAATATATTGAGTCTGTGAAAGATATGATAACTACTACGTACAGAACTCACTGTCAAATTTTCCTAAATTTGGGATATTTACACATTTCCGTCATTTCTGTACCAGAAAGCATTGATTCTCAGAGGAATGGAATATATTATCTACTGAATCGTACTGATAATGTAAGTGATAGCCACATGAATAATATTTAAGAACAAGATCAACAAATCTCCACTACTCCACTACATGTCTTTTAGTGGTTTATTCTCTGGTGGCAGTCTTGTTAAATCTTGTTAAATCATCAACGATAAACTGTTTATTTGTCTGAAAATATCTAAATGAACCATTTGGTGTGAAATCTACGTTTGTGGTGAGAATTAAACTGACATCACCGGATTCAGAGCAGTTAAACTTTCCAAGTGTTTTTGTGTACACGGATGAGAGTATACTTTGCTGGGTGCTTGTAGGAAGAGACCAGGCGGCCGGGGCTACCTTACTCTCGACGACTTTGGAACAGGATATGACAGCATGCGCAATCCAACATATGACTACGACCTGTAGACATGGCATGTCTTACCGATGGCTGAGTATCGTGTGAGTATTTTTTTTTTTTATTACCTGATTTGTATTTGTCTGTAAATGTAATTACTATGTTGTCCAGCTGTTCTCATTAAGTGCCGACAGGCTCATGTTGCAGTTGTTTTAAATGACGGCATCTGTTACAGATAGACTGCAGTGTATTGTCACAGGTTTAAGCGACGTCTGTTTACATGACATACTATTAGCTAAAATTCAGAATGTGCTATGCACACGTTACATCATATATTATCTATACATGATTTTGCTTACAATTTTGCTATGTGTTTCTCACCATCTGTAATATTTATACTAAATTGTTCACCTTATATCTTAATCAGACCTACATATTTCATTTACCATTAACTGTAAACAATTTCTTGTTCACTTCTGAAGGTCATCTTTCAAGATACAGTTGCGGAGCCGGTGGCAGTCCTTGTGGTGCATCCAATCTCCCAGTAGCCCATCCAATCTCCCAGTAACCCATCCAATCTCCCAGTAGCCCATCCAATCTCCCAGTAACCCATCCAATCTCCCAGTAGCCCATCCAATCTCCCAGTAACCCATCCAATCTCCCAGTAGCCCATCCAATCTCCCAGTAACCCATCCAATCTCCCAGTAGCCCATCCAATCTCCCAGTAGCCCATCGGCATCCACTCTCCCAGTAGCCCAACTAATGGCCCATTGAGGCCCACTCAATCTCTCAGTAGCCCAACTAATGGCCCATCGAGGCCCACTCAATCTCCCAGTATCCCAACTGATGGCCTGTTGAGGCCCACTCAATCTCCCAGTAGCCCAACTGATGGCCCATTGAGGCCCACTCAATCTCCCAGTAGCCCAACCGATGGCCCATAGAGGCCCACTCAATCTCCCAGTAGCCCAACTAATGGCCCATCGAGGCCCACTCAATCTCCCAGTAGCCCAACTAATGGCCCATCGAGGCCCACTCAATCTCCCAGTATCCCAACTAATGGCCTATCGAGGCCCACTCAATCTCCCAGTACCCCAACTGATGGCCCATTGAGGCCCACTCAATCTCCCAGTAGCCCAACCGATGGCCCATAGAGGCCCACTCAATCTCCCAGTAGCCCAACCGATGGCCCATTGAGGCCCACTCAATCTCCCAGTAGCCCAACCGATGACACATCGAGGCCCACTCAATCTCCCAGTAGCCCAGTTAATGGCCCATAGAGGCCCACTCAACCTCCCAGTAGCCCAACTAATGGCCCATTGTGTGCTGAGTACATTAGCACCTAGTACATATCAAATTATATGTACTTTTTTCCAACACATCCACAGTGAGTCGTGATAGATAGTGATGAATTTATGTATCACACAGTCTGTTTACACACTTTACACAATCCAAGATAATCATGCAGGATGCCAGAGTTTGTCGTTGAGTCATTAGATGCTTATCTTTGATTGTTGACATCTGTCCTTTTTACAGTAAATTATGACTATTAAAATAATGCTGTCATTGCAGGGTTGGCTGAGACAACCACTGGAGTGCACGTGATCATTGTACAGCTGATGTCACAACATGAAGGACACCTGACGAGACAGTCACCTGGGGTCATGAGACAGTTGTTTGCATCTGTCACATGAGCAAACTTAGATGCAGTGCTCAAAATGTTTTTTTACAACATTTTGTGATTTGTGTCTTGTCATCAGATCATGTGCCTCCATGGCGGATATTTCTACCCACACTGAATTTGTTGTCTTCCAAATCTAATAATAATTACTGGGTATGTATAATATACAAACTGGAGCTATTTTAGCCCATTGCAGTACATAACGAAAACCCAACAGCCACCAATGTTTGGCATTGCTGGTGTTGGTGGGATTCTGTTTGAAAATTTTGACAAATTCACTAAACTGATTCCAAAATACAGCTGGATTTTCTGTCCAATAACTCAGACATTTTGAATCCACACCAGACAATTTGTCATGTCCGATGTTGTTTTTGAGAGTTGTTAACATGGTGCTGCTTCAGTGTACATGTTATTCTGTTTTAACTCTGACTAATATACATCATACAAGTCTTGCGAAATGCGGATTCAGTTTTAAAATTGGTTTCCCTTATGTTAGTTTCAGATATCAACACTTCTATGAGTAATGTGTTGAATTAAATTCCCTGAGCGTATCGTTGTAGTACTGCGCTCAGACTTTGGATGTCGAGTGTAATAGTAGAAGAATATCTTTTCTCTCGGTTGTTTAGTAACTGGAAGCAGAATTCTATTCAACAAACAAACTGTTTGAGGGTTGACGTCCACAGCTAACAATAAATGCTATGTTTATGTATCATGTATCAAGCATTCCAAGTTGTAAGCGTGTTGGGTGTGTTGAACGTGGTGATGTCAAATTTCATTTGTTGTTTTCTGGTATTGAATTCCACAAACAAACCACTTTCTGGCCCTTGTATGCTTGTTCGGTTAACCAAACTATCATGACAAATGTTATCATTAATTTGTAGTTATTACATTGATGTGTAAATCATGATTACCAGTTAATAGGGTTGAAAATTGTTACATGTTGAGTTAATCAACTGCATAACAACGATTGGTCAGCCATATAAAAATTCTTGCCTTTATTTTTTCTGTATGCATATAATATAAATTATGTGTTACTTTAAAGATACCGTCTGATCGTTTTTATTGTGTTTAATTTAAATTTTTTGACAATTGGCAAGTGTAGGGAACATAATTGTATGGGTGTTAATGATATCCTACAATTGCTTGACCCTGATAAAATATGTTTACAATTATTGAAGAAAAAAAAGGTTTATTCCAATCCTTCCCGTAGTTAATGATGAAACTCGGTAAGTTTGGTGCTCATAGTGTTAAAGTGGAATACCATAATAAACATAAACAGGACACACATGCGTTAGCTCAGTTACTGTTGGATTTATGCCATGATTTTGTGATAAAAACCAATCGGCCTTTGTTCCTATGTGTTTTTTCTGTTCTTGTAGTGTTGTGGTGTTGGCCTGTGATGCAGACAGCATTCACAGTATTGTGATAATTATTGCAAAATGTTTTATTTCCACCCCGTAGGTTTATAGTTTGTAGCACACCGGATATCTTTTTATTCCAGTACTGTTATTCTGTAATGATGCTCGATTGTAAGACATTTAATTCATGTTTCAGGATTGTGTGATTAAGATATTTCACATGTGTACATATTTATACAATCACTAACAGTTGACGTTTTACTAAGACACGTTATCTGTCTAATGCAGCTGTGTGCAAAATTAGTCTAATGAATCTGTCAATGTCATGCTCTTGTATAGTATTACACTGTTTGGAATTTGATTAGTAAGTGCATTGGCATTAATAGGTGAAATCACAAGTGAAATAGTGCACAGAAGTGTACCACTTTTAAGCTATTGTAGTATGAACATTATATGAATTAGTGTTTTCTTCTCAATAACCAACCTGGGCCTGTAACATCAGATTACTGGGCAACTTAATTAACATAACACTTATTGTATCATGGTATCTGTTACTGTTTGCTTCAACACTTGGATAATTTATATTGTTGTTTGCCTATAAGTGATATTATTGTCACTTACATATCTTCTATTACTGTTTATTTCTTCTGGTAATATCTGTCTTTCATGATATTAATTTGTCACTATGCAGTGTTTTTCAGTAATATTCCGGTGCCACTCTTGTCACTTCTCTTCATGTGTTTTGATCATTTGCCACCATTCCTCGTTCTTTTCTCACATTTGACTGCGATGCCTGAAAGACTGGCAGTCCACCAGAACCAAATGTTCGGTATTGTACATAAACATTTTATGATTAATTTATTGTGTTTGCAAAACAGGACGTATCGACACTTAATTGTTACAAACATCTGATTTCTCGACTCGGTTCATTATATACAATAGACTTAAGAAAACACAACTTTCTTGTTGTGATAACTAAATTGTGTTTAAGTATATATTCAACATGAAGTTACTTAAACAAAAACCTGTGTTGGCTGAGGAATGGCAGTGAAAGTCGGTGAAATCCACCCACTTAAAACTTTGTGAATATAAAATGTATAGAAAGTGGCCTTGCATCAGCCATTGTGCACCTTGAAGTTTTGTAGGGATTGGTCCTAATGATTAATACACTGTTTACAAGCATTGCCCAATGTCTGTATGCACTTAGCTGTGGTTTAACTGTGGTTCACGCTGTACCTAATCTGAGGCCTCACTAGTTTTTACTACAGCTGTAGCCATCAATTATTTGAAAATTTTCAAAGAGTGAATTGGACAGTAGTATTGATCTCTAGAAAGAGGAAGATGGAGTGGAACATTGTTGTTATAATTGTTATTACAGAAAAAGGTTACTTCCGTGAGGCTCCCAATGTAGTGGAGACTATTGTAAATTTTGTTTAAACGTGATATGAACTTTTGATGGATGTCACACATGTGTGGGAGTGATGACCAATCCTGTGTCTCTTAAATGGTCAGTGACACACGGCTGACGACATTGCATAATATGGTCACTGTTAACAGAGAAGTCATCATGTGGGAATTATTTAATCTTTGCAGTATATCAGTATTCCAAGGGCCTTGGTATGTGATGTAAAAATTAAAGCACTTGGGGACAACCGACACCATACCCCTGATATCTTAGGGTCTTCAGGCCACTCTTGTTGAAGTCCAGCTCTCCTTGGGCTGTTTTGTGAAAAGATTGACAAATTATGTTACTAGACTTGCTTACAACACATGACTGCTCTTCTTGATATAATCATGCACTGTTTGTGATATTCTAGTGTGAACATTAGTGTGCTGTGACAGAACAGCATTGTGTTACGTTTTATATTTGACTTATCACAGGGAGCTGTTTGTTTTTCACCAGTGAATTATTACCGAATGTTCTCTTGTTGTGATAACTTAGCTTCCTTCTTCTGCACTCGTATTCATCTACGCAACTTGGTAACAGTGATGATGATAAGGAATTATTATTTTGATATAAATAGATGTTAACTTGGTGTTGATTTAATTTGAACCACTTTGCATATTAGTTATGTCAATATTATTATGTATATATCAAATGGTGTGAGTCATATAAAATGTGCATTTCTGTTAATTTGATTGTGTATATTTTCCTAGACCTAGTTAATCCGATCTCATTCCATGTGCTAATAATGCAGAGGGTAATACTAATCGGTTAATAATCAGAGGCACTATATTTTAATTGTGAATGTTAATTTACCAAATAAAGTTTGGAGAAGATACATATATATATATATATTAGTTGTGTATTTATTTATTTATTACTTACTGTACAACTGTATACCCGTGCCAATGTTGAACTGAAAGGATGGGGTCAAGTAATTGTTTACTTGTGGCACAGTGAATATGATACATTAAGTAATTAAGGTATATTCTTATTATTACACTATTGTGTCTACATTAATGATTAAGTATTACACAAGACTATCATTTTTGTTTTGCTTAGACTATAACATCTCAATTTAGCCATCACAATCCTTTCAAACTCAACCGTTTTTTAAATCCTTGTTATCTCCCAACTATTTGATAAGGTTTTGTACAAATGTGTTGCCGTGTCACCTTTAATGGTTTAAAACTGTCCGCTCGAGGGCGCCACTTCAACAATAACGGGGGAGTCGTGGCCACGCCTTGATAATTTTAATCCAGTTCTGTATCATCGCCGGCATACACCTACTGTCAAAACCTTCAATATGGTGTCTTTTGAAGCGTTGTATTTACGCAGCCAACGATTTCTAGAAAATCACAACTACTACTACTTATCTGTTTTTTTAACTACTAAAATGCAACTTGCATTTGCACATAAAGGTAAGTATTGTAGATGTTTTTGTTACAAAGATATATGTATTTAGCCTAAATTTTAGGTTGTAGCGAATAATTTCAAGTAGAAACAAATAAAGCTGTTGGATTGATGCACATTTGCCAGACCATAATCCAATAGAGAATCTTTGGCAAATCTGGCGATTTCCACAAGTCGCAAGGTTCAAAACAGTACGTCAGACATACACAAATACATGAGACAACACACTTATCCCTAGTGCTGAAGAAGACTTCGTTGACTGCATAAACATACACTTATAGATCTTTCCATGTCATTTGAGCACCATAATACCAACGTGGCTGTCCCGCGCGTTCAAGTGTCCGTTTGTGACGTCATTACTTTGGTGTCACACACGTATACCTGCCAACTCTTTTTATTTTGGGAGATTCAGTTCAGTACGCTTCCCGTGCTGCGCTGTCTCGGGTCTTGACATCGGAAGATGGGGGTGGGTCCTGTTTGAGATTTCACGCCCGAACTTCAACGGTTCAGCAAGTCTCCCGTAGTATCGCGCTGTCTCACATGGTCGCATCGGAAGAAGGGAAGGGGTGCTGTTGGAGATATCTCGCCGAAACTTCAGCGGTTCAGCACATCTCCCGTGACGTCGTGCTGTCTCTTATGGCGACAACGGGAGGGGTGCTGTTGGAGTTTTTATACTAAAGTCCGGGAGATTTGCCAGTATTCCGGGAGATACACCAAAATTAAGGAGCCTCCCCGAAATTCCGGGAGAGTTAGCAGGTATACACGCGTAACTGGACTCTTCGCACATGCATGAAGTCTTATGTGGAATCAGTGGTGTACATTTGGGGCATTGGGCCATTCCCCAATCTCAATTTATGTTCTTATAATCTTTTAGCATGGGAACTGTACAGTGGAAAACTCACCAGTCCTATGATTATCATAGACCGGACTAAAGTTGTAGTCTATGCACAGGCATTCAACGTAATAATTAACTTGTGTGTGTAGATAAACACCTTTTTATTATTTTATTCTGTAATTGTTTTTGGGTCATAGGTCCTACACGGTATATAACGGGGTTTAATCATTAGTCGTGTAGGCGTATACATGTGGTTGACAATCTCCGTCATTTTGATCGTCAGAGGTTGACGTGTATGAAGGTGGCTCTATTATGTCTGGAGATCGAAGGTGACTGCCCCAACGATCAAAGCAACGTTTTTTTAATGGACGCCGACTGATGCGCCGATTTTTTATTTGTTTAACTTCCGTGTCAACCTATATTCACTTCGTTCTCTAAGAGAAGGACGATTATACTAATGTTCTTAATTACGGCAGACAACGCCACATATGTGGTGTTGCGGACCGTCAAGAAATGCAAAACAGCAAATGCGACATGTAGACTATGGCTATGGGTTGAGTGTTCCACACTCAAGTACATGCACGTGCGCGCGCGCGCACGCACACACACTGCAGCTGGGGATGCGATGGCTGCGTACGCCCCCCTCCCCGCTAAGGAAGAGTTCGCCTTGTGGGAAATAGTTCTTATTGGAAGGAAGTTGTGCTTGAATTGAAATGGTGACAAATTTTCACCACAACCGTCCTTTGACGGCGGAAATGTCCAACACTAGTATCCACGTCCCAACGATGTTTGTTGAAAATCCGAAATATGTCAGAGGCCGAGAAACGCACCCCCAATCACCCACGCAAAGGGTCTAATAATTACTTCAAATTGCAGGCAAATTTGGTTGAAATGCGACAGAAATTAACCACTCTCATAATCCACTATATGCTGTGTAAATTCGATATGTAGAACATTATTTATGGAACTCCGATATTTCTAACAAAATGAATATTGTGTAATGTTTCTTGTATTCCTATTAAATATTCGAGATTGCAAGAAAATAAGTTATTGTTACTATACTTATGTTAATCTTACCTGGTCACATAAGTGACGTCATCCAAACAGGTGGAAGTTTGATATATACTGTACTGATTTCTGTTAGCAAGTTCATGAAACACGACTCTATTTATTTCCTCCTCTCCAAGCATCGGTGTCTTCTCTCCGATACTCTCCCCCACATATCTAATGATGCTCACGCCATATCCCCCGTTTTTAGGAGTGTTCGTATACATTAACATGTCAGTGTCGTAATTGGCCATAGGTTACCTACCATAGCACACAGCCATAGTTCAGGTCAAAGTTTACCATCGATTATCTACATTCTACACAGCTACATTGTTCTCACTGAGATGGGACGGACGTTTCATGTATCTTGCTGTATTTCGTTTTGGTCCAGGTTCACCAATCACCGGTGGATCGACCGCAACTAGTTCGTCTGTAGGTTGATCCACAGGAACTTCACCATCGTCCGATACTTCAACATCGTCCGATACTTCAACATCGTCCGATACTTCACCATCGTCTGATACTTCACCATCGTCCGATACTTCACCATCGTCTGATACTTCAACATCGTCCGATACTTCACCATCGTCTGATACTTCACCATCGTCCGATACTTCAACATCGTCCGATACTTCACCATCGTCTGATACTTCACCATCGTCCGATACTTCAACATCGTCCGATACTTCACCATCGTCCGATACTTCAACATCGTCCGATACTTCACCATCGTCCGATACTTCAACATCGTCTGATACTTCAACATCGCCTAATACTTCAACATCGTCTGATACTTCAACATCGTCTGATACTTCAACATCGCCTGCTACTTCAACATCGTCTGATACTTCAACATCGTCTGATACTTCAACATCGTCCGATACTTCAACATCGTCTGATACTTCAACATCACCTAATACTTCAACATCGTCTGATACTTCAACATCGTCTGATACTTCAACATCGCCTGATACTTCAACATCGTCCGATACTTCAACATCGTCCGATACTTCACCATCGTCCGATACTTCACCATCGTCCGATACTTCAACATCGTCCGATACTTCAACATCGTCTGATACTTCAACATCGCCTAATACTTCAACATCGTCTGATACTTCAACATCGTCTGATACTTCAACATCGCCTGATACTTCAACATCGTCTGATACTTCAACATCGTCTGATACTTCAACATCGCCTGATACTTCAACATCGCCTGATACTTCAACATCGTCTGATACTTCAACATCGTCTGATACTTCAACATCGCCTAATACTTCAACATCGTCTGATACTTCAACATCGCCTAATACTTCAACATCGTCTGATACTTCAACATCGTCTGATACTTCAACATCGCCTGATACTTCAACATCGCCTGATACTTCAACATCGTCTGATACTTCAACATCGCCTGATACTTCAACATCGCCTGATACTTCAACATCGCCTGATATTTCAACATCGCCTAATACTTCAACATCGTCTGATACTTCAACATCGCCTGATACTTCAACATCGTCTGATACTTCAACATCGTCTGATACTTCAACATCGTCTGATACTTCAACATCGCCTAATACTTCACCATCGTCCGATACTTCAACATCGTCTTATACTTCAACATCGTCTGATACTTCAACATCGCCTAATACTTCAACATCGTCTGATACTTCAACATCGTCCGATACTTCAACATCGTCTGATACTTCAACATCGCCTAATACTTCAACATCGTCTGATACTTCAACATCGTCTGATACTTCAACATCGCCTAATACTTCAACATCGTCTGATACTTCAACATCGTCTGATACTTCAACATCGCCTGATACTTCAACATCGTCTGATACTTCAACATCGTCCGGTACCGCTTCAGGGCTACGGGAGTTGGTAGCAAGTTTCTAACAAAATGAATATTGTGTAATGTTTCTTGTATTCCTATTAAATATTCGAGATTGCAAGAAAATAAGTTATTGTTACTATACTTATGTTAATCTTACCTGGTCACATAAGTGACGTCATCCAAACAGGTGGAAGTTTGATATATACTGTACTGATTTCTGTTAGCAAGTTCATGAAACACGACTCTATTTATTTCCCCCTCTCCAAGCATCGGTGTCTTCTCTCCGATACTCTCCCCCACATATCTAATGATGCTCACGCCATATCCCCCGTTTTTAGGAGTGTTCGTATACATTAACATGTCAGTGTCGTAATTGGCCATAGGTTACCTACCATAGCACACAGCCATAGTTCAGGTCAAAGTTTACCATCGATTATCTACATTCTACACAGCTGCATTGTTCTCACTGAGATGGGACGGACGTTTCATGTATCTTGCTGTATTTCGTTTTGGTCCAGGTTCACCAATCACCGGTGGATCGACCGCAACTAGTTCGTCTGTAGGTTGATCCACAGGAACTTCACCATCGTCCGATACTTCAACATCGTCCGATACTTCAACATCGTCCGATACTTCACCATCGTCCGATACTTCACCATCGTCTGATACTTCACCATCGTCCGATACTTCACCATCGTCCGATACTTCACCATCGTCTGATACTTCACCATCGTCCGATACTTCAACATCGTCCGATACTTCACCATCGTCCGATACTTCAACATCGTCCGATACTTCACCATCGTCCGTTACTTCAACATCGTCTGATACTTCAACATCGCCTAATACTTCAACATCGTCTGATACTTCAACATCGTCTGATACTTCAACATCGCCTGATACTTCAACATCGTCTGACACTTCAACATCGTCTGATACTTCAACATCGTCCGATACTTCAACATCGTCTGATACTTCAACATCGCCTAATACTTCAACATCGTCTGATACTTCACCATCGTCCGATACTTCAACATCGTCTGATACTTCAACATCGTCTGATACTTCAACATCGCCTAATACTTCAACATCGTCTGATACTTCAACATCGTCCGATACTTCAACATCGTCTGATACTTCAACATCGCCTAATACTTCAACATCGTCTGATACTTCACCATCGTCCGATACTTCACCATCGTCCGATACTTCAACATCGTCCGATACTTCACCATCGTCTGATACTTCACCATCGTCCGATACTTCAACATCGTCCGATACTTCACCATCGTCCGATACTTCAACATCGTCCGATACTTCACCATCGTCCGTTACTTCAACATCGTCTGATACTTCAACATCGCCTAATACTTCAACATCGTCTGATACTTCAACATCGTCTGATACTTCAACATCGCCTGATACTTCAACATCGTCTGACACTTCAACATCGTCTGATACTTCAACATCGTCCGATACTTCAACATCGTCCGATACTTCACCATCGTCCGATACTTCAACATCGTCCGATACTTCACCATCGTCCGTTACTTCAACATCGTCTGATACTTCAACATCGCCTAATACTTCAACATCGTCTGATACTTCAACATCGTCTGATACTTCAACATCGCCTGATACTTCAACATCGTCTGACACTTCAACATCGTCTGATACTTCAACATCGTCCGATACTTCAACATCGTCTGATACTTCAACATCGCCTAATACTTCAACATCGTCTGATACTTCACCATCGTCCGATACTTCAACATCGTCTGATACTTCAACATCGTCTGATACTTCAACATCGCCTAATACTTCAACATCGTCTGATACTTCAACATCGTCCGATACTTCAACATCGTCTGATACTTCAACATCGCCTAATACTTCAACATCGTCTGATACTTCAACATCGCCTGATACTTCAACATCGTCTGATACTTCAACATCGTTCGGTACCGCTTCAGGGCTACGGGAGTTGGTAGCAAGTGTCGTCGATTTCGTCGCACAACACTCCTTCGTGTATGCACAATGTATGAACGTGGTGTCTGCGCTTGTGCTTGAATCGTTCCACGCCTGTCCAAATCTTTAATCCAGACATTTTTGCCTGGTCTCAACGGTCGTAGATAAGCTACCAAGTCTTCAATCTGCTTGCTTAGACCCGGCCACCACACTGACTGTTTTACACGTTCACGGCATTTCGTGTTTCCTCGATATCCTTCGTGGATCTTCGCAAGTATGTCTGGACGCATTGCTGTTAGGATCACCAGACGGCTACCTTTCAATAGTAATCCCTCCTGGATAGTAAGCATCTATGCTGACTGGCAGGTTGACTTTCTCATTTGATTCTAACTTTGGTTTGTCAGGCCATCCATGACACATTAGTACTAAATCCTTCGACAAGGTACATCATCAGCTTGTGCTCGCTTAATTTCCTGTAGTCGCTTGTCGGTCATAGGAAGTGCATTAGGCGAGCGGCAAATCCCCCAAAAGTGCTTTATTTTAGGAGTTTAGATGCCCCCCCCCACACACCCAAATGTTATATCGTTGGAAAGCCCTACATCTCCCCGCCACGATTAGGCATGTCGTAGAATTGCCAAATGGTGCCGTAAGCGTGAATCCAATGTCAAACAAGGTCACCATCAAACGATCAATTTTATAAATTGGGCGCTTCCGAAAACTTCTTAATATTACAATGGCTATCTAGCTACTTTATTTAATTAGCAAATAGCCAAGTCATATATTGTTGGAAAGCGTTTAAGATAGTGTACGATATGATGCTATATCTTGGAATGATAAGAGTGACGACAAAGTCAAACAAGGTTACCCGTCAAATGACGAATATTCGAAAGTTTACAATGCCGAGAACACCATAAAGTTACACTGACTGTGTTTCTGCTTCACGATTACGAACAAATCATAGACTGTATGAAAGAACAATTTCTCCCCGTCAAAATGCGGTGTGACATGGCGCTGTGAGGTGAAGCAGTTTGTGTGGAGCGGCGTTCAAACAGGGTCACCGTCAATTGATGAATGTTAGAAATTGCGCTATTCCGCAAAACGTTACACAATTCCATTGGTTGCGTATATCAACGTCACTTACATACTCATGGCCAAGCCATATACCTTTGGAAAGCATAATTTCTCCCCGTGAAAAGAGGTCTAAAGTCGAACAATCAAACGATGCAGTACGCATGTAATGAAGGTCAAACAAGGTCACCATCAACTTATTAATATTCAATCCCATTAACATTATATAATTACAATGTTTGCCTATCTATTTGCCAGTGTACACAAGGCAACATCACATACCATTGGAAAACTTATTGTATCCACGTCAAAATGAAGTATTACATGGGACTTTTTAATAGAGCGACAATTATGTTGCATGCAGCCCCGTAGATAAGTTGATGAGTACATCTGGGTGAGATTCAGGCTCGAACGGATTGGTCATGTTGTTAACAGCATGCTTGGTCAGAGCCCTCACATGCTCTTCATCCCTCTTCAGTGTGGATGTCAGTACTTCCTTGTCTTCAGTACTTGTGGACAAACCACTCCTTCCTCGCACTGCTTTAGAATATTCACCCATGATGTGCCTCGTCAATGTCCACATGATGAGTGGTGGCGTCTCTCTAGTCAGTCCGACTATACCACTGCTTCCCTTTGCATCTCTGATGACTGTTTTCTCTGAGCCCATGTCGCTCCAGATCCCATTGAAACTATCTCTTGAATCAAACCGTAGAATGCAGTGTCATAAGGACACTGTGTTGTAACAGTTGACCACGGTGCCTTTGCTTTAAGATTTGTTTTACTCAGGTAGGATGAAGGACATGTTCAGTGGTACACGGCATTCTTAGCTATCAAGTCCTCCTCCGATATTGCGCGTATCATAATCTCGTCTCCTGTTTGACATGCAGCCTTCTTCAGGTTGGTTACCCGTTCAAATGTTTCAATTTTATGCAACTTTTTGTCTTTCCTGTGTGACTTCTTTGAACACACAATACAGACAGATCAATATGTCGAACCAGTGCTCTTTCTCGTTGCCATACTAGGTATACGTGATACTGATTGTTGAAAATCAGTGTAATTTTGTGTTTCTTGTTTGGACAATAGCCTAATGTGATCTAAATTTGACTTGCTCGTGTACGTTTTGAATCAACTCCTGTGGTATAGTATATGTGACATATCTTCAAGGCTAGGAAATGCATATATTAGACGGTGACATCTCCCCTTGTTTCCGCTGCATCCAACAATGATTTCTGCCCAGCCCTCGTTGTTTTTGACAGTTTTACATTGTTTAAACATTCCTGACAAATGACGCTTTTTGATAAGTTAATTAACCGACGTCTTCTCTTTCTCGTTAGCTTTATGGGGCTTGATCCGTTTGTAAATGTTCAGCCCTGTTGAAATAAAACTGGTAGTGTCAGGCACTCTGCCTCCTTTTATTGAATGAAGACGAACTTACAGCACCAGTTGATAGCTCCGTGTCATACATCATTGTGACGAGGATACAATAAGGTTTTCAATGGAATATGAAGAGGCATCGTGCATGTAGGCAAATAGATACGCCACCATTATAAACCTAGGCCTACACCGATTGTGGAATGGTGCAATTTTGAACAGTCATTATTTGACATTCACTACGCATATAATGCTCCATTTAATAGCTATACGTTATACATCATTGTAACGGGAAGACAACAAGATTCCCAACGGCATGTGAAATGGCCATTAGTAAGTAGGCAACGTAGCTCCACAACCATTAAGATTTTGTAAAGCTTGCGGGATGGCGCAATTTCTAACATTCATCAATTGACGGTGACCCTGTTTGAACGCCGCTCAACACAAATTGCTTCACCTCACAGCGCCATGTCACACAGCATTTTGACGGGGAGAAATTGTGCTTTCATACTCTGTATGATTTGTCTGTAGTCGTGAAGTGGAAACACAGTCGGTGTAACTTTATGATGTATCCGGCATTGTAAACTTTCGAATATTCGTCATTTGATGGGTGACCTTGTTTGACCCTGTCGTCACCCCTATCATTCCAGGAGCACTTCTTTCTCCACCAACCGTCTCCATTCTCCTCTATATTTTGCTCTCGTTCTCCACTCTTCTCCAAATCCTTCAAAATCTCACTTTACAGTCCTCCTATCGCAGTCTAGCCTCCAAATCGTCATCGCCTCTTTTCCCCTCCAATCTTCCTGGCATCTGCTTTCTTTGCCAACAGTTCTACTCCCATTCTGTCTTGTGCTGAGTTGCCTCGACAACTGCAATGCGCAACTTCGCGGATTGACCAACCGACTTCAACGAGCACAGAACTCGGCCGCTCGCCTCATAAACGACGTGAGACGGCGAGAACAAATCATATCGATTTTGCAAACACTACATTGGCTGCCGATCAGAAGACGAATCACCTTCAAGATACGTACCTAAATATTTAAGATCATGCATGCCTTAGTCCCGGACTACTTGAACTGTGTGATAGTGTGCAACGTACCCACAAGTGCAATGCGATCGGCGAGTGACGCTATGCTTCTTGCGTTGACGGTGTCAAAGAGAACTATTGGACGGGGCACCGGTGTGGAAATAGCTTACCAAAATGTGTGCGATCGGCTGGAAAATTGGCGGCTTTCCGGAAACAACTTAAAATACATATATTTCGCCTGCACTACCTGCCTTAATGCAAACACTGGCTGCCACATCTAAATGACAAGAGTTTCTATTTTATAGCATTGTTTAGTTGTTGTTGTTTTCTTAACTTATTTAATTAATTTATATTTTAGCATTTAATCTACACGCCATGTTATTGTGTGAAGCGCTTTGGTTGGTATTTGTTTACCTAAAAGCGTTATGTTAAGAAACGGAATTATTGTATTATTATTATTCTCTTCAAATGTCCAGTCCAGCCTACTTTAGAATACTTTTGATGCTTTGTTAATGTCACAAGAAACATTCAGACGATGATCATTTATTTACAATAACAAATCCCGTTTGCAGTATAGACTCCAGGCTACATGACACGTGTTTTCACCTTAAATAATATTAAAAGGCGTTGTCCTATTATTAGACCTAAGCCATTAACTACCTAACTGGAAGTATTTTATTTCGTGAATCATTAAAACAAATTGATCATCATTAACGCTGGTTATCGTGCTGCAGTTCAGTTGTGACAGTAGTATATACATCTAGGTTTAGATCTGATTAAGGCTAAGTACGACATTCACCAACAAACAAAGCCATAGACAGTGCCCCTATTGTGCATTGGAAAATCGTATTCAGTTGTCTGATACTGTTGCTGTCGTTAGCACAAGCCAAATTGTTCGCAAACCACGGCAATTGTTCCGGTCCGTCGTGCCACTATGCATGTCGACTTACAGCATGGCTGAATTCTGAAACAGGAATAATGAGTTGATTATTCATTAAATCTGATCAGCTGTGATGTAAAACATAACTTAATGCAATATTACCATAGCTAGTTAAGCAGAATGGCGAAGTAAGCACGTAGGATCTGAACGGCCACAACGATTAGTTTTATCATGTATAGCGGTGAGTGTCGACTTTCAACATGACTATCAGTTCTGGAATGCAAAACACGATTGGGCGGAGTTGCTGTATTTGTCAAAGTCACACGGGCCGTAAATCATGTTGCATAATCGTTCGTTCATTTCTGATAAGTCGTCGCAGTCCCAGTCGCAGATTGGGGACGTTACCATGGAAACTGAGTCTGTTGTCGTGATCGAAGTCTGCCTCTTCCATCATGGCCGAGAGAACGGTGTCTGACACGGTCTCCCCCAGCAACGTCAAGCCCGTCTGTAGCTCCGTCTGGCAATGAAACCACAGTATCAGACGACAGTTATTTGGTAATCGATGAATACGCATATCACGAGTAGCGTCATTAGCAGTTCAATTAATTATATTTCATAATTTCTCCAACTACACGATGAGAAAGGTAACTCCATTTCTTTCAGTAGTTTGACAATTCGAAGCGAGGCATACATAAACGTTTCCGTTGAAATTTCACTCAGCTGAATGTTATATCGGAAACAAGTTACTCGGCGTTGCTCGGGAAAAAAAGTATGTGACCACCGAGATCTCCACAGCCCGGGACGAATTTCTTTAAAAAATCAAAATCTACGAACTACTTCAATGAGCCCGCTAGATCACATAAAAATTGAGCCCCATACGTGCAAAGTTAAAATAGATATGGGTACATATAGCAAACAGTCACAAAAACACAGATAATTATTGTTTTTATAATGTAGATGTCTCATCTGATACCGAAATCACTGCTGTAGTTTTTATCGACACAAATAGTCACCTAACATTCGTTGAACAAAGTTATATGAATTGCAAGCGTTTGGGACGCAGGGAAGCCTCGCCACAGCATTGCAACATATTAAACTATAAGGCTGGTAATTTTCCGTAGATGTAATTTGTGTACAGTGTATATTTTTGCAAACTGTAACATTATTGATTAGTATGAAATGATTGCAGCGATATGAACACTGAAATCGTGAACCTTGATGTCGAGAAATCCACCGACGCCTTCACGTTGTTGGAACCTAGTTTAATTACAATATATATGGTGCCATTTTGCTTAGAACTGGTGCCATTGCAGTTACCTTTGTGATGTAGCCGTCTTTGTTTGTGTCGAGTATGTCGAAGGCCTGTTGTAGGATCGAGTTGTTGTTATAGTCGTTGCAAGTCCGCATCCACAACGCGAACTCCTCCTCTCTGATGTCGCAACCTACGCACACGTCGACGAGATTACAACGACTACATCGCAGCCTATACATCCACAACGAGATGTGTAGGTTTCATCAGGACCAGTTAATTACAACGACATTGATCTGTCTCTCCGTCTATCCATCTCTCCGTCTCCTTGTACTATTCCTATTTAATATTAAAACCTATTGACTACAAATACATATTCCGTCTCTCTATCTATCCGTCTCCCCGTCTCTCCATATACACGTCTCTCCGTCACCCAGTCTACCCGTCTCTGCTTCACGCAGTCTCTCCGCTTCGCCTTCTGTCCGTCTCTCCGTCACACCGTCAATCCGTCTCCCCATATTTCCGCCTGTACGTCTCACCGTCTCGTTTCCACTGAAGTTACAACGTGTTTAGCAGGTTCGACGTTCTCCTCCCTTTATACGCTATATGTGAATCGCTGAATAAATAATCAAGGTCGACCATCTTACGATGTACAACGTGTACAACGTTAGTCGTTCACCACTTCACAACTGCTAGGTCCACGTGTTATTAAGACGCACCTCCCTTGGCGAGTTTCTTTACGAAGTTCGACGCAACTTGTTCGCTTATTGGTAGATTGAGTACACGCATGGATGTCTTCATATCGTTAACACAAATACGGCCATCCCTGTTGCGGTCCAACAGTGCAAAGGTGGTTGCCAGCTCTACAAAGAAATCATAAAAAATAGCGTCAACTGAGAACAGGTTTGCACATGCAAAGGCGCCAAGTCCACGATTTGATGCAGAAATCACGCTCTGTTTAATCTTGTGGACATTCTAGAGCGCACGCTCTTTCTTATAGTTTTGGGGAAAATCTCAACGCTGTAGTGCCAACAGCTAACCAATATTCCACGGTGTCAATTTTAACCGATTTTAATTTTTACCAGGTGAATGTCATGGTTAAACATGTTTTACTCATGTTTAATCCAACTATTGCCTAACCAACATTTTACGTAAATAATGCACCAAAGTAAGTAAATTTACCCTAACATTGAACAATTATCTGCCTTTTCCGCACACAGTTCCCTTCTCGACTCGCGTCGCCTTAATATCCCATCTAGAGCCATCAATCATATCACGAAAAACAGTGATCTATCGCTTGCTGTGCAATACTACTTGGCACCTCTGCACACGACGTTATTGCAAGCAGGACAACAATGTTGGAAATGTTTTTGTACACGCGACTCTGTTAGAGCTGTTCCGTATCTCTCCGTGTTTCTGAATGTAATATCAACATTTTAGGCGTACTAAGTGGTGGCCGACAGTGTATAAAGTGAACTGGCTGTTATTATTATTGTTAAATTTGTCAGTTGCTGAAACGTATTGGTTCCTACAGTGCTGCGGTTTACTTTACACAAAATAGAACGAAAGGGTTAACAAAATTGCAACGCACGAACGAAGTAAGAAGGTGAATGGCGCGGCCAAATTATAATTGGTTGTAAACAAGAAAAGGTGCGGCGGTAAACCTACAGTAAACCCAAATCAAATCAAATTACAACGTCAGACGCACAGAGCAGTGCATTGTTAGAGCAGATACGTGCTAGAGTGGCTGCCGTGATATGAATAATGCAGTTAACAAGCGGATCAGATTACGACCATTGCGACCCTGCGAGTGTGGTGTCGGGAACACCTGCAGCAGGCCCTTCCTTTCAAGTTTTGCTGAAAGGCATACATGACGGCGCCCCCTGTGACGTGTAGGGCAACCTCCGGGTTGAACACTTCGCACGCGTCCCTCCTACGCTCATTTGGTTACGCTAGAGAGAGAGGCTAGTGCTGTGGTTTGCACATCCGCCTCGCATGTCATGGTATCTTGGTGCAAAAACCTCGCTCTCAACATTGGGGACTGTATATCCCTCCTGACGCTGAGATCGCGTTAATGTCGGTCCCCAATTTGGGAAGTAAAAGAACCACCGAGGACGACATGCACCCTGCATGGCAGTGATAACCCTCAGTGCCAGCACAGAGAGGTCGGTTTGGCGGTAATGTTCTGGAAAAGGCTGACTAGTTGAATGAGGCCTCATAATACCTTAGCGTTGTAACCACAATATATACATGTATATATATATATAATTATATTAGTTAAGTAATAGTTAATAGACCGTTGCCGAGCGCTGGAAACAAAAACTAAACATTCCACATTGCGCAAGTGGGATCCAGCCCAAGTGATGGAATTTGTTTAGCAGTCATGTTCACATACGTTCGGATTGGGTTTCCCATGACCACTGATTAGATCGTGTTTAATTAATGCCACATGTATTATGTTCACGGAGCACATGTTTCGAGACAGGCAGCCAGCTGAGCAAACTCTTCATTCGCAGTTTAGTTTCGTAGAGTGCATGAAGCTTCCGTCAACGATAGTGTTTCAAATTAGTGCGGTTGTCATTACTAAGTAGATTCATCCGTCTAAGCATATCGCTTAGTCTGTTTCAATTTGTCAAAAGGTTTTAGATGTTGTTGGTAAGTGCGTGTTAACGCGGCCACGTGACGCTGTGAATGGGCCACTGGCGGTTGCTGATATCTCGACAAGTGAGAAACATGTCAGATTAGATAAGTAAAACAAGTGTCGATCGTAAGTGCGGCCAAGTGCCACCATTGTTTTTTTTTTTTAAAGAAACAAATGCTTCGTTGTTCCATGACACGTGTATTGTTAGAAATTGGTGTATCCATTGATCCACGAGTCAATCCTTTCATCAGTTGGCCATATATCCAGTTATAACAAGTTTCTGCATTACTACCCCGGGCGTACGCCACATTAGGAACAGCATTGTGTCTACCTCGGACATTCCGTTTCTGGATGTGTCCATTGCAGTACTGATTTAAAAACTAAGACGGACGGCCTAGTATCCAAATGTATCTCTCCTTGCGAGTTATGGAAAAGTAAAACAATAAAATAGTGTTTAATTTGTTTTAAAAAATTCGTTGTTGGTGTGTCATTTGTCCTATACTCGGTTGAGTCACCGGTTACTCACCAACATCATGTTTGTCATTAATTACGCGATTCTGAGTAGGCCAATATTTTGAACATTGATCTGTAACAATAACGATACATGGCATATGCCTGTTGTTATAGGCCTACGTACGATGCTCACATACAAAACTCGCCACGTAAACATTATTATACAAGTGTAATGGGTGTAACAACAAACAGGGCGTCTTGTTCGTACAAGTGTAATGCGTGTAACAACAAACTGGGCGTCTTGATCGTACGAGTGTAATGTGTGTAACAACAAACTGGGCGTCTTGTTCGTACATGTGTAATGTGTATGACAACAAACAGGGCATCTTGTTCATACGCACACCCCACACTAAAACATGATGTTACATAATGCAACAACCTTGACGCCCACTTTCTTTCGATGACTTGCACATTATAAATTGTCTAACTGTTATAAAATAAAAAGTTCCATATGAATAACATTATAATATATTGTGATGTGGCTTTAGCATTAAAATAATACACAAAACAAATAGGCCAAACCGAATCTCATTAAGAAAACAAACCTAGCTCGTCAGTGGGCGCTGTAACACGAAGACGATGCAACAAAAGCATTGATCGTTATGTATGACAGACACAAAACATGTACACTCACCTTTCTGGGAGCCATCTGACGTTCTTCTTGACTGCAAAAATAAAACAAAAACAAATGTTACGCACTATAATTGGTTTTACAATTGGCGACGGGGAGGCCGTGTAGATATGATCCTAATAGGCGAATACGGTAGTCCTGAACGAAGATGTGAAGTTGAACATAGCGAGAACGAAGTTGCTGAAAGATATATATTGTTTATGTCGTGAAGCAGTTGAAGGAACGTAAAGTATAAAGTGTGTCAATATCAACTGGAAACATGATATTAAAAATTACACGAGGAAAGCATAGGTCGGCTTTTAAAAACAACTGTAAACTTCGAATAGCGTGCGACGTTTAGGGAACTGTATCTAATAAACGTCTGTTAAGACCAGATGTCCGGATAATGGTGATGATGAAGACACGCATATCCCCATAAATCAACGGTGTGTTTAACTTATCGCGGTATAGTATTAATATGTTGATGGCGTGTCGGTGTGACAGAGCATAACGCCTTCGTTATCGAACCAAAAGCGAGAATAGTTAAATGGACTTCGCTAATTGACAAGGTGCAATGTTGTAAACACTGTTATTTGTCCAACCGACGTTATTGCCAGGTGAACCACGATCGCTGTGTTGTACCAAGTCAACATAGTCGATTTGACGGGCTAAAGTGGTGCTCCAACGATCAATAAAACTATAACAGGAGGTTGGCCTACACACTAATGGCCTCGCAGTAACAGTCTACAGGGGTCAATTATGTTTTCTCTCGCTTGCAATATTCCGACCGACGTTGCGACTTGGTCGAACTGTTCTATAAATCAAAAGTTCATGTGCATGCATACAGGCAAGAACGTGGATTTCTAAGTTGTTCCTTTTAAACGAACGTTCCTTACATAACAAAACCCTGATATGGAGCACCTACTGCCTTATGGTTCGCTGTTAATCGTCAAGTCAATACTTACAACGAATTGGGTATTAGAATTGTCTAACACCTGAACCGCCCAAAGGTGTTTTAATATTATGCTATGAACTGTTCATTTTCGTAGCGTCTTTGTATGTATTGGTAGTTTATACTATATAAAATAAATTACGGTAACAAAATCATCATACACTGAACGTTGTATCTTTAACTGAGAAGAAACAACAAAGTAGGTCTTCATGCGAATGAAGGAACATACATTTTTTCTTGTTGAACTTGCTGTGAAATATGTGTTAATGCGATGGGATTTGTTAAATGTGTCCATTATAAAAGGCCTTCATGTCGGACATAAATATGTGGCTATCGCGAAATTATGTGTCTATATAAAGAGTAGCACTACACGCAGGATAACATAATTTCTTTTAATTCCTGCGTTTTATCAGTGCAATTACACACAATCAACACGGGATAGGCTGGGTCATAGCCCCGACGTCAATGACATTTAAAAACCATTCTATCCCGCCGTGTAGTATGACGTTACGCCAGTGAGAAATAGCTTGGAGACGATACACTTAATGGTATATCATGGCCTAACGCTTGGACGCGTGAACAGTTTGCTGTCCCCAGTTTACGAGAACTTGGCGTTCAATGAGAAATTGAACTACTCGGCCGTAAAGTCCATTATCGACCGTAACGTGTAAGGACCTCCCCCGCTGCCTCACTAATCTACCGGTATTGACTTAAACCAGGCGTCACTAATGTGTTCTGGACAAAGGCGAGTTCGGATTTAGTGGCCATGCAAACGCCAGACTGCTGAATGCAACTAACTTATGCGGCGGCGTCCATTTAGTGTGACCGGACGCAGGACATCCGCTACTTTCGACTCTGCTACGTTCCTACTACCCCGGGTGTAGCCGTAGTTGTTCTATACACATTCCGTCTATGCTATACCTGCTCTGGTCTATTGTTCTTTTCATTCATTTCATTAAACCTCAGCGAGAATCCAGGAGAAGTTCTAGCACGAGAAAGTATATTAAGTCAAACCATTATTGAGTCATTGAACAAAGTCGGATCCTAATTAATTAAGTTTTTTAAGTTAGTAGCCCATCCTTTTACTGCGTAAGCCTACACCAGCGGGGGTAACTTTGCGAACAGGAATGCACCAAGTGGGGAGTGCCGTGCAATTTGGGCTGTAGACAAAATGGGTGTGAACGAAGTGGGGGTATACCCCTCGCCTGGCGGCGCTGGAGAGTGATGACTGCACGTATTCAAAACACATAATGTCAACTTTTTAGCCTACCATTACAGTCAAATGTGAAATGACTTCACCCAGACAAACTCTATTATCGTCGCGTTATCAAGCTCGAACGCTTAATTGCTCAATATGTTATTAAAGGTACAACTGACACGTTACGTCTGGTGCTTTTTGTCGTTCACAAAAGCGTGTTATGTAAGGAATTGTGGTAGGCCAATCCTGTAAGCGAGATCCATTCTAGTATCTTGAATGAATCACTATAGTTTCTGTATGACGAAAACCGCGTCTTGACCCATCGCTTTCACTCTCTCGCTGTCAGCTGTGCTTGTGAGTAGGATTCCTCGCTTGGTTCACCGTGTAAACGTTTTCTACAAAGTTCACTTTATTAATTACATCTTTGTTTTGACCAGTCGCTATGTATTCACGCTGTTGACAATGTAATACAATCACGTGTTTAATGTCATGTCAACACCGCTGTGAAATACTGCCAACCTCCTCACGAGAGAGGGCGCAGTGTAAATTAGCCCTACCCTCGACAGACGAAGATAGTACTATACGTATGCCAGTGTTCTTAACTGAAAACCAGACACCCCTAACTCTGTGTACATTTCAAGACGACTGTTATCTCACTGCGGCACTAGCATTGCGATATGAACATCTGGGTTAGAAAAACGTAAATTCTAAAACATCGAAATAAAACAGACATAAGGTCAAATTCCAAGCTAGTGGTGGATCTAAACATATGCCGAGATGCGTAGTGTTACGTGGGCGTTAAATAATAAAAAAATAATAACAATATAACCTAATAATAACAAAAATACCAACGACGACATGACAATGATGATAATAATAACATGTCGTCATGCCAGGCCTAGTATCCCGTGACTAGACGAGGGGGCAAACCACGGGCCCAGATCTTGTACTTTTGACCCTAATCTAGGCGACCACGAACCACATGAGACGTTTTCCCAACACGTCAAGTCATTGTCTTGTGACATTGTATAATTGTGTATATGTGTCACGATGATTTACTTTTCCCAATTCATCATTACGTCTACTAGTATACTTATTTCACTCATCCACGCAGACAACACCATCACTATTATCAGTCACCATTAGTTTACCAGCTTCCACCACAATCACCAACACCGTTATCACAGTCACATGAGCGGTGGCGACATGACAGTTTCCTTCGGTGTGAATATCCACATTACACACAATGCAATTTAACACTGCAGCAATATCATGTGTGACTTCATAATGTTCACTCATACGCGAAAATCAGATTACGTCATTTTCCTGATTTTCTAGTTCTGAATTTTAATTTCAATTTAATTTAGTCACCCAGATTTCCCCACACTTATCGCATTATAACTCGTTTGTTGTCTCAAGAATTATAAGTGCATCGTATAATGATCGTTCTGTGCCTATATTCTCGTTTTTCTCTCTTTGTAGACTACGTCGGATCAAGACGTCTATCTCACGAGATGTCACCGCCACAACTTTTACCTGTGCTCTCTTCACGCTAAACAGCGCCTATGTTGACTACTCACCATACTGCGGTGTATCAACAAGCGATAGCGTGGGAAAGTGAAGGCGACACCACCAGGTTTAGCACGCGTGCAACAATATGACTTTCCAGCGGTGTGTCGGCTGTATAGCTGCCGTTGCGTTCTCTTGCCCCGTCGATCAGCCGTGCTCGACGCCAAGTGGGCAAACTGCCACTTTCTGCTCTCGGTCTCCCACCGCGGCGGCTGTCGCTCTACGCTCAGGATCCGTCGTCGACGTTCCCTGCATCCGTGAACGGTGTGCCCGTTCCGACAACTAAACGAGCATTCTCGGGTGTAATACGATGTCAACTGTATCGATCATCTATGCCCATACGTCATTCGCCCGTCACCTGTGCGGACCCATCCTACAAACCATGGATCTCCTTCCTCCGTCCACAGCCGCTGTTTGCATAACGACGTTTAGTTAACACGCTAATTACATCACGTTCCTTATAATTTACGACATCTTCACCGGCTACATGTCACACCACCTTCTTTATTTACTGCCAATTTACAACATCCTTTTTCTGCGAATGTTCACATTCTTGTCGTTCACTTTCACCTATCAACAGAAACCCTTGCATGTACACACACCCACGCATGCACGCACGCGCGCACACACACACGCACACACACACATACATACATAGACACACACATACACACATAGCCACACACATAGCCACACACACACACACACACACACACACACACACGCACACGCACACGCACACGCACACGCACACGCACACGCACACGCACACACACACACACACACACACACACACACACACACACTCACGACGCACATTCATGACGCACGCACGCACCGCGCGCACACACACATACACTTGGTTGTATTTGTTGTTCGCCGCCTATCTCCCTTGTTGTAATTCCTCCTGGTTTTTAGCGAGTTGTGCAGTACGCAAAATTCGGGCTCCGTGCGCGAAAATCATATTGTTATACTGAACAATTCTGTCGCAGATCTAAAACACCAATAATACCCATGCCCCTAATATTCACTATCCCTCCAAAGGCACGTTTGCAACGACAACATCAAGACACGCCAATTATAATTAGACAATAGCAAACTAGTTTTTGCGATAATGCGTCAATTTGGTGATTTGTCATCATAATAATAATAATAATAACAAGATAACTTCTATTGCGCCTAAATCCTTGGAAACCAAGCTCAGAGGCGCATCAAAACAAGAGTTGGTCAATCTCAAAATCCATAAGTAGTTTTTCAGTTCTCAACAGATGGGTCATGTCTGATTGCCACAAACCACAGTGACTCATTTTGGCGAAAACCCTGTGGTCGTCGCCCAAACAAGGCACCATAGACAATCGCTTGTCGCGCTGTTTAATCAGTATAGACTATCTTGCAGTCTGCTACCATGTTGCTATAGAGCATGTATTCAAATATGAACGACACAGTTTCGCGTGAGAACCTAAACCAACAAGAAGATTGCGTATGATGGTAATGGTAATGGTGATTATGCCGCCCATTTCTTTGTCACCGTGATAATCCATCAAACCTAAGTACCTTGCCGCTCCAATGCAATTTAGTTTTTTGTCAAAGAAGACATCCCACTACAGATGGGTGACCTACGTTCTTGCATAACGGAAGTAATATGACAGTGCAGGCAGCAGCATCTGAGGACACTTCCGGTCGTCGAAATGACACTCTTTCCTCTGACTACAGGTGTGGACAATTCATATTCGCTGCCAGTTCCCCCATCGGGTGATATTACCTCAGCGTGTATCAGCTCAGCCAGCGCCCTTCTCAACAAAGCAAGTTTTATGTGCGGCTCCACGACGCGTCGCCTGTCCATTCAACGCCGAGGTCACCACGGACAAAGACGGGCAGGCAACTAGTTTGTGTGTCGCCTCTTTCAAATAAAAAGCGCTATTACATTACAAAGTGTGTGTGTTCATATCAGCGTGGAGTCCATACATCCTAGATGAACTCTACTTGGTTCTGTTTATGTCTGTAGGGAAGCACACAAAAACCATTCAGAAGCTAATATAAAGCAGTTCGTCTCGCTGTGGGTCGTTTGCATAAACAGCATGAACAACATTTCGCATTATTGGGGTGTTTTTAATTAGAAAATACGCGACTTGCCGCGCGATCTGACGTTAAAACGTGTTACAATTAATCGCAGTGTGAACCCAAGGGTGGTGATATTTCGAGTTCCCTATTTCACCGCACTCCCGAAACGCCTAACAGCTACGTTGGGCTCTTTTACTATAGCATGTTAGACATTTCAGTATTGTCGGATGAATCTATAATTTATGTATTTCAAAAGAAATCACATAATGTTTCAACAGAGGAACGAGTTGTGTCTAAGACGTTCGTGTCTAATTCATGTCACGGGCTCCGAACAGAACGCCTGGCTACTTTACGATTGAGATCACGATAAGCGGCACCCACCCTAGAGTAGTACACACCTATCTGTGTTCTAGTTGTGTATATGGGTGACACAAAATCACAGATAGGGGAAAGGTCAGGTTGCAGACCCAGATACTCGAATACCCTTAATTAACTGCATCCGACACATACCTCTGTGGCAGCCATGTTTCGGTATTGCCTGTTCCGCTCAGATTGTCTGGGAGAGAAGATGACGTCAAATGATTATTACCTCCGGGTTGTTACGTCCACATGTCACTGGCGCTGAGAAAACAAGCAGACGAAACGAATGACGCACCTCACGGCTAGTATATTATGAACAATGACAATAGCAAGCATCCCCTCGATCCGCGGGCTGGTATGCCAGAGGTAGTTGCCGTAGTCAGCAACCCTGGCATATCAGACTTTCAAGACGTGGAACTATGGATCCGTCGATGAATATTCCAATCAAATTATGACCTTTTAGTGCAGCAATTGTTACATTTTTTTGCTCACGACTCAAATTCCTGTCGGTGAACTTGCTTGGCGACCCATGCTTTCAAATAACTTGTGATAAATGATAAAATAAATAGGAATAATAAAATAAATGAAAACATTTATTAGTGTGTTTGCTGAGTACAGAGGCATCACGAAGTTAACGCCGCTCATTGGCTTATCGACGCAGGAAGAGGACTCTCCTTTCAAATAGAACGTAAAAATTGAAGACAAAGTCGGAAAGATCGCTTGATTTTGACAACGTACGAAAGATGTTGATAAATTAGTTGTCCCGTGAATTTTAAATGTCACCCGACAACAAATTCATATATCTTTTGGAATCAACATTTCGTATCGTGTGCATATGACACGGGCGCAGGGAAATAAATGAAACTACGGACAATCACTGGAGACTCATGACAGCTAACCCAAAAAACAACTAACTTAACAGCTCATACAAAATAGCTTGGCGACCCAATTTTGGGTCGCGACCCAGGGACCAGGAACCGCTGTTTTAGGGTTGTGGGTTTTTGGGATTGCATACGGGCACTTAACTTTTGGTTTCTGCCATTAACCGCCATCGTTGATCGGATCATTTAATAAGATTTAGCAAGATTGCCACCAAGAGAATTAACTCTAGATGGCAGGTGGACAAGGAAGCCCTTTGGCTTATCGAGAGCCAACCCTTTTATCTACGTGTATCCCGCCCTTCTAAGGTATGTGTCGAATTTATTTGTAAACATTCACTCTACTGGCACCCACACAATCAGCAGATAATCTGTTCCATTCATTTAAAGACCTTTGTGAAAATTAGAACTTTCTTATATCTAATCTACACTGCTCCTTTACTAATGTAATTTCATGCCCTCTGGTCCTTCTATCTTTCTTAACTGAGAAAAAAATATTGTTATCAATATTTTATAACCATTCAATATTGTATACACTTCTTTTAGGCGTATTTCGTAACTAAGATCCCTCAGTTTTGATATCATTTTAGTCGTTCTCCTCTATACTCTTTCTAGCATATATATGTCCTTCTTGCGATATGGCCTCCACGCTTGGATACAATATTCTAAATGAGGCCTAACTATTGTTTTGTACAGTGGTGTTGTTAATTCTTTTTCCTTATACGCTATATTTCGTCTAATTAATCCAAGGATTTTATTTCCATTTGAAGGATGCTCTGAAACCTTCACATCAGCACTAATGGTTAACCCTAAGTCCTGTTCTCTTACAGTAATACTTAGTACAGTAATCCCCATTGTATATTCTACATCTTCGTTCCCATGTCCTGTGTGGAGGCATTTATATTTACCAAAATTGAACAACATTTGCCACTTTTCAGACGTACTGATCGCTGTGGTACCCCACTCAAAACTGATTTCCAGTTTGAAGCCTCCCCATCAACTATTACCCGTTTTCTTTTGTCAATCAGCCATTTTTCTATCCAGTTAATTATACTATTTCCTCTGCCGTGGGCCTTTAGTCTAAGCAGTTATCTTTGATTTGGCACTTCATCGAAAGCTTTCTGAAAATCTAAGTAGATGATGTCTACTGGTGATCCCTCGTCTACCCACTTAGTGAGATCTTCCAAAAACATATTTGTTAAGCACGACCTCGCTTTTAGCAACCCATGTTGAGATAGGTTGATCAAGTTATGTATAAAAAAAATCCACCATGTGATCTTTAATTAGTCTTTCTAATAATTTGTAAATCACCGATGTTAAACTTACTAGTCTGTAGTTCTCTAACTTGTTTCTCGAACCTTTTTTTTTTTTAAATAACGGTATAATGTTATCTTCATAGCCCTTTTTTCATTTTCTTAGCTACAATTTCTGGAGTAATACTTAACTGTCCTAAATAGTATAATTCCGTCCCCTTGAACTTAACTGGTACTGGCAGTGAACTAATATCTTCCCTGGTAAACACCGAACTAAAATACTCATTCAGGTCTTTTGCCATTAACAATAAAATTTCCTGCACTATCTGCTAGAGGACCGACCTTATCCTGAACTTTCAGTTTGCTCCGAACATATGCATAAAAACGTTTTCTGTCTTGTTTTATATATTTCAAGCTAATTGTATTCATATTTTCTCTTTTAATTTCTAAGTTCAGTTGCAGCTTGGTTAAGTGCTTCTTTATAAATGTTGTATGCGTTCTCAATGTTGTAGTCTTTATCATTAAATAACAGATATAGACGTCTAGACCTATTTCTTAAAATTGAATTGCTGTTTTGAAGTTGAACTAATTCCTAGAATCACGGAAGAACGGCAAGTGGAGCAAAAGCACATTGTGAGGAATAAATGCCAGGGGTACGTCTAAGTAACTAGTTTAATAACCAAGTAATTACGGTATATATTTATATGTTCTACCGCCCCTGACAGGGGTAGGTCTAAGTGTGGAATAACTACCAGGAGGTTGGTCTAAGTAACTAGTTTAGTAACTAAATAACTACGGTATATATTTATATGTTCTACCGCCCCTGACAGGGGTAGTTCTAAGTGTAGTATAACTACCAGCGGTAGGTCTAAGTAACTAGTTTATTAACTAAATATCTACGGTAGGCCTATATTTTTATATGTTCTACCGCCCCTGACAGGGGTAGGTCTAAGTGTAGTATAACTGCCAGGGGTAGGTATAAGTAACTAGTTTAGTAACTAAATAACGACGGTATATATCTATGTTCTACCGCCCCCGACAGAGGTAGGTCTAAGTGTCATGTAACTACGGTATATATTTCTATGTTCTACCGCCCCTGACTAGAAAGGATAGTAATAAATCCTTACGAATGAAACAATAATTTACAGTGTAACCTACAACTGCGACTACATTGACTCCGAAACATACGAGTCTACGTCATGCCGAGTGGTACGACAAAGAGACATATTATAGGCCTATAATGGTAAATCTGTACAGAAGGACGATAATACTAATCTAGCAATTAGCAGACGACTTATTCACTTCAAAACGATTTGGCCAGTACCTTTTAATTTGCTGTTACCGCTCACACGGCTGGTAGTCGTGAGTTTTGATCCTGTCTGCTCGGTGCAACACAAATCCTTGCAACAGCGGATTACGCTTATCGCTGTTATGCAGGTTTCCCGGTAGGGCAAAATACGCTAATTAACCCCCTGAACGCCATTAAAATGCCAACCCCATTTTATAAATAACATGCTACTGATAACGCCAGCAGCAAAATCCATTATCTTTGAGTAATGGTTATTAGTAAATATGAACTGGAGCGAATCTGGCTGGAACGAACACAGCTAAGGATGTCGGTGCTTGCAAATGCGTCTGGCAAAAACGCTGCTTCTGAGTTTGTTGCGGGAAATGTATGTCTGGCATATCAGAAAGACACACGTCGCACGATCTCTTGTCATAATTCAACAGCGCGTGAATCGAGACGTGCCAACACGGCTGCTGCTAGCACGGGTCGCTAGCTGTCTTTACCCGGCCCGGCGACGTAGTGTAGACGGGGCGTTCTAGTCCAATTAGCGCTCCCTGTTCGCCCTGATCCCAGAACAGCGGATTATGCTGATAAAGAAACACTTCACGTACTTTACCGATCCTAGCTGCTAGATTGCCGAACTTTGCCGTTTGTAACTTACCTTAGACGCGGACAGCACCGGTAGACGAACCGACGGCAGACTGGTGTCGAATGAGATTGAGCGCTATCGCTTGGCCGCTCGCAGCCGCACGCTAGGCGTATCGGCGCAGGTTCGTCCGCATCGGTGAACCGATGTTCAGTCACGCCGAGCATCTATACAGTCGACAAGTGTTAAAGCCTTGAATTATATATATGCAGACCCGTACCATGATGGATTTGGGGGTGTTGGGGGTGGCGTACATGTGATTGAGAAAGACGGACAAGACACTGAGCGAGGGGGAGGACATCGTTGTTTGTTTACCGGGGGCTAGGATTGAACATGTAACTGACAGGGTAGAGAAGGTATTGGGACATGGCAAGGGGGGGTCTATACTGGTACATGTAGGAACAAATAATGCAGACAGGGAGGGAACAACTGCGATAGTACAGAAGTATAGACAGTTAGTGAGGAAGCTAAAGAAGACGAGAGTCGAACAGGTTATTTTGTCAGGAATTTTGCCAGTAATGGGAGGAAGGGGGGCAACGTATAGAAACTGCAAGAGGATGGCGATCAATGCACTAGCTGAGCAGATGTGTGAAGAAGAGGGGGTGGGATTCACAGATTTATGGGGATACTTTGTTGGGAGGGAAGATATGTACATGAGAGATGGCCTCCATCTTAGTGGAAAGGGGGCAGCAGTTTTCTCAGAGAATCTGCTGCAATCTGTTGACAGTGGGACAGGTTGCATCTATTTAAACTAGATTCGCAGGGGGGACTCACTGAAAAGCCTGAAAATGGAGGCATAGATAAAGACAGCACAAATAAATCAACAAATAACAGTCTGGAAAACTCTTCGGAAGCTGGATATAAATGTGTTTGTTTAAATGCAAGGAGTATAGTAAACAAAAGAAATGAACTAAACATTATGGTAGAAGATATTGACCCTCATATAATAGGTATAACCGAATCCTGGACCACCACCGATATATCAGATGCTGAATTGGGACTGACAGGATATGTAATGTTTAGAAAAGATAGAATAGGAAGAAAGGGAGGTGGAGTTATTTTATATATTAAAGAATCTATTCAGGCTTATGAAATAAAATTAGAAAGAGAAGCAGATTGCGAAGAAGCTGTTTGGTGTAACATAGTTACAGGAAACTCAACGTTGACGGTTGGGTTGGTTTATCGAAGTCCAAACATAAGCATAGAAGAGAATGAAAAAATACAAAACGCTATAAGGGAAGTAAGCAAACGGGACTGTATTATTATGGGGGATTTTAACCATGGGCATATACAATGGAAATCTCTACAGAGTATGGGGAGAGAGGACCACAAGTTTTTAGTTTTAGTTCAAGATACATTCCTTTCTCAACATGTGCTAGAACCAACCAGGGGTGAGAATGTGTTAGACATAGTTTTGTCCTCACAGAATGAATTAGTTGACAATGTCAAGATATGTGAGCCACTGGGGAGTAGCGATCACAACCAGATACATTTTACCATCAAAGTAAAATCAGAAAGGAATAGCAAAAAGCAGTATAGGAGAAATTTCCACAAAGGAAGGTATAAGGACATGAGGAAATATTTAGCAAAGATAGACTGGAATAAGACACTGAAAAATAAGACGGCAACAGAATGCTGGAATATATTAAAGAGTGAAATTAAGTGCATAATCGATAAATTTGTACCCTTCAAAAACCAAGGAAAACGGTCCAAAAAGAAACACTTATCGAAAGAAGCCATTAGAAAAATTAAGTATAAACAAATGATGTGGAAGTCATATAGATGTACTGGAAATGATGAAGACTACAACAATTATAAAGAAGCACTTAACCAAGCTACAGCTGAAATTAGAAATTCAAAGAGAAGCTATGAACAACAATTAGCTAGTAATATAAAACATGACAGCAAGAGTTTTTATGCGTATGTTCGAAGCAAACAGAAAGTTCAAGATAAGGTCGGTCCTCTAGAAGATAGTGCTGGAAATATGATATCAGAGGGATTCATAATGGCAGAAGACCTGAATGAGTACTTTAGTTCAGTGTTTACCAGGGAAGATATTAGTTCACTGCCAATACCAAAGGCTAAGTTCAAGGGGGCAGATTCAGACTATTTAGGACAATTAACTGTAACCCCGGAAATGGTAGCTAAGAAAATAAGGGCTATGAAGGAAAATAAATCACCTGGAGTGGATGGTATTCCACCCAAACTACTATTGGAAATTGTAGAACAAATTAGCATACCACTTGCAACAGTTTTCAACTTGTCATTAGAAGAGGGAGTGGTTCCTTTAGAATGGAAAGAAGCAAACATTATACCGTTATTCAAAAAAGGTTCGAGAAACAAGTCAGAGAACTATAGACCAGTGAGTTTAACATCAGTGATTTGTAAATTATTAGAAAGACTAATTAAAGATCACATGGTGGATTTTCTTGCTAAACAAAACTTGATAAACCCATCTCAACATGGTTTTTTTAAAGCGAGGTCATGCTTAACAAATATGTTATGTTTTTTGGAAGACATCACTAAGTGGGTAGATGAGGGAACACCAGTAGATATCGTCTACTTAGATTTTCAAAAAGCTTTTGACAAAGTACCACATCAAAGATTACTGCTTAAACTAAAGGCCCATGGCATAGGAAATGGTATAATAAACTGGATAGAACAATGGCTGATTGACAGAAGACAACGTGTAGTAGTTGATGGGGAGGCTTCAAACTGGAAATCGGTATTGAGTGGGGTACCACAGGGATCAGTATTAGGTCCTATATTATTCTTAATATACATCAACGATTTGGATGATGAAATAACAAGCAAGGTGTTGAAATTTGCGGATGATACAAAAGTGTTTAGAAGGATTAAAAGTGATGGAGATAGACAGCATTTACAAGATGATCTTGACAGGTTGATGAAATGGTCTGAAAAATGGCAAATGATGTTCAATTTTGGGAAATGTAAATGCCTCCACATAGGACATGGGAACGAAGAGGTAGAATATACAATGGGGGGTACTGTACTAAGTACTACTGTAAAAGAAAAGGACTTAGGGTTAACCGTTAGTGCTGATATGAAGATTTCAGAGCAGTGCGGAATTGCAGCTTCAAAGGGAAATCAAATCCTTGGATTAATTAGGCGAAACATAACGTATAAGGAAAAAGAGCTAATAATACCGCTGTACAAAACAATAGTTAGGCCTCATTTAGAATATTGTATTCAAGCGTGGAGGCCATATCGCAGGAAGGACATAGATATGCTAGAAAGAGTGCAGAGGAGAGCAACTAAAATGATACAAAATCTGAGGGATCTTAGTTATGAAATACGCCTAAAAAAATGCGGTTTAACAACACTAGAGACCAGGAGATTGAGAGGAGATCAGATAGAAGTGTTTAAAATATTGAAGGGTTATGAAAATATTGATAGAAATATGTTTTTCTCAGTTAAGAAAGATAGAAGGACTAGAGGACATGATCTTGCATTAGCAAAGGAGCAGAGTAGATTGGATATAAGAAAGTTTTCATTTTCACAAAGGACTGTAAATGAATGGAACAGATTACCTGCTGATTGTGTGGGTGCTAGTAGCGTGAATATGTTTAAAAATAAAATCGACACATACCTCAGACGGGCGGGATACACATAGATAAAAAGGTCGGACTCTCGAAAAGCCAAGGGCTTCCTTGTCCACCTGCTACCTAGAGTTAATTCTCTGGGTGGCAATCTTGTTAAATCTTGTTAAATCTTGTTAAATTTGGGCTGCGAAAAACTTTCCATTGCAACTTTTGGGACTAAAATAATCCAACTGCACCCCTCGCGATCGAGACCCCCAAAAAACCTCCAACTGCACCCCGCTTGGCCTCGAGCGGAACACTTGCCTAAGATTATCCGATGTCTTGAAAGAATGTTGGCAGATCATAAAAAGTTATAGTTTCATATTATTCAGATTGTATCAGTCGAATGTTGCATTGGTTCTAGATGCTTTTGAGAAAAACCCGGAAGTGACACACCACTTGACGCGATGACTAGTAAACACAGTTTGTCTATTCACGCGCGCACGTGATTATTATAATGCTACATGGTGGCGCCTTATCTTTCGGCCCTTCGATAGCATATCTTACGCTGATGATATCGTAAATCCTGACAGCACAGATTAGATATGTCGACATGGTTGTCGTTATGCGAACCACCCATTGTGCATCTAAAAGAGTTATACAAGCTAACTATTTGCAACTAATCAAAAATATAGCACCAGTAATTTTCTCAGAATGTGTTCTCGAAATTCTGGTGAGTTATCATAATAGGCAACTGTTTTGTAATTATCTCTGTAAACGAAATTATATATCTGAACTATAGTTTGATTAGCTTTGCCTTTTGTTCCCACACGTCTCGGTAAGTTTCGCATACACGTGTACGAAAAAGATATGCAAACTATACATTCCATCGGAATGGTTCGTAGACTTGTAAATTTTCGAATTTCGCTCGTGGGTCCCGGTGGGATCGGGGTTATTGAGAAGGTGGCAAAAGGGTGTAGTTGAAGTTGTACCCGTGGTATGTTAATGTTGTCTATGTAATCGTAAGGGATGTATGCTCTTTTATGGGCAGAGAAAACTGTTGACTTCCCCATTGGTGGCCGTGTTACCGTTTTGTCAGATTGCAACAAAATTGTAACTGAGAAAATCAGAAATTTCTTCACAGCCACTGTCATCATATCACTAATAGGCTGATAACAAATTTCTTCAAAACCACATATACCTCCAGCTCTTTTAAAAGGACGCAGTCTGTTCCAAGTTTGTTTTATGTATTAATTAATATAATGTTCTTAAGACTATGCTAACTTTGTTGAAGGCATACTGCCCGCCAAATTGTGTTTAGCAAGCCAGTAACAACGATTGCAATCTGAAGGCACGACCACGGGTGCATGTTCAAATAGTAAACAAAACGTTCAGTTTCAAAATCGCCGAGTCAGACCGAGTTAACTGCTATATTCTTTGATGTTCAACGATGCTCGGTTTCTACGGTCAACTCAGCAGACTTCCAGTTATAAATGACTACTCCCGCTAGTTCCGGGTAGACGAACGGACTACGTTCCTTTAAAACGCATACATGCACGGTGCATGTAATCTGTGAATAAATATATTGTATCTTGCCCGTCAGTATTGACCAAAACAGCCATGTTTTCTGCAACCACGTGTTTTATGTGAATAAAACTGCAAAAAATCACTCCGCCAACTACACTCTTCCAAATATGCGTCATTTCACTGCCAATACATGCTAGCATTCAACTAGCTAATAGCTGCTGTGGGGGTAGGGTAAGTAGGGAACTACCTTCTGACCAGATAATCACATCGCGTGTGCTACAAACGGTGGCGTCACGTAGCGGAGTTTGAACAATCAACTTACACTCTACAACATTGTACTGCCTAGAAAAGATCATGAAAGCTATGGCACTTTAATAGTCACAGGACACCATTTTTAAACAGCAATTTATAGAGAAACATCCTGAAATTATGTTCACATAAAGTTTTAAACAAATTGATCCATCTTCAATTAACAATGTTGCATGACTAAACAAGTCCAGTGTCGTGTTTGGCTTTGGTCCACGTTGTCTACGTGCAATATACATGCCAACTTTTTTTAATTCTGGGAGATTCATCAGCGATTTCTCGCCGGAACCGCGGTTCAGCACGTCTACGTACGTCTCCCGTTGTGTCACGCTGTCTCTCTTCGTCTGTATTCCGGGAGACACACCCATAGGGAGACCCATAAATTCTTGGAGATCTGGCAGGTATAGTGCAACGTGATGCATGCTAACATGCACGTAACGGCAACAACGATCATCCTCCAAACAACTTCAACATATTTATTCAGGGAAGACCATTACAATAGTAGTGGACATTATAATTCATCCGAGAGCATTATGACATAGCGTTCAATGCATGCGGCAGTAATAACTGATTGCTTTCTGCCAAATGTTATAATGTAGCCACAGCAAGAGCAACCAAGAAGTGAAACATCTTTCAGTCATAACTGTCAATTTTCACAATTTCCTGCAGAAACAATGACCTCAATGACTTTTATAAATTGGTCTTCGTTTAAACTGAAAATTGGATTCAAATTGTTGTCGGCATCATCGTGCAATAAATATATTGCTTTACACCGGTTCCACGAAAGAAGGCTTCGTATTGTTGTAAGGGAACAATAACAAGAAACATATTTTAGTTGCAAATGGAGGAAGGAAAAAATACTGTATAGTCAGTCCTATCAAATCACTCGACGTCAAGTGGAAAGCTTCCCGTTTTAACCACACCAATGTACTCATATCGCAAGCATAGAACAAAATGTAGATCAGAAGCAAGCAATGAAATATAATAAACTACTCAATGCAGTGAGAAACATTCACACCTTTTGTCTTTACTGTGTTGCAATAAATATTTTGAATACTATTGTTTTAAACCCAAACTCTTTCTGAGAAATTACACTGCATTTCAACATATTATCGATATTTTAAATGATATACCTTGTTGTTTTTATCAATGCACCTGCTGATTGTGGTTGTCATAGAAGCACTGTTTTCTGAGGTTTAAGACAAACATTTGACAACATTGGTGTAAACTCGTGAAAAACAGTATGCAGGTTATACAAACATTGTTCTTGGAACTTCCCACAAATCTGTGTTGTACAGATTCCGAATTAAGTGATACATAGCAGAGGGCGCATGCTACAAAAACGGAACACACACCATAATGAAGTATATGCCATCAGTTATCCAAAATATAAATTTGTGTTTCTGTTACCAATAAGGCACAGTAGTTGTCTGACAACGATGTGGCGGGATTCCACAGACGCTGCATCAGATACAGCTAACATCAGCTCGGTTGGCTCCTGCTAAAAGAACTGCCAATTTCCAAGAATGGCGTCCTTGATACTGTCCACATATTGCGCCGGTACCCAGTAAATCCAGTAGCGGGATGCTTCTGTTGGCCCTAGTTGAAGTGCCTGCAACACATATATATATCGAACAGTCATAGAAAGAACAGGGTAATGTCTGCAAGTTATACCAAGTGGAATGATAATCAGTCAGATAGCAATGACATTCAGTCAAAGAGCAATGACATTCAGTCATATAGCATTGACATTCAGTCAAAGTGTAATGACATTCAGTCAAAGAGCAATGACATTCAGTCATAGAGCACTGACATTCAGTCAAAGTGTAATGGCATTCCGTCAAAATGTAATGACACTCAGTCAAAGTGCAATGGCATTCAGTCAAAGGGCAATGACATTTAGTCAAAGAACAATGACATTCAGTCAAAGAGCAATGAAATCCAGTAATATAGCAATGACACTCAGTGAAAGAGCAATGACATTCAGTCAAAGAGCAATGAAATCCAGTAATATAGCAATGACACTCAGTGAAAGAGCAATGACATTCAGTCAGACAGCAATGACTTCTAGTCAAAATGCAATGACATTCAGTGAAAGAGCAATGACATTCAGTCAAAGTGCAATGACAGTCAGTAAAAGTACAATGAATTCAGTCAAACAGCAATGACATTCAGTCAAAGAGCAATGACATTCATTCAAGGAGCAATGACATGTAGTCAAAGTGCAATGACATTCAGTCAGATAGCAATGACATTCAGTAAAAGTGCAATGAATTCAGTCAAAGAGCAATGACATTCGGTTAAAAAGCAATGACATTCAGTCAGATAGCAATGACATTCGGGCAAACAGCAATGACAAGAGCAATGACATTCGGTTAAAAAGCAATGACATTCAGTCAGATAGCAATGACATTCGGGCAAAGAGCAATGACATTCGGGCAAACAGCAATGACATTCAATCAGACAGCAATGACATTCAGTAAAAGTGAAATGAATTCAGTCAAAGAGCAATGACATTCAGTCAAAGAGCAACTACATTCAGTCAAAGTGCAACTACATTCAGTCAAAGTGCAATGCCATTCAGTCAGGTAGCAATAATATTTAGAGTAGCTGTTTTAATCTTTCTGATACTTGCTGGAAGACAAGAGTGTCAACAGTGAAACGAGGCAAGCTCTCCTGGTTTTGATGTGTCACCAGTCACAACACCATCTCAAAAACTACACAAGGCACCATGGAGGGCGAGAGAAGACAGGGCCACCAGAAGAAAACCTGGCTGGATAACAGCATAGAGTGGCCCAGTTGAACTCTAATGACCCTGCTGCATACCACAGAAGACAGACAACGAGTCACTCAGACAAGGCTAACACTGACGGACAGTGGACATGGCACTTCTATGACCCTCCCGGTCAAGGAACACGTGAGTGAGTGAGTGGGTGACTCAAAATGCATTAAAACTGAAAAGATAAGCTGAAACCATCGTCCTGCAGTGAGGAACACTTGCCATCAAATGATACTCTTCGTTGTTTTCCAACGGCTCAGTAATGACAGCCTTGATGGAGCCCATTGACACCTTTTCTGTCCTCTCTGAAAAAGTCACACACAAAAATTTGACATCAGTACACAAAGTACACAACTGGTGTGCAATAATGCAAAACTTTAAAATGTATTTTAATGAAATAACTTCACATGCATTATTGCATTCAGTCATCAGCACACACATATACTGAGATCAATATCTTCAAAGTAATTTACTTCACTATTACTAGACTTGTATTTCATCACCAGTTTTTCTCATTTGAATATTTCATATAAATCTATCAAGAGGTACTTAGTTAAACATTGTCACATTGCTTTGCAAAAGAAGTAAAAACTCAAAAAATAAATAAAGTATACATGCATACACTTACAAATCTGTAAGCACAATGTCATATAGAATGATGTAACATAAAATACGCACATAAAATGTAATACACAAGTTAACACCTACCCTTGCAACAACAAACCAGGGCCTTCAACTGTCACTGTTACAGTATTTTAAACTTAAACTTGTTCCCATGACCATTTAAATTCTACTGTCATCAAGTGCAATTTTAACAACTCCTCAGTGACACCACCAAGGAACTGACCAATGACTGACAACTCAGGCTGTCCACTGAAAAAAGTAAATAATTATAAATAAGTACCTTTGTATCTTTTCTTTTATCACCAGTTGGTAAATCAGAGGCCAATTGTGAAAGGAAACAAATGAATCTAGAAAGAGGCGTGTGGACCTCAGTGCCTAGAAGGAAATAGACTTACAACGCACCAATGTTGGTGTATTAATATATACAGATTCTTTAAAAAAGGACCAAAATTATTTTTAAAAAACATTGTGGGTTTGAGAAGAAGAATGGAAAACCATTTTCCAATGCTAACCTTTTGTACCAATCCAAAGCTGGTCATGTTCCAGTTTGAAGGTAAGTCGCACTTTGCCGCCATGTTTGTTATACATGCCAGACAGAGGTACAGGCGGCAGAGGTTCCTTCACATTCTTGATGCCAATCATCACATCGTCTGGCTTGCCGTACTTGTCCAACACTGTCTTGTGTGGCTGAAAGCATATTAACCAGTTTGAAATCACTGCCAGTCTGGAGGCAGAGCTGGGGTCGATTACACACTCATGATTACATTTATGGTTATGAGTACACTGTCTTGGGAACATTTGGTTACGATTACACACTTGGGAAAAAATAGATTACAATTACGATTACAGTTCTCCAATTACGATTAAATTTTTTTGGCCAGGCATATCAACTGTTCTGACAAACTGTGCAGTTGACCAATTGTAGGCACTTCACAATTGTATTTCAAAGGGTAGGCTCCAGGCATGACTGAATACAACCAAAAGATTTAATCCTTCAGCAATTAGCAGTGGTCCAGGTATGACCAGGCCAGATCTGAAACAGGCAAACTGTGAATAAAACCAAAGGATTGAATCCTTCAGAAGGATCTGTGCAAACACTAGCAATGACTGGCCAGAGAGCTGTGAGATACCAATAAAAGTAAACTGCAATTAGCCATGGCCCATGTGCTGGGATTACTAACCAGTGCACCAGAGTTTCAGTGATTATTGACTTAGAAATGGTTTCTATTCATGAATATATATATATATATATATATATTGGAATCAAAAGTATTATGACATGTTTAATCACTGTTCAAAAAATATATTAGGTGTAATCACATGTAATCAAGTCTGATTACACAATTACAGGACACAATTATGAATACACTGCCTTAGAAAAAGTTTATTATTATTACAACTGTGAGTGTAATCGATTACAATCGCTTACAATTACAATCATAATCGACCCCAGCTCTGTAGACTGGAGGCACAAGACAATAAATTTTTCGTTCGACCTGTCCAAAAGTGCCATGCTGCATGACTACCACCGTCTTGAAATTCATACTTCCAAAACTGACAATGCTTGTTACCCACCAACATTTCTGTGTAGATGAATAAAACTGATACCAACCACACAGTAAAAATGGGCCCAGAGGCCCTTAAGTCCTTTGGACTATATTGTGAGTTTGTAATTATTAATGAAATGTTTTTTGTGAAACATAGTTACAGATCATTAAGGGTTATGATGGAAGTACAATTTTTGAGTAGACCGTTTTGTGAAGATTGTATACATTAGTTAATGTGTTATTAAAAAAACTGTAGAATTTGTTCCCGATACTCTGCTATTTAGGCCGATTTGCAGTGGTTGTAGAAACCTTGCAGGAGAGTTGGCGAGCTGCAGACTTGCAAGTAACACAGTTAAAGGTTGTTTAACAAAATGTGCAGACATTTTCTGTTCTCATTTGACACTGGGACAATGGCAGGCAGTGAGCCTAGGCTAGTCCAATACAAAGGGTTTTAGCATAATCTCTCCAGTCAGCCACCACAGTGATCAGAGATAGTCCACTATCCAGTTATAAATAAAGATCAGTGCAGGAGGCTTACAGCAGCAAGGAAATAGTATGAACATTTAGCAATTTGAAATCCCCTTAGAATGATTCAATCAAATACATATTTCTTGTGTATAGTGGCAGTACCCTAAGATATGTCTAAGCAAAATTGTATCTAATAATAACATTTTACCAACTTTTGAAATAACTGCACAGATGTTTAGTATGTATATATCTGATTTAACAAAAGTGGCGTTTTTTATCAGAATTTTATCCAGTTGCAGACAAAATGTGCACAAGACCTTAAGCTTGCTGATTGGTTCCTTGCTGCTTGACGCTGTTGCTGCCTTTTCTTCCTCTTTCAGAACCTTTGGGTCTGGAGCCGTCACTGACATGACATCTGTGACTGTGCTGCCAACCAGCATTATCTTTGAGTCTGGTGTCACCTTCTGTTCTTTTAAAGTGGCCTTGTCTGGCATCCGACCTAGAGTGAGTGGGGTTCAAGGTCAATTCAATGGTGGATTATACTTGCAATATGTTCTATCCGATAACAGTGTGCAAGTGTGATTTCGTAACCAGACAGATGTTGTTGATGTCATGATGTTGACATCATTGTGTGATAATGACCTTTTTGTAGTGGAGATATATGTATTTACACAGTTTTGTGGTACCCCTTTGACATACTTGAATGCGTACATAATCAAATGACAGTTGAATGCAGTGATACAGAACATCATCCACAATTTTCAATTTACTAAGATCATTAAACATGTCAAATAAAAAAATTAAATGATTTGCGATATATTTATTGTGCCCCACTGTATCCTTGAGATATAGCAGAGTAGCTCAAATGATTGGATGCAGCCAATTGCTTTGTCGAGTTATTTGCACTGCACCTGCGATTACAATTTTCAGGAGATGCACTCCATAGACATACCGTTTGATATAAAAATTAACTGAAATTGTGTAGTGATCTTAAATTACCCCAACCCTGATATAGAAGTGCATTATAATTACAGTAATTGTCAATACAAACAGGTTCTATTCATTCTAATGACATTAAGCACATAAGTATATTCCATTTTTATGCACAAGGTTACAGTTTAGAGTTTACAAAAGTGTGTCATAAGTCGAAAGATGTGGAAAGATAAATAATGTCTATGAAATCAATACTATTTACAGCAATTACTAATCATGGTTATATTGATGGGATTAATTATAGTTTTAGTATTTAGGTAATGAGTTAGTTAGCAGGGCCACGGCCAGGTTTTATTCAAAAAGGATTTGTATTTATCGGAAGTGATAACCAAAGCTGTATAAAAGACACAACAATGACGCTCACCAAAAATATTCAATGAGACCTCCAACTTCACCCCCATGGGGGACATGATTGATCATGTTATACCCACCAATTGCTGTGTTCATAACCCATATTTTATTGAAACTGTGGAGTTCTTTTCCAAGTGGTTCGCAAAAAGGGGGTATGTTGAACCCCCCCAACTCTCCCTGGCCTTGGTCAGTAATATAATGAAGAACCTAAGTGTAACAAGTTATACAAACCTTTAAACATAATTTTCTGCATGCTTGTGGGTACACCTGCAATATTGAAAACATACATTAATTTTGAATAATTTTTTTTCTACCAATTTAATAATATTTACACAGCACATCCTTCAAAACTTTTCACTGCGTTTAAAAAAGTGCAACAGAGAGATAAAATTAAATAGAGAGAATGCAGCAATCCTTTGTAAGCTAATAATACATTCAAGATGTATTGTATCAAAACATGATATTATCCCATAACTGAGTACATTCTTTGTCACTTATTTCTTGCACGTTATGCATAATTGTGGTCTTGCATGCATGAAAAGCCACATTTTGAGCTTGTTGCCATGTGGATGATAATCTATGCAGCCTGACTATAAGAATGCATGCATGCTCAGTGAAGCACACTTTTAAATGAATCCATCTGACATGGGTTGCTGCTATATTCACTCTCCATTTATTCCATAGATTGTCCCTTTCCTGTTTATTTCTTTTCGCTGTTGAATCAGAGACAAACTGCAGCTGGATGTTTTTCTTGCCCCATAAAACTCAGTGGAGGTAACCGGAGTATGACGGACGGTACCGAATATCCATGACCATGCCTTATATGAATCACGAATGCTCGCGTGAACTGGAAACTGTGCATTTGTTGGGTTATTATATTGATATATTGTGATTAATAAAACATAATTATAATAAAATAAATGCCTAGTATTACATGAATTAGTCATATTAGCAGGATTAATTAATAATTGTGTACAATATATAAAGAGTTTTACAATTATCAAAGAATTGCTTTAAAATAGTACATTGTAGAAAAATAAGTCACACAAAATTTTACTAAATATTTCGTTTGAAAATAATTCAGATGGTCATATAAATAATTATGAACCAGAGTCAATGTTAATATAAAAGCAGCTCGACATACAATGTCTTGTTAACTGAACCGTACCTGTCTTCTAAATCATCACACTACACACATATGCAACATGTCATTAGTAAAAACTATTGTTTTTCTACAAAATGATCACTGGTGTTGACAAACGCCATTTAACTTAATGACAGTTAGTCATACCTGTAAGGTTTTCTAAGTGTGATTTTAGCTCTGTCGTTGTGTTGTCTACTGGTAATGTGACTTGGTATTTCTTTTTTTTGAAGACCACATTAAATGTGACTGTTTCTGTTGGTGTCTTCTCTTCTGTCTTCTCATCCTCTGTCGTTCTGTCTACCTCTACACTGCAGCTGCTGTCAGCTGTCAACAAACAAAACATACAACATGAGACATTCCTTGTGATATTGATATCATACCACACATGGTGTAAATGTAGTTTCCTTATGCAATGTGGCATAAAAGACTACTTACTAGACATGGGTTGTAATATTAAAAGTAAACAAAAGCTATATAGTTCAAAAAAAAAAATTAAAAACCACTAAATTTGTCAAATAGTTGTTCTCTATTTTAAGGATGGTCATGCACCAAGTATTAATTTCACCATAATAGTTTGAATAAAATTAAAAAATTGGTAAATACTGATGATTTTGGCAATAAATATTACAAAATGAAACATTGACACAGCACTAATTAAACACAACTTTATATTGTACTAATTATTTACACGGTACTGGAAAAATGTAATACCTTTGTATGAAAAATTCACAAATAAAATATTTCAAAATGCGTTTAATGCTGGGTGATGCCTGTAAAGACTAATTTGGCCCGTCACATGAGTTTTCTATAATCTAATCTATGTAACCTTTTTAAAAGACTCTCTTTCAATGTGTTGATCTTACCACATGAAGGTTCATCTTTCTGCTTGCTGCAGTCATGGTTTGGTGTAGGTGATGTTGTGGCTGGACAGTTCGCATCATCCACGTCTGTTTCCAGTGACTCACACTCCTTTGTTTTCTCATTCACTGACATTGGAGACACCCTTGATAGAATGTTGCCTTCTGTCGGCACATCTTGGTCTAATAATTAAACATGGATTAATCATTAAATTATTTAAACAAATTGATGTCATATATACATTACCTTATGAAGGTCTACACACAATAGCCTGAACATCACAAGTAAATTATATTAATTACTCTACATTACCCCTTATGACACAATGCACAGTTTATAGGATCATGAAATTTTACTATGGGCTAATGCTCGTATAACTGGCGTATTAGCAGTAAAGTCTAGTGTTTTTTTCCGTTTAAATAAAACATAAATGATAAATACAATTTTAATGACGTGACGTTATTTTTATTGTTCGCATGCCTGGCTTTATTGCTGCCTTCCAAACACTTTTTCCGAACGGTATCATAACATTACTTCATCCGTGCTATAATGCAATGCATAACGCACCATCATTTGTCAGATATCCACCTAAGACTCGGCGCTGAGAACCGTCATGTCGTGGATGTTCCGAACACGGAATGAAAACAATATCTATTATCGCCCATCATTACTCGGCTACTTCGTAACAGCAGCATACCAGTCTTCGCTGCAGCCTTCGACGAAGAGATAAACGCAAATTTGTTTAGTTACTGCAAACTGAACATTATCCTGAATTAACATACCTTTCTCTGATGATGCCATCCCCACCCACTATCACAAACTTTTGTTCCGTTACAGAATCACTTCTCGCTTAAGCGTAAACAATCTCGCCCTCTGTTGGACTGTTCTGCGTAAATAGCAAATTCCACAATATCCTCTAGCGGTATTAGGGTGAACTACCACCACATGACAGATACAAATCGCTGGGGTGTAAATGGCGACCAGTGATAGGTACTGACGCGTACGATTATGACCTACACGGTTTTCTAGAACTACGAATACATTTATTTCACCATAATACATACAAATAGGTGATACATACAACAGGTATAAATATGCATGTTTAAGAAATAAGTAAAATGTATAAGTAGGTAAAACAAATGTTAATAAGTTAATTAAGAAAAAGTTATAAAAAGTATAAGCAAACCTACTGCTATATATATAAAAATAACAACAGCAATTGTAACGTCATTTAACGTTCATATAAGAGGTTCTTTAATGGCACGACATGCGAAAATGATTGCTTTTTATTGAAATCAGTATGGATATCACAATTAATGTGCAACAGAAGGGGTAGTGAAGACAGGTGGTCTTGGCACATTCAAATTGATTCACTTGAAACTGTTCGGCTGCCTTGGTGGCACATTAGCCTTATTACAGGAGACTCTTCAGTGGCAGTTTCCATGGGAAACGGTCTGCAAAATAATTCACCGTTTGATTGACACCAACAGGAACAGCATAGTGGATGTGCACCAGTGCAAGCGAAGAAAAACGTTTCCAGGCGTCATACAGCACGCACTTCCACGGAGGTGGGTATGAGGGTTCCGACCGGGGAGTAGTTTTCGGAGGTGGTTCATAAAAGTGGGATTAATCCGACCCCCCCCCCCCCCCAACATGTATCATATTTACAAGCTTTAATTCTGTGCAAATATTGCACTGAACAGCTAAAAGTAATTATTGATGGCTATGCAGCTAGTTTAGCGGGAGAACGGAGGTGCGTGTGAGGGGTTCGAACGGGGGAGTACTTTTTTGCATGGGATTAGTCCGAACCTCCCAAGCAAAAGCTATCATATTTGGTTTCAATTTATTTGTGAACAGATTTCACACGAACAGCTAAGTAATTTTTGATTGTTATGCAGCTGGTTTAGCGGGAAAATAGGGGTGGGGTGAGGATGTAGACGAGGGTTCGAGGGGGGTCGTTTTTAAAGGGGGTTCGGACGAACCCCCCGACCCCGGTGGTTACAGGCCTGCTCTAATTATGCTACAATGGTTCTTCTTCACCAAAAAGAATCGCATTGATCACAGTTTCACAAACCCTGGCTCGTGACAAAAAATTGGTCCGTGGCTTGTTTGTAGATGACCCGCGGGACACGTGTTAAGAATTGAAATTGTCAAGAATATAAGCAACTGGTAACAAATGTTCCGTCATGCAGTGTTCGTTGGCTGAACGGTTTATATGTTACTTTAGAGAGTTTTCTCCTTGGAATTGGCGGAAAAAATAAGGGGTTGAAAAAAGAATGTTTTCAGATGAAAGACAACCTCGTGGTTTTGTGACCAATAAAAGTACCAATTGCTTGAGACAGCGACAAAATGGTTGGTAGGCTTTTTTCGGCAGCATTTGATTAAACGATATGGGAATTTCCAAGGACGAATCTCACCAACCTCACTTTGATGTCTTTTGAAGGTTGTTTTGCGACTTGCCATCCCTCGATCTGCACTCTCCAGGCAGTGGAAGGCCTAAATTGTAGAAGAATAGACACCGTTAACCCCACCATTGCCTAATCCCAAGTTCAGGATGAGAAAGGAGGAGGGTTGTGCGTTGGGCTAGCAACCCACCACGTAAAACAGCTCGCTACAGAAACGTCAATAAATTCAAACGGTCAAAAAGTTTTGGGTGGCCAACCGGGGGCTGAGGCAACTATGCCGCATACGACGATCAGGGATGAAAGCCGTAAGGAAGTTTCTGTTCCTACACAGTCACTGGTAGTACCCAAGCAAAGAGTGTGAGTGGCAGCGTGGGATGTGCGAACGACGTATGAGACAGGACGAACTGCACAGCTGATGAGTGAAATAAAAAGATATATCATCAATTTACTGGGGCTGAGTGAGGTGAGATGGACTGACTCTGGCAATAAGGTGCTTTACTCAGGAGAAACCATCTGCTATTCTGGGCGAACTGATGGGCAACACAATGTTGGAATGGCTCTCGTCATGAAAAATTCGCCAAGAAAAGTCTAATAGGATGGGAACCAGTCGACTCACGTATCATCAGAGCAACGTTTTATTCTAATCAATTCTACATTCTGATCAATTCTACAACCACCTGCAGAAGCAAATTGACAAGGCACCACGACACGACATCCCGATAGTCGCAAACCTTTGCTCAGAGAATGGACTAGTCATTGATGGTATCATATTTCAACATAAGACAATCCGAAAGTTAACATGGACCAGTTCTGATGGTAGAACAAGTAACCAAATATATCACATCGCAATCAACCAGAAGTGGAAGCTATATTTGCAAGATGTCAAGGTGACCAGAAAAACAGATGCTGGCTTAGAAAAAACAAAAACAAAACAACAGAACAGCTTTTCAACTCCCAAAGATTGAATGATCCCAAGGTGCAAAAACAGTTCACTCTGGAACTACTCAACAGGTTCCAAATCCCAAGTGACATCTCAGAAGATGATCTCAATGGTCAATGCCAGAAGATCCAGGAGGTTTGTTTTGATGTCAGTATGGACATTCTGGGACACCACAGAAGATAGAGGAACGAATGGACCACGGACCACGTTTGGATGCTCATTAAAGAGAGAGGAGCCACCCACCAAGCATCGTCTGCTAGACTGCATGACAGAATAGAATGATGCGATAGCACAGGGATACAGAGAGAAGAACATAGCAGTGAAACGGAGCACCCGACACGACAAGAGAGTGTACGTGGACGAGCTGGCAAGAGAAGCATAAGCAGCAGCAGAGAGGGTGACACGAGAACCGTCTATAAAATCACAAAGACCCTGGCAGGAAGCAAGTCCAAAAAATCGACAGTTATCAAAATCAAGAATGGAAACGGCATCACCAAGGGAGACGAACAGCTCAACAGATGGGCAGAGCACTTCTGGGAGATTTTAAACAGAGATGACCTGATGAAGCAGCCGAGATACGTACTACAGGACAACAGCTGGATATGAAACAAGAACGTATCACACAACAGTAAATCGAAGATGCCATCAGACAGACCAAAGGAAACAAAGCACGAGGAGAGAACATAATCACAGCTGACTTGCTGAAAGCAGACCCCTGCCAAAGTGCGAATGCACTCGTTGAACTGTTCAACAAAATGTTGGAAGAAGAGAGAGTACTAGAGGCATGGAAGAAGGGAGTCATTAAGAAATTACCCAACAAAGGCAATCTTACAGAGCGCGGCAACTGGAGGGGCTGTACCAGACAACATTTTCTGCAGGGTACTTTTACAAAGAATCAAGATAGGCACTGGGAAAATACTTCGGGAAGAACAGGCAGGCTTCACAAGTGGGAGATCGTACACAAACCAGATCTTTATGATTCGGACTATAGTTGAGCCGTCATTGGAGTGGAATTCGTCCCTCTTTAACAGCATCTACCATCCATCCGTGTGGAAGATACTACAGACATACGGCTTCCCACCAAAAGTGATCAACATCCTGAAGGACACGTATGCAAACAACCGGTGTTGACATCCCGTGATGGACAGCAGAGTGAATGGTTTTATATGAGGACTGGTATAAGGCAACGATGTGTCATCTCGCCACATCTCTTTCTAGTAGTCATCGAATGGGTCGTGAGAAAAGCCACCAGTGATAAACCAGGAAGACTCACATGGGGACTAACGGGACGACTCGAAGGTATATATTTTGCCGATGATATTGACCTCCTGTCACACTCTCAAAAAGACATCCAAGAAAAACCAGACAATCTAGACAGTACAGCAAGAACAGTTGTTCTCAAGATACGTCCAACCAAGACCAAACTTGTGAAGATAAAGAACCGCAGCACAAGAAAGAAAATTGTGAGAGTCCTAGAGGAGGTGAACGACTTCAAGTGTCTTGGCGGCTTCATTTCAGCAGACAGTAGCATACACACGGAGATCTCCATCAGGATCGGAATGGCAGCACAAGCCTCCTACACACTCACCAACATTTGGAGATCCACTAGCTTGCACACCAAGACAAGGCCTAAAATATACAGATCAAACGTCCGCTCGGTACTATTACATGCGTCAGAGACATGGAGACCAGTGGCAACCAATAAGAAGATCGAGAGACGAGAGCCCACTCAGTGGTTTGGAAGGAATGTGTCTCAGACGAATCCTGATGATACGTTGGGGGCAGCATGTGACAAACAATAGCGCACCGACATCAACAACATCATTGATGAAGTGAAACGAAAGAGGTGGAGATGGGCAGAAACAGCTCTAAAATTGACACCACGTGGAGGACAGAAAAGAGGCAAACCACTATTCACCCGGAGAAGAACCATAGAAGAAGAAATGAAGTTGGCAGGGAAGAACTGGCATGAACTGAGCTGGCTAGCCCATGACCGATCTGCTTGGAGAAAATGTGTGAACGCTTTATGCTCCAATGGGAGCGAAAAGGCTAGGTAAGGTAAGGTAAGACACCATTTGTTTGTTATGTTGTTTCACATGGTTTTTAAATAATGTAATTCGCTTGTAGTCTGGTCTATTTTTTGCCAAATCGTTACTTGCCGGACAAAATAATGAAAATTGGACACTATATTCATCCGGGCGCATCGCGAGATGACCTTTCGTCTCTACGTCATCTGCATGGAAACATTTGTGTACACGTTCTTCAGCTTATACCACATGAACAATATGCAGTCGATGGATCAGCGTCCATTCCGATGTGTCCACACTCGTCGGTGTCATAGTCCAATACGCTAATTTCGAGCTTCTCGGGGTTGGAGAATGTGAACCAGACACACTACAACGCATTGTGACTTAATGTCTTATACGAAAGGAGCACACCATTCAGCATAGCGATTAAAAGAAACGTTGGAGCTGGAGATAAAGAAAGGCTTGCAGCTGTCTACCATTAAGTCGGACGCAACACTTTTAGGCAAGTTGTACATTGCAAAGGTAGTGGCGACCCCGCTGTGTTTTTTCGCGCAAGAGAAGCAGATTTTCCTTCCCTATCACAATTAGGGGATGCCAGGTTTTGTAAAAAGTCAGACCTGCTGTCTTGCCTTGATTTCCCGACCAAGCCGACGCTCCCCATTTGTAGAAGGAAAGGTTTTCGACTGACATGTCCTTACTCACGTATTAACTCTACAGCGGCGATCCAATATTAGACCGAACAAGTGTTTATACAATATATCAGGAATTTGAATCGACATCGAGGTTGGACATGTTGTGGGACATACGTTAATCCTAGCACGAAACAAACGGCCAGAGAAAACTGCTGACACGACTGAAGAGTGTAAGTGACACACCAAGCAATTATTCTAAAGAAACGACTTGAGTTTCTACAGGATTCGAAAAACAACGAGAAACTACTGAAGTTTCTCGGAGAAGCACTCCAGATGGAGCACTGACCAGAACACATGGGGTTTGTTTGGCAACTGGTGAAGTGTAGTTGCTCGTGGGACAGTCACGAAGGGGTGGACACACGTGTAATGTACCCCTCACGATACTCAGCAAAGGGGTGAAGACAGTCGTGGTGCGCATTGCAGACACGAATGTTGTCGTTATTTTCGTTGAGTAGTTCTTCTGTTTGAAACACCGTGTGTATCACCGTTGGAGAGCGTCAATGGAATCTTAATTTTCCTGTCCTGTATTTGAGATTACGCGCCCCAAATGATAATCATTGACATTTAGGTCCAGCTTTGATTTAATTTCTACAAGTCAAAATTATTTAACATAAATATACCACACTGTCAGCAACATGCGCGGTGTATAATGACATTGATTTGTGAAGTCGTGTATGGACATGGTCGCTATATGCAGCAACACAAAAGCATAAGAGTACATATCTCGCGACGAGACGCGTAACCACATGTGTCATCTGTGACCGTGTGCGGTCACGCTCCTGTCTCGCCGAAGCACGGTGTGTTACATCTCGGCAAATATGGAACAGGTATCGCCACTTCCACACTTTTGGCTTCGAAAGTTTCACTCGGTAGGTGATGTACTATGACGGGTTACGTAACACATTTCCAAAAAGGACTGACGGAATACTATTTGTATAAAGAAGAAAGCAAGAGTCTACTAGTCGTTATGGTT
>OZ023210.1:20685912-21123412 GCA_963995525.1 Escarpia spicata
CATTTACCCTCTTCTGTGACAAAGAGTACTTTTTTTTATAAATGGCTTATCATTGTCTTTTTCTAGCACTAACACTAGCATTTTAGTCATTCAATACATTAAACGAAGTAGTTTCTTAGTTAGTCAAAACTTTTCGATATATTTCCTCTCCTCCCGTTCTCTCTCTCTCTCTCTCTCTCTCTCTCTCTCTCTCTCTCTCTCTCTCTCTCTCTCTCTCTCTCTCTCTCTCTCTCTCTCTCTCTCTCTCTCTCTCTCTCTCTCTCTCTCTCTCTCTCTCTCTCTCTCTCTCTCTCTCTCTCTCTCTCTCTCTCTCTCTCTCTCTCTCTCTCTCTCTCTCTCTCTCTCTCTCTCTCTCTCCTCTCTCCTCTCTCCTCTCTCTCTCTCTCTCCCCCCCTCTCTCTCTCTCTCTCTCTCTCTCTCTCTATTCTCTATATATATATCTATATCATGGCCATCTTCGTTTTATTTAAAATCCGCACATTATTTGTAACTATTACTATTGTGAAGATGGAGTTGTCTGCGAAACGATGTTTGTATTTATAGATTGTTTCCTTATAGCATGCATATACCTTATGACATAACATGCATAAAACGGAAACATCCACGTCCATACATGTAAAGATTCCTCTCGATGTTGTTGCAGTATGCCCTCGGCACAGATCCGTATGAGTTTCTTCTGGAGCCACTCAAACGGCGCATGGAGTCGGTCAACCGGACAAACTGCGGGGGGAAGGCTGACATCATAATCAAACGTCTCGAACAGTCGATTGCTGACGCGTTCGGGCCTCGCAAGACGTACACAGATGGGACACTGAGACACATCAAATGTTGTCATTGACACTCGCACGAATTCACGCCGAGTTGCTCTATTTAAACGCATCGACCCTCGCTGCCCACCCGGGAGAATGCCACCTAAGATATATAACTCTCCCCCAAACCGTTGAATCGAGTTTTCGCCTTTTCTTCTTTTACTCTCGAACACTATGCTTGTCTAAATAAATTATGATTTTGCATTTGGAGAACTTTAATGACCGATTTTTTATTAACACATTCAACCGCCTGCAGACAACTTTAGTATAATCACACGCACGCACGATAGCACGCACGCAAAAAACATACATGCATGTATATACACGCGTAACTCAGCACACACACACACATGCGACAGCTCAATTGTAGTTAATAACATTAATAAATGAGAACTATGATCAAACTACCTTGTTGAACACGCAGGCATCACCAAATCAGCGCCGTTCATTGGTGTATAAACGTAGAAAGAGGGCACATCTTGCAAATCGGAAAGAAATTGGCAGACGGAATCTGGAAGATCGTACGATTTCGACTATTTTTAAGGATATTACGCATATGTGTTTACTTCATGCTGATGATAAAAAGAAGACGATCACCGGGGGCTCTTGGCGACCCACTCAAATCGCTTCGCGACGCATTCTTAGGTCTCGACCCAGGGGTTCAGAACAGCTTTAATTTTTTTTAGTTTAATTTTAATTTACGTTAATTAAGCGCTACGACAAACCAAACAGTACAGATTGTATATAACATTTACTTGATAAACGTATAAATAGAATACAAATATATCACATGCTTAATTGTTTGACTGATAGTACAAAACAAACGCACAGTTCAAAATACACACATCTTCAATACAGCAATAGTACTGCAATAATAAGAAGTTAGTTTGGCACAATAGTCTCGTCGGCGATTACAAATATGACGTCAATGTTCATCGCCAAAACTGGGCAGTTCAGTATTCCAAAAGAACGCCAAACAAATAAGACATGGCGACATTATCTCCACATTTGAATCAAGGACGGTGCCGGCTCGTTGAAATAAGTGATAACTTCGATACAACCTCTTCAGTTCCACACAACACTAGCTTAGTCAAATAACAGACAATGCTATTGTAAACACAACGTGAATTAGCATAGCCACATGTCAGCAAATCATGTAAATACAAATTATACTGACAGTTACACATATCGACTGAAAATAATCAGTAAAATAGTAAATCACACCTGTATTAGAAACGTACAAGATACTAATTGCACATCACGCATTCGTTCATGCTTGTACCACGGAGTAGTCTATGGCTGGGCATGGGTTTCAACAAACAATTGTTCATAATATGTTAGAAATCTGGCAGGGACATATTGAAATGACAGGAAGCAAATATTAATCAAACCTGAATGTGTAACGTTGAACTTTTCAAAATATTCGAATAAATATTACCTACTGTGAGTGTACACATGTGCATATGGACGACACATTTTATCTGTCCTATTATCAACAAGTCTTATCAGAATCGATTCTAGCAAATAACGACATCCTAATAAGTCTAGACAGTCATTTCACAAATGTCCATTTCTGGACATATCATCGGAAGATCGTGAATGAATGATGATCACTAGGCTTCTGTGGCATTCCGTATCGACACATCCTGGTCGGCGCAATAGGTAGACGTAAACGGGATGCAATTGAAGTACATGCAACTGTGGCAGTTGTTGACTGGCGCTAGATAAAAGACCATCACCAAAATGGCGAACAAGACTACAGCAAGCAGCAAACACACAGCGACCCCAGCGAATCGACCAGCGTTAGACACGGGCGCACCACATACAGTCAAGTATGGGCGGAAGCCAAAGCACACGAGTACGCCGAACAGTAAGCCGAACAGATGGGCGAAGTTATCGACGTCCGACAGGATCATGCCGAGGAAGAAGAGGACACCGAAGACGATGCAGAGCTTGGCGATCGTGGCTCCCGGGGCACGGTCCTTGTTCCACCGCAGCACCTCGACGAAGACAACCGCCAATACGGCGAACTGCGACCCCGACGGACCGGCCTGCGCATAAAATAAAGTCGATACACTAGTGAAGTCGTTTACTTAGGCTACAATTATATACACCAAGGTGCTTAAGAATACCTTATAGATGTGTTGAGAGTGTTTCTATTGATATACTGTACTAGGTGTGTTCATAGACTGTGCTATATTTTCATGTGTTCTAATACTGATATTTATTAAGGGGATACATATATGTGGGTATTGAGGACTTGGTGTTGACGTTTACTGAAACTATACATATATTATACTTGCTGCTTTTCAAACATAACTATATGTCTTTATATTGCATCTGTTTCATATTATAATTTAGGGCTACAACCCCTTCGGTTGATTCTTGTGTGGTTAACACGTGCTGATTTTGGATAGGGATATATCTTGGGAAAGCGTTTCCTGCACAAAACACAAACAACTCCATGATCGTGTTTCGTGTGACCGTATACGTTACATTCAATTTATGACTCCGGCGTTTTGGTCCTACGATTTCTTTAACATTTCATAGCACAGTTGACATCCATTGTATGCTACACTGCGATTTATTTGATGTGAGTTAAGACGTTACCTCGACGTGGTAGGGGATGAAGATGGCGCTAGCGAGACTTCCGGCGACTCCGCCCACCAGATAAACGATGGCCATGAACCACCATCCCGTCACCTTCTCGAAGTCCCGCATCACCGTCATCTGTAGGAACACCGTGATAGCGAGCTGCAACAGACTGCCACACACGCCAGATCATACGCAGCTGCAACAAACTGCCACAAATGCCAGGTCACACGCACCTGTAACAGACTGCCACACACGCTGGATCGTGCGCAGTTGTAACAGATACTGTGATACAAGTCGCACCACTGCAACTACTGCTACTGCTACTGCTATTGCTGCTGCTGCTACTACTACTACTACTACTAATAATAATAATAATTATTATTATTATGATTATTATTGTTATTATTATAAGTATGCCATTGTTATCATACTATCCGACTCACCCTGCATGGAGGAATAGAGAGAAGAAGAGTCGATAGATCTGGTCTGGTTTCGCCGGGTCGATGAACGCTATCATTCCGCATATGTCTTTCATGCAATGTACCTGAGAAACAAACACGAACCACATCAGTTCCACCCCTAAGAGGCTACACATAGCTGCTATTGTTGGTTTTATTACAATCGCACAAAACTGGTGAGACAAACCAAAATCACCCGCAAAGTTGAGTTAAGTCAGTAATATTTTATTCGTACAAAATATATTATGTATTTATAATACTGTTGTTAGTATAATCGCCGTAATTAACGTACGTATCCTACCAACCTGCGAACAGAGCGAAGCCTCCTCGTGGAAATAGCCTCTCCTGAACTCGCAATACTCCCTAGTGCTGATAATGCACTCTCCCTGGATGCCGACACAACATGGCCGCCCGACCACCTCACAGGTCATGTGATGGTTGTCGTCACTCGCCGTCACATTCAGCGCCGAGTCGCACAGCTGGAGAGAGAGACTATCATGTTCATAGATGTGTAACGTACAGCACGTTCAATTTATACATGTCGTAGATCGAGACAGAGTTAAGAAAGGGTGACTCGTACATAGGTGTGTTTATCTTATGGGGATAGGACATAATGTGACTTTCTGGCTGGCAGTAAGACAAAATAAATAAATATAGACTAAATATTATGTGTTGTTGATAATAACCATGTCGTTGTTGACAAGTACAAGCTTATTAAAAGGATTTAATCGTTTTAACAGATGAGACCTGAGAACACCTCACATATTCATCTGGTGGTGAATTGATTGAATCTACCTGAACATAGCCCCCAGAGAATTAAATGTGTTAGAATGTTTAACAAGTGACAACTCCAAGTGGAATCCCTTAACATGTGCATCGACTGCCGTGGATTTGTAAACCTACCGGCCACTTCGTGATGTCATCCTTCCACGTGAACGAACCTGTAGACGCTGGATTTTCACAGTACCTAAAGACGGACGGACCCCCATTATTTCGAACGTGTATAAAATATAATCAACTGATATTCAATTGTTTAGCATTGTAATAAACTGCGCAAGTACAATGTCAACATCGATGTCAAAACGGTTCTATGAACAATATGCGGTTACATCAGGGGACTTAGTCTAGAAGCATCTGCAAGAAAATGGTGCTTGTGGGATTTAGTGTTGAAAGCAAACTATCAGTGTAGATAGCTAAAGTGGATCGCAAAGACCAATAAAAGTCTTCTTAGCAATCTGGGAATATGTTCAGTCATTTCTAATGAGTGATTAAAAGTGCGTGGGAGACACTCCTCTTGAATATAATATAATATTTCAACATGTGATATCTTAGTATAAAGTTCGAGTTGCATTGCATGCCACACTGTAATATGAACGGACGGACTGAGCAAGGTTGTTAGATTAATGAAGTTGTATTATTCCAAAGATGCCACCACTTAAGACCAACGATATACCAAAAGCAATGACATTAGCATTGGTGTTGGTGACGACAAAGTTGACCATATCGAATAAACACCGACGTTTAATTATCATGACAACAAAAACGATAACTGTAGTAGTGTTGGTTGCAAAAGAAACCAGATGGCAGGCCACTCACTTGGGATCTTCGCCACACACCGAACCAGAAGTGCGGTTCTGGTAGCCGAGGTTGGATGATGTCCACTTTAGCCACGTCGACAGTGTCGGCTGTCACACAACAAAATTATCGTCAGGCGAACTATTAGACACACTAACCCTCACCTACTTCGTATATGTCCGCACGCACGCACGCACGCACGCACGCACGCACGCACGCACGCACACGCACACACACGCGCGCGCACACTAGCTCAATAATATTTAAAACTTTAATCAATGAGAACCACGCAGACCAAGTGTCCAACCAACCAACCAACCAACCAACCAACCAACCAACCAACCAACCAGCCAAACAACCAATCAACCAACCCCCCGACAACTAACCAACCAACAAACCAAATAAACAAACAACTAACTCAAAACAAGCAGACAGTCCACCAATGGGCGACTGAACTAGTAGGTTTTTATCTGGTATACTTGATGGTCGGTTACCATGGATCGCCTTTGCCAGTAATGTTAATAACGGTTACATTATCATCAGACATTCCCGCATACAGTTAAAAGACTTTCCATTATGTATTTGTATGTGTCATAAACGTCTTTTTCGGCCAGAATTTTAACAGGATATACAACGGAACGTCTAATAGCTATTTATGTTTAGCATCCATTTTGATGGATTTTGCTAGGCAACAGGTCACATGATAGACAAATCAACTGCCTGGTCTGCCATAGCTGAGTGAGAGACTGCGAGACCGGTCTACGAGCGCCACTCACCGAGCAGTCCTTCTCAAGCGTCTGTACACAGCCCGAGTTGTCGTTGTAGACACAGCAAGCCGTCTGTCTCTCCTCCTCATTGTCGGCTACCAAGGCGGCCTCAATGCGAGGGTCATATCGCATACACGGCGTATATTTGGCGCCTACGTGGATTAGATCAACCTGTCAACATGATTTAGCAAATTCAACAGGATTTTAAAAACAAAATAATCAAACAAAGAAAAAAATAGACGATAAGTGAACACGCAAGATGAAAGCACCTGCTGGTGGCAAAACTTGTCATGTTTGCATGTATGATGACCTAACTTAATGTATTATAACTTATTATCACGTAGAATATCGCAATTGGTTACTTGTACAATAAAGTTATATATGGTTCGCAACATTCATGCAAACCCATGTCTTTGTCCATTTGTGACAACGAGAAGAGATCAGACATTTGGGACATGTATCGAAAGTATACCGAAATCTGATAATGACCCATACGGAATAATCTGACTGAACATACTGAATAAAGTCCCAAAGTGTTCTAAAACTGAGACAGCCCACTGCAGTTTATTAGGCCGTTTGAAATGTACCAACATCAAACAGTCCAGTGAATGCCATTTTCAGTCGATTATAAATTATATAAAATATGATAACGTATCCTTATGATAAGTCTGTGGGATACGTCCAGCATCATTAACATACCTGTCGCGGGCCAACCCACATGTTCCTTTTGTCGTTGATTGACACCTGCTCTATGGACAAACTCGTCATCCGTATCTGAAAACAATCATCTGTTTAGACTCGGCAACAAACGTATAAAAATAGCATAGTTTAAATCTTTCCTGATTACTCTGTTACAGAGACCAGTGTGGTACGATGCAATATATCACCACCTATGTTGCACAACCAAGCCAATTTCTGATTATTCAAAGACAACATACTTTTCAAACATCATTTTGAATTAAATGATGGCGTATAAGTTAATATTTTGGAATTAATATGTTATTCTGATACATTATGCACATTCAGTAAATCTTAGTACAGGGTCTAATCAGCGGCACATATCGGAACTCCCCAGAGGGAAACACTGGGGGCGTGTAGAAACTTAGTTACCCATTAGTTTCCCATGCCACAATGTAGTGGTGTCACATGTTAGACCTATATAGGGAAACATTAAAACAATTCACAGATGAGGGCATGGTCAAACCCACCTTAATACCCTACAGAATGTCATCATGCCAACGAATTTAATTTACATTAAAAATACGTCAGAAAACGAGTCTATTATTTCTGAGATCAGACGGAGGAAAGCGAGGGACACCACCTACCTCAGCCGTGACCTCCTTCACGTCGAGGCCGACGGGGGCGAAGCCGTACGTGGCGACCGTCACGAAGAATATCACAACCTGGATGCATGTCACCCAATACGTGAAGTACGGACGCCTGTAGCAAACCCACAAAAATAATAATACAAAATAAAATCATTATTTTCGCACATTTATAATTTCCGTAATAATACGGCTGACATCATCATCGTTTAAAAAAACATTTTTGATTTGTAACATTTCCATATAAAACATTCACATTGGATATTAGTTCGTTTGATACACCAGCCTGCCACACACGGCGAACATCATATGAAGACACACCATGAATTGTGTTACATCCATTTATTATGTGACGTTAATTTGCGCTACTATTTGACCATGGATTTTCTATAGATATCTTGGCAACACTGCTTATAATCGGTGAAATGTGGTACATGGCTTTATTAATAAATGTTGTGAACCGTTGTATTAAGGTGACCAATAATGGTAAACTATCCGATAACAATGATATAACATCACCGTGTGTAAGCGGGTGCTAGCCCCACAACTTCCTTAGCGCGTTTCGCCATGCTTTGCATATAGTGCCAACACTCTTACTCTGGAGATCTCATAGTGAAGATCCATAGTAAGAGCAGCAATATTTCGTGCACCTGTAATCATGCAAGACGGTGACGTCGGACATCGCACCCGATTACGCGTGCTACTGCTACATCTTCGAGTACAATGACAGCAGAAAGTAAGTTGTAAAGGTGCCATTTTATATATTTCGCACTGCAGATGACTGAATGTTGCCAATTCAAGCTCTATGTTTGGGACTATGGTGTATATCGCCGCAGTCGTTTGTCGTGCGGTTTTAAAACAGCTGAATGTTGAATTCGACGACTGCGTCATAACGTAACAAAATAATTATGAAATATCTTAACTGCACGGCTGTACTCGGTGTACTGAGTCTATTGTACAGCGCACATTGTGTACGTATATATATATATATAATATATATATATATATATATACATATATATTATACATATATATACACACACACACACATTATATATATATATATATGTATATGTATATATATGTATGTGTGTGTGTGTGTGTGTGTGTGTGTGTGTGTGTGTGTGTGTGTGTGTGTGTGTGTGTGTGTGTGTGTGTGTGTGTGTGTGTGTGTGTGTGTGTGTGTGTGTGTGTGTGTGTGTGTGTGTGTGTGTGTGTGTGTGTGTGTGTGTGTGTGTGTGTGTGTGTGTGTGTGTGTGTGTGTGTGTGTGTGTGTGTGTGTGTGTGTGTGTATGAAAGGTTTCAGGGCTAAATGCATTAAACGTCATTTTTGAAATTTCGCCCAAACTAGGAATAAACGTTTGTTTAAACACACGTTAAGCTATGATACTATCTAATTTATACAAAAAGGCAATAAATCCCCACGAAACGACGTGCACAAAATAGCATTTGTTTTCAAAACGCGATAAGGGCAATTCGTCTTTTTTGTCAAAACGCAATATATCCATGTTCAGCCAATCAGCACCGCCGTAACGCACGCGCAGCTACGCGGAGTGAATGCGCGCGCTTTGTGAATATACATCGTTTTAATAACAAAATCGTTTAAAATCACATTTTGCGTAACAAATGTGCATCAAATATTTCAGAGTTTGCCACCATTCCCTGTGATTGGTAATGTTTTGAATGTATGTTAAAAACGCTTTGTTAAAAAACCTCAGTGCCTTTGTTCTGTTCAAACATGGTCGTTTTATTATAACATCATGTGATCGAGTTTAAACTAGTTCTATCATAATATGATGACCGCCCAAATAATGTTATGTTTTAATCGGGAATCTTTTAAACTGTGATGACCAAACGAGAGAAATCTACCTCCTGTCAACACGAGAAGAGTGTTTTTAACCTATGATGTTCACACTATCGTAGTTCCGTAAACAGGGGAGTGTCCTACTGAAAACTTTCTGAGCTAACCAATATAAAAAGAATCACTTACTTAGTGCGTTCCTTCTTGGCGGCTTCCGACTTCTTGCTTCCACCGAACAGACGCTCCAAGAGTCCCATGCCGACGGCATGACGGTCCGAGTTGTCGAACATGTCTTCGATGAAGTCCGGCACCCAGTCGTCATCATCTTCGTCGGCGGCGGCGTCGTCGCCTTGTCGGGGAGGTCTAGACGGACGTCTGTGGTCGCCGCTAGGACCGGCAGTGTCCCGGGGCCGACTACCGCGAGCCCAGCCCTTGCTGCACACGAAACACACGGCTCCCTTTATTTCCCTTTCGGTTTATCCCTGATGAGAGGCTTCAACAATTGATGAGTGGACGTAATTTAACAGATGGGATCGAGAACTGAAAGTCACGTTATATAGGGATCAACATGTTATATTCGAGAACAAAAGAACGAACGAACAAATGAAGCAGTGGGCAGACTGGTGCGCGAACGAATCAACGGAACAACGGACTGGCGACGCGATGCACGAATTAATGATCGACGAACGAACGAACGAACGAATCAACGAACGATCCACCCGGCAAAACCTAGATATACAATACATTAGAAGTTCCTTTCATTAGTAATCTTGCCAACTTGTCTTGTCGACTTACCCTGACTGCGACTCTCCGTCGGCGTGACGTCCTGGGTCATGTGGCGCCACCTGTCGGCGACTGGGGCGAACTGTCGCCACCGGGTGTGCCACCTGGGGCCTGACGATAGGAGGCAGTACGTTTTTGACGGGAATTTTGCATCCCGTGCCTAATGCCAGGTCGAAGAACAACTCTCTGGCGATGATTTCTTCTCCATTTATGCCATTGCCCTGGATTGAGTAAGCCCGGTGAATAAACACAGTCAGTGCTTAATAAACCATGTAGACTACGCGGCCGGTGCGCTCTTAGGCTAGAAAGTAATAATAGTTAACTTGTCTACCCAGCAATTATCATCTTTACATATTTTGTATTCTTAAATTCGTTCCCGCTGTCGCTGTAGCCACTTCTGGTAAAGCGAACGCGATACCAAGTGGCGCCATCTGCGTGGCGAGTTTACCACTCAGTTCGTCCCCTGTTTCCGTGTGAAGGGTCATGATACTGTTGGACTTCCTGCTTGGTTACGAAAAAAAGTGCAATTTATTTTTGAGAAATGTTTTTTTTTAGACAAAATTCACCTGCTCTGACTTAAGTGCATTTGAGAAGTCAGATTTCCCGGTGTGATTGTAGCAACTGTTGACAGTAAAATGGTGCATCGGTAGCTGATTTGACTAAGCGGAAGGGTATTTGGCAGCAATTTGACTAGTTGACCCTTTAGCCGGATTACTGCCTGCATCCATTCGTAAATATTGACGGGTGTCACACATACAGGCATTTTAAGAGAGCTAGAAATATTATATTTTGACTAAACTCGACCACCATGTCAATGAGATGATAATAACAGCAGGTGAGAAGTTTAAGAAACTTTGTAGGTCACGTTTTCTTATAATCACACGAAACGTTAACATGTTCGCCAATGGGAAAACTAACAGTATGCTGAGCCCGTGAGCACCAAACACGTTATTAATGGTAACAAAGGCATCCTTTTGGGCATATGCATCTAAGAGTTAATAAGAACTAACCATTAGCAACTACAAGAAACAATATTATGCTGGCAATTTCCTAGGATTACTTTGTTGTAGACACATAATGTAAATTACATGGGTAGCGCCAGTGTGATAAAAAGCCTGAAGTCACCAATGCCAAATCTTCCCAATTCGCCACTCGCCAAACTGGGAATACTGTTCTAATTTGCATCGCTGGATTTGTTTTGGCGCTGTAGCTGTACTAAACATATCACGTCTGCATGATGCACTGTATGCATTATAACAGATGATTCGAGTGTAACTCTGAATCGAAGGGAATGTGAGAAATCAACAAATGAGCTGGCATATTTATATATACATGTGGAGGAAACAGGGCATTCACCGCAACGTCATGATCAAATAAGCTCTGGATCATGTCTGTTGATCAACCATCGGGGGCGTGTCCCAATATGCCAGTCGTCGGGAACTGTGAGATTTCATTAGAATGTCTTTTCTTTGAAAATTAATTCTTAGTAAACCACAAGCGCGATATTATTGATTGTAGTTGCGAATGATTAAATTGTATTAACTCTTTGTGTAAATATGCCCACACAATTGCGTTTTGTTTCCCTTTAAATAACAGTTACTCCAAACAACCACTTTTTCTGTTTTAGTACATCGCCAATTAGTAGATCAGAGGCCAGTGGTCCAGGGAAGGGAATTCACATAAACAGAAGTGAGTGAACCTCGGTATATGGGATGAGATATGTCCGGACTACTAGGCTGCTACCAAAGTTAAGGTATTAACTATAAAATAGTGACACGTACATCGTGGCTTCGGTGACAGAACTAACTTCTTTATTCTCGTAACTACAGGAGAGTTCCAACATGTTTAAATCACTATAAACTATACGACAGGTGGCAGCATCAGACGGTGTTATGTTCATTACATCTCCCCAAACTTTATACAATTATGTTTTGCAAATAAACAAATATCGCCTGATATGTTGAAACTATACCCAGTAGTGTTGAAACTACATCACTGTTTACAGAAACCAGGCAGGTTTACACGAAAACCTTCAAACCGTTTGGGTACACTCTTTACCCTAGGTGGACGACTGGGTGGAGCATGCACGGAAGGGAAAAGACTCGTACTAGCCTCAGTTGAGTACGGAGATCCCACTGGATGACTTACTGGGACTATTGGGGGTACTACAGTAGGAGCTGGGTCAGGTTCGACTGGCCTGTATTGCAACGGCTCAATGTCAGTGCCGACTCTGCGAAAATGACTTGTGTTTCGCGCCTTGACCTCCTGGCCTCTTTGTGCTGTTACCATTGTACCTTTCCTGTCTATGACCTAGTTTCCCTTGTTGTGCCACATTCTTCAACAACACTTTATCTCCGATACCAATGTCAGACTTGGTTATCTTTCGTCGTGCTTCCGCATATTCCTTCATCTTGTTCTTTGCCGCCCAATCCTTTTGACGGAGTGTTTCATCCATTTCCTCAGCATGGACCTGGGGTAGCTTCATCTTTAACGGTACACCATTCAAAACCGTTGCTGGTGGTAATCCTGTCGAGGTATGCGGGGTTGCCCTGTAGTTTCTAAGAAAGCGGTACAACTCTCGTTTCCATAGTTTACCTTCTACCTGTGCACATTTGCAGACTTTGCCTATGGTTCTCATGAACCTCTCGGCTACACCATTCGCCTCAGGCCAATATGGTGTTACTCTTTGGTGGAGAAAACCTAGGTTGACAGCAAACCTCTTAAACTCTTCACTTTGGAACGGAGTTCCATTGTCTGTTTTCAGGTTGTCGGGAGTACCTCTTGACGAGAATATCTTCTCGAAGACTGGAATAACTGTCTGAGCCGACAGGGATCTTATCACTTCGACTTCAGGGAATCTGGAGTACTCGTCCATGATAACAAGGAGGTAGTCACCTGTAGGTAATGGTCCATAACAATCTGCGGATAGATGAGACCATTTCCTTGACGGAAGATCAGACATGACCAATGGCTCCCTTGGCTTTGGATCATAAGCCGCTTTGCACGCTACACATTCATCAAGTAGCTTAGCTACCATAGCGTCAATTCTGGGAAACCAGACTTTCTCTCTGAGGAGAGCCTTGGTCTTGTTTATCCCTTGATGCCCCTCTGTGGGCCAGATGGATTACCCTGTGCTGTAGACTCGCTGGAACTGCAATACGGGTTCCTCTCAACACTAATCCATCTCGTGTTACAGTGAGTTCATTTCCAACTCTGCTGTACGATTGCATCGCTTCAAAGTCCACACCTGGATCTTGTCCATACTTTGTTTCAAGCATGTACCATTTTCCAGTTAACAGAAGATCTTTCACAGCACTGAGAGTTGGGTCAGCCAACGTTGCTTCTAAGACTTCTGTACTACTCATTGCTTTTGGGATACTTTCCTCTGTGAGAAGTTCACATACTCTTCTGCCACAAGTTCTTCTCGAGAACTTCTGTCTGACACTTGCGATCCGACGGATTATCTTTACCCTGACGGTACTCGATAACTGGCTGGTATGGCAGCAGCCTCATAGCCCATCTTTCTAGTCTCAGGGCCAGCTTGGCGTCGGGATTTCCATACAACGTTACTAACGGCTTGTGGTCAGTTACCACTTTCACTGGCGCCCCGTAGACATACACATGAAAGTATTCGCAGGCCCAGACAACTGCCAGCACTTCTCTTTCTAGTTGACTCTTGTACCGCTGCTCAACTGGTGTTAGGGCTCTGCTCCCGTATGCAACTACTTGGGGCTTCTTGTCTTGGTATTGTACTAGCATCGCACCTACAGGGGATGCATCTACATTTCTGTCTCCTTCTTCATGTCGAAGTAGGCAACGACTGGATACGTACCAAGGACACCCTTCAGCATCTCAAACGAGGACTGTTGTTCAAGCTCCCACTTGAACTCTTGTTTCTTGCACGTGAGCTTCCGCAGTGGTGCTGTTACTGTCGAGTAATTGGGAATAAACCTTGCGAGGTAGTTTGTCATTCCCAACAAACTCTGCACTTCTCCCACAGCGACAGGCGGCTCCATTTCTAGGAGTGCTTCTACTTTCTTCGGATCTGGTTCGATTCCGTTCTTTGAGAACATCATACCGTAGAATTCCATCTTTGGCTTTCGAAACTCACACTTGGCAAGATTTGCTGTGAGTCCATTCTCATCGAGCCTCTTCAGCACCTGATCCAAACTCTTGTCATGTTCGGCATACGCTTCCTCGTCGGTTTTGCCCTTACCGAACAAAAATATGTCGTCGGACATATTGAAAGAACTGTCAATTCCTTCAATGACATTTTCAACAACATTCTGAAACACTTCGCTCGCACTCGAAATACCAAAATTAAGGCGTTTGTATCGCCACAAACCATCATGAGTGGAGAATGTGGTGATATAGCGAGACTCCTCTGCAAGCATCAACTGATGATAGCCTGATCTTAGATCAATCTTGCTGAACACACGCGCATTGTTCAGTTTTTGAACAATGTCATCAACTGTAGGCGACGGGTGTCGCTCTCTCATGATTGCTTTGTTCGCCTGTCGCATATCGACACAGATACGAACCTCACCGGGCCTTTTGGGTTTCGGTACCACCACTATTGGGGATACCCAGGGAGTTGGACCCTCTACCCTTTCGATCACATCATTCCTTTTCAACTCAAGCAGTTCCTTTGTAACCTTTTGACGTTCATGAAAAGGGATTATTCTGTGGCGCTGAGCAACAGTGGGGATAGCTTCATTGATGTGAAGCTTTACCTCAAAGTTCTTTAACCTACCAATACCCTCAAATACCTTCGGGTATTTCTTCACTTCTGGGCACTCAGTATTTCCGACATTATGCACCACATGATCTGCAACCTGAATGAGTCCGAGTTTTTGACTCACATTTACACTGAGCAAACATCCACAGTTTCCTTTCACTACATAGAAAACATCACTAGCAGTTTTCTTACCACACACAATAGTACTATGAAACTTTCCAATGGTTACTATACGTGTACCACCATATGTATTCAGTTTGTCATGACATGTTTCAAGACGAACACTCTTGAATTTGTTCTGAAACGTACTCTCATTAATTAGACTACACGATGCACCACTATCAGCTGTCATCATCACTGAACACTTTTCAAACTCGATTTTGAACTTCGGCGGTTTTACTACAAAAGTGCTATTGTAAACATCATGTATACTACTTTCACAAACATCACCCTCGGTGTTTGCGGAAACATCATTTATACTATTTTCACAACCATCACTCTCCGTTCTTTCATTAGTTACAGTGCCTACTGTAAATACGTAATCCTCAACCTCATCACTAACTGCACGAACTGATTTCCTCACAAACTGTTTGTTTGTGGTATTTTTCTGACCTTTCTTAGGACAAACATTAGCAAAATGGTTTCGTCTATAACACACAAAACACTGTTTACCAAATGCCGGGCAAGTTTCCTTGCCTCCTACATGCGGAAAACCTTTCCCACAGTATCTACATTTTGTTACACCATGTTGTGGTTTTCTACGTTTCGACTGTCCGAACGTGCGACCGATTGTCTTGGCATCTTGTTGGATGCCTGTCAAGTCTTTTTCAATGTCCAAACTTTGGGCTTGCGCTAGCTCGTTATTTCGATCCGCTTCGATTATGTCGCCTAGCGTCAACGCATCGTTTGTCAGTCCTTGTTTACGCAGTTTTGAGTCTGTGGTTGTCTGTATCACGTGTGATTTAATTTCACCGTTAATGTCGTTGAACTCGCAACTGGCCGCTGCCTGGCGGAGACGGGTATGGTAAGCGTTTTTTCGCCACTCTCTTGACGCATGCGTCTAAACACGGCACGTTCATACTCACGATTAACCTTCGGCTTGAAGTATGCTGTTAGCGCTGTTTTGGCCTGTTCATAAGTTGTCCCTCTGTTCGGCAGGTTGACAAAAATATCGAATATTGTACTGCCAACTGCATGCAACAACAGTGCTCTCTTCTGTCCTTCGTCATTTACTGCGATGTTCGATAGTTCTCGAATCTGAGTAGCCACTTATCCCATTTGGGACCTAACGAGGCGTCACTATCGGAAAGTTCGCTTTCAAAAGGCTGTATGCACGGCACATTTAATGACGTTGCCATGACTGCATCCGGCACAAATCTACTCCATGCAGATACAGTCTACTGAATCACGACTGCTGGCTTGTTTACTAGTTTTACTACGAATGTCACATGTTCGCAGTTTGCGTGGTTCCCGCTCATTTTTTGCACACGGCACTGTCTGTGGTATGGTTCTCGTAGCTGACAACACAGCCAACGGATTAAAATTGAACAACACGTTCATAACGGACTTAACACTAACCGTTTCTTCATATGCGCATTTTACACACGTCTCTGTGCTCTGTGGTAGACGTCACTACTCACACACTTGTCTTTTGGTTCTGTTTCGCGCATCTCTCGTCGCCAAATATAAAATAGTGACACGTACATCGTGGCTTCGGTGACAGAACTAACTTCTTTATTCTCGTAACTGCAGGAGAGTTCCAACATGTTTAAATCACTATAAACTATACGACAGGTGGCATCATCAGACGGTGTTATGTTCATTACATTAACATATAGATAATTGTATGATGTCATCATAACGCACGATCTCCGAGCCAAGCATTCAAGTAGGCCTAACATAATCTAAGACTATTCCACTCGTCAAGTTAGGTTACTCGATTGGCAAACGTTTGTAATCTTACCTCGGAAAATATAACCTTGCCTATATTGATATTGCTAAGAATGGAAGACGTGTTCATATTGTTCGGTCATCTTACGTATGCATCGAATATGCCCATGAATGTTGGTGGAATAAGAAGAAACTATGAGATCGGAGGGAAAACACCGAGAGAGGCCAGCCAGACACTTACCGCGGTAGTCTTGTGGTACTGAGCCATTGACCGAGGAGTGAAACTTCGACTGTGCAAACCAGGTTTCCGTTGAGACCTCTTTTCTCGTTTCTGTCAATCAAGATGTACAAACGAACATACAGATGTGTAGACGTTAAATAGTGATTAGGTTTTAGCACACGACCCGCAATCAGTGACGAAATGCCATGCCGGATGATTATAGAAAAGTCAGAACAAATTAGCATGTGCCACACAAAAAAGAATCTTCAATGAGGCCCGTAGAAGATTCTTATAGGTATAATAAAATGTATAATTTGTGAGTTAACTAATGTGTAGAAAGACGTGAGCGTGCACGGAGAACAAGCTATTACGTATATTATGTCAGTGCGTGTGAATGTGTGACAATAATACATTTTATTTAAAAGATTATATAAAATAAACGATGTTTTTGTCGCGAATATCAACGATTGAAGCATGGGCTCTTGTGAAAATTGCGAAAAATCTAAAGTGGAGCCAAATTAACACCCATGGGGCAATAGCACACGCATACACGAACGCACGCACGCACGCACGCACGCACACACACACGGGGGGGGGACTGTCGTGCCAGTACGACGGTGGGGTACATGAGACGACGGCTTGACTCACAAAGTAACGAAGAAGCGCCGGCATCACGGATGGCTTCCCCACCCGCTGCTGGGGGCAGTACCGCATCACTCGCTTCGACATCTTGCTGCTGACGTTACACTATGGGGCTGCAATAGCAACAGTGACATCAACACGGGCGATAATTCGTACGTACGATGCAAGAATATCGATAACATATTTAAAGTAGATCACCATAAATATATAATTCAGACGTTTTTGATTTCTTCGTTACAATAACAAGTTGCGATCTCTTTGGTGGTGTTGAACATATACGATTATCATACACAATTAACTGCACCGGTCAAAGGAACGGCCAGTCAACTGGACGGCCACACACACAGCCAGTTTTATGGTCTTACTTGCACAATGTTTGGAACCGGCCCTGTACGTTCATACAGTTTACTCAATCAAGTGGTATACTGTTATGGTTTCGACGGTGCACTTGTCTACTGGTAAAATTTGTCAGATCAAGCCAAGCAAGGTTACGCGAAAGCCCAGTTGCGTGTTGTGAGGCAACAACAGACTCATGGTCCAATCGCGATTTAATAAAATTTCCATCTAGAGAAAAACAACCCAGATGGCAAGTGAACAAGATTACAAGGAAGTATCGAGAGTCCAACTCGTTTGTATTTATATAAAGATATTTATTAGTTTTGTATTTAAACATATTCACGCTGCTAGCAATTAGCAGCTAATTTGTTCCATTGATTCATTCACCTGCGAGAATTATAGAGTGTGTCCTTCTTACGATATAGCCTCCAATAGCGTATGCCGTATTCTAAACGAGTACCGACCTACCACTGTATGCAGAGGTATAATCATGTATTCTTCCTCATAAGAGCGAGATCATGCGACAACGTAATGACCTGGTGGCTAAACCGTTACCTGAGCGATTACAATAGTCCAACAGCCATATCGGATCTTACGATATTGTATTAGTCCGTTAGCGTAACCGCAACCTGGAATATTGCATTGATGCGTTGCTCAGGAAGGATCCAGGATGGTTAATATTCCAAAAAGGACTGCGCATCGTCGCAGTATTTCTGTTGCTAATCCGAAACATGTAAGGAATGCTCGCATGATTTTACTAAGTTCCCCAAATATATAGCATTACGTAATGGTGCGCGGGGAAAATAACTCGCTACATTAGCAGCACGTACCGTAGAGAACGTAATGGTACTGCATGTGCATATTGGCGTTATTGTGGCTATATGAGAAACGGGCAGCATGGCGGATAGTGTATTGGAAAATTCACCTGAATCCGTAGGCTATGTCAGCTGTGGCGTTGGAAGCCATGTTGTGTCATTCATTAAATCATGTCCTACACTACATATTGATGGGGTCGGCGGTGGAGTGGACTAATAAGTTTCAACTTTGTAAACCCATGAGACTGCTCCTAAGGTGTTCATTTTGTTCGTGTTTAGAATAAAGCTACAACAATGTTACGTTTATATATGACAAACTGTTCCACAACGATACGCACTGCGCAAATGTCCTAACAGATTCGATGATATAGCGAGAGCAAGATCGAAGTAATGATTCATGAATGAACGAACAAACGAGCGAACGATAAGACTGACCGTACACGATTACCTTTAATCCCTCTTGGTTAGCTAAAGGGAAAGGTCGGTTTGGTGAAAATGTTCTGAAAAAGGCTGACTAGTTGAATGAGACGTCATACGACCATTACATTGTAACCACAATAATACAGACTAGTCAATTAATAGAACGTTGCCGAGCGTCGGAAATAACTAGAACAGCTTTGCCTGGTCTGTAGCCTGTCTTTGGTGCACAGTGAACAGGATTAAGCAATCGATTTGTATGGCTCAGATATCGTGAACTGAATGCCGCAGTAGTTGTGTCGAGGTTAAATCTTATGTTACGACCACCGAGAATTACGTTATGACCATGCACTTTTGGAATATGTAATTCTCCTAGTCTGTGTTAATAGCTGCGCTCGGTTTTCTTATCCATATCTCTTTGATGACGTAATTCTACAAGAACTTCATTAACACTGATTAAGCCTTCTTGACAAGACCGCGAACAACTATTCAGGTAGCATTTACCAATGGATGTGATAATAAAATTGTAGTGAATAAAATAAACTATCCTGAAGAGTGTTCGGTAAACACAAAAACTGTGTCTGTAAATATGCTGGTGAAAGGAAAAACAGCAATGTGGAGTATCGTATAATTGTGGATTGAACAAAATGTGACGCATTCGACACTAGAGATACCTGCGCGTGATACTGGGCATTCGCTAGTGTGATCTATGACTAATGATAATGGACAACCTACAGCCTCATTAACGATAAACAAGGGACGCGTAAGCTGGCTCGGCCATGTCACGAGAGTCCAACCTAATAGACCTACCCACCAAGCATTATGACGGACACTAACCAGTTGGGTAGAAAAAAACGGACGACCGAGAATGAGGTGGCCAAACCGCCGACCGTGACTTACACCTGAAGATGGAACGACGCCAGGATGCCAGGTGCTCCTCGATCCATGCAAACATGGTAACATTCTTAGGTATTGAGGAGAGGAAAAGAAACATCGGATTACCACGTACACGTTTAACATCGTCCATAACCAAACTGTTGTCCAGCCAAAAAATATTTCATTTCCTGCTGACAAACGCACACGCACAAATCACCCTTGCAAGCGCAAACGCTTAAAAATCAACACTGAATAATACAGACTCTTCTTTCCCGGGCCTTAACCGTTTGGAACATGCTGGAGGCATCATTAGTTCAGGCTCAAATTAAAGTAAAGGTAAGTTCACATATATCTTAGCGCAGTATCCAGTCCTCAAGACTGTCCAAAGCACTTTACTCCCTGTTAGACCTGTTCAATCGAACACAATCTCGACTTCTCTTGGAAGCATTCAAGACCAACCGTACACAGCTAATCACCACTGTCTATAGCCAGGTACTCATTCATACGGCTGAGTGAACTGAAGCAACGTAGATTAAATGAACTTGCTCAAGTTTCGACACCGCCTCACACGATTCGAACCCGCATTCTCTCAGTCGACCCTAAGAAACGGAAGATCCGAGGGAGCACTTGGTTTGCCTCGTGCGTCTAAGTAAGATGGCTGAAGGAGACATCCGCAGACTCTTACAGAGATAGCCATCCATGACTGTCAACATGTGAGACGGGGAAATAGGACGCTATCATAAGAGGAACAAAAGGCGCAATGCTCGCAGTATGCCGAAACAAAAAACATAGGGCGAGTTGGTAGCTCTACGAAAAAATGTCACGTGATTAGAATTTAAAATGTAAACAGAATATAGTGTGTCCTGTGAAGCCTCTTGGCGTAGTACAACAAACCCTTTTGTACACTGAACAGGTATTATTTCTTCCTGAAAGAAAACCCGAATGAAATTTAAAAAAGACTGACGACTCCGTCAAAGCACTCAACAGTGCGTCAAGTACAAGAAACACAACAAATATAGATAATAAGATAGCGGCGATTGTTGTTGCAAGCAATGGCTGAAATACGCCATAGATCGATTGCTAACATCTACCAAGGACTGGTATCTGCCCTGTGTCATCATTGATATAAAAGACGAAGACACGAGAAATCTGAAGCATACTGAAGAAAATGTGCGGTGAGTTCAAAAATGTAATATTCACACAATGCACGACTTGGCGAACCCTATTATTTATCACGGTGTCTTAATGACTTCCATTGCGTTACGCTGACACATATTTCTCGCGACTGTCACAGTGCTTGGTCGTGTTGTGTCAGTCGTCGTGTACAACATTCTAGGCACGCAATAGTGCATGTGGGTTTCGTCGGGCCGCTACGTGACACAACACTTACAGAGAGCTTCACTAAAGCACAGCGCTGAACTGATCCCGTTGTGTCAGGCAAGTGTCCAAACAAAGCGACAATACAACACCGGCCTCGTGCACTCAACGACAGCCATGTCCGAGTCCAGTTAAAAAACGTTCCCTTGGGTTCAGGGAAGGAGATCAGAATAATCACATTCATAACACACAAGGGTACTACTTACAGTTTATATATATGCGTAGATGTCTTGTCAACATTCGGTGGTATTAATATTCCAGCGCTGTGCCTTGGCTGCGACGACGCGATCGTTTTGCTGCAGTCATGACAACCGCGCTCAGGCGTGACCGCAGTATCACTGTGCGCCCAGCCGTGACGTCCAATTTAGCCGTGCGGTGGCGCCACTGTCTGACATTTTGATAGCGAGACGAGTAGGTCTAAGCTGTCGTGCTGGAGCGGGGGGGGGGGGGGGGGGGGGGGTGGCGGTGTCATCATTGACATCAAATGGTGTGGTGGTGGGAGGGTGGCGGGCTGAGCCCCACAATATTTTCTATGGGGGCTGAAGATAGGATTAGCCCCCCAATATTTAGGGAAGGGGGCATTTTTTTATGCAGTTTGGTGTTTTGTGTGATCCTGTAGGTGTTTAAATGGCGAGCCTCGGTGGGGGTGGGTGGGTGCAAATCGATGTTTCACGAGAGCCTCAATGTGTATTTTGACGAGCCTCAGGTGTGGGTGCAAATTTAGGTTTTGGAGACCCTAAAAACGTTGGACGTTGCCACGTGGTTGCGAGGTTGCGATACCATGCAGTAGCCACCAAATCGAATATATATATATAATAATTTTGGACATACTCAAATACTTACTACGAACGCTTACTGAAGTGGTAACGGTAGCAAGCATTTGCAGCAGTAGAATAACTTACCCTAACAGTGGCGTCGGAACGAAATTAATATTGGAATGGCTGTGCCGGACCTCACAGTGACGTTCAAATTTTGTGAACCCAAAATCACCACCTAAAACCCTTCCTACTGCACCCCCTTGAGACTTATCTAAATATCCAACTAAAATCTTCCCATTGCACTACCTCGAGACTCGTAAACATCTCCAAATAACAAACCCAACTGTACCCGCAACTGCACCCCTTGATATTTAGATTTCTAAATGATAACAAATTAACAATTTCATAAAAAAATGTGGCGTAAAAGTGTGTGCTTTAAAGGAGTTTTATAGTTTGTATAAAATGATTATCTTACTATAATCGCGCTATGTTTTTGTTTAACGATTTTGTGCCTTTGGCAAGGCTAATTAAATGGTCGGCAAGTGGTGTCGTTGTCTGGGACAAGACGGCGGCGCTTATCCAAAATTCGGCGGCGCGTGTACTGTGAACTAGCACCTGCTGATGCCTGTCAGACGAATGGATTACTACGTTGACCAGCGGTCAATGGCGCCATGTCCAGCCGCTATTTATTATGATGGCCGAAGTGAGTGCAAAGTGACACGTACCTCGCTGTGACAACTGTCCAAGTGATGACGGCCCAGACACTCATGGGACACTACACAAAGTGACCACGCATCTAAAATTGAAATGACCAGTCCCTGATGCAGCCATTCAACCCGTGGTTTCTCCCTCGGGTTCACAACCACGAAGAACTTGCATAGTCCTCTCAATCGAAATAACTCTGGTTTTAAATCTTGGGTAAGTTCGTTCACCCTACGTTTTTCCAGTTCATGAATGAATACCCGACTATAGACAGTGGTGGATATTTGTATACAAACATGGCTGAATGTTTTTAATAGAAGTTGAGATGGTGTTGGAGTGAACAAGTCTGTCAGGGAGGAAAGTGTAAAGCGTTCTGAGGACAGGATATATATACAGCTGTATATATATATATATATAATATATTATATACATATAATATATATATATATTTTTATAATATATATATATATTCAACCAGTTTTATATACCTGTTTAGTAGCTGTTTTATTTATCAAACCTAGTTGCAACTGTTACTAGTAAACCACGTGTGCTAACGTACTAATCTTGATTTTATGTACCGGACTAGTATTAAAGAACTATTTATGAGGGAGTTGTTTATATATATATATATATATGTTGTTTATATATATATATATATATAAACAACTCCCTCATAAATAGTTCTTTAATACTAGTCCAGTACATAAAATCAAGATTAGTACGTTAGCACACGTGATTTTACTAGTAACAGTTGCAACTAGGTTTGCTAAATAAAACAGCTACTAAACAGGTATATAAAACTGGTTGAACTGGCGGGTTACTTTTACTAGGAGAAGAATTTCCCGGCTTAAGACAAATATTCATCAACATAAATAATTAGTTACCTGCAGTTCAACCAGCATGGACAGTTATGTTGCATAGACCCGTCTTTCACTGTGGAAGTCGAAACAAACTGTTTTAGCATGACTGACTGTGAGTCTCCTAAGATTGTATCAGTAGAGTTATTCCGCTTATCCGTCATAAGTCATAAAGTAACATAGAATGTAATGATCATGTGTGTGTGTGTGTGTGTGTGTGTGTGTGTGCGTGCGTGCGTGCGTGCGTGCGTGCGTGCGTGCGTGCGCGCGCGTACATGTGCACCCTAATAACGTTATAATGTTGCCATTAGTTTTAGTGTGTGCCAGACAAAAACAAACTGAACAGCCTAAATGATATCACATGCTTGGCACACCGTATGTGACATTCACGTCAATCAAACGTAGCGCGCCAAATAGTGCGGACGCTTTGCTCCGCCCATTAACATTTCTTGTACCTGTGGGAACACCTGCTAGAAACATGCATATCTGGCGAGGTGATAGATCACATCATGGACGTTGCGACGTTAGTCAGCAGTGTTTCGAATCAGTAAATCAAACGTTAATTTGAAGAAAAAAAGAGATCACGGTTATTTTCCACTGAAATCACCGATTAATGGCGGGATTCCACCAAATGCCAACGTTGCTGTCGCGCGCATGTAATCCTTCTGAAAACAGTCAAAATACATGCAATTTGCAAACGGAATCGAAACAGTTATTTGGATCTGCGGAATTAAGTGACGTGAGAAGGAATCGAGCAAATTCACAAAAGAAACATCGTGTGCACATTCCACATGGACTACAAGCGCCATTGGCGGTGGTTAGGCGAAACACGCGTGAACGAATACGAGTGAAAAAGATGAACTCCGAATTCTCCCGACTGAGGAGACTCATACCACATAAGACGCAGAATAACACTAGACTCAGCAAAGAAAATACGCTGGTACTTGCTACCAAATACATCCGACAACTGCGAAGAATGGTAGCGGAACATGACGACACCTGTTGGCACATACAAACAGCGTCTTGTAGTGCTGGCGTTAGTCAACAGGTGACGACACACCTCTGGCAGGAAGACAAAACGGCTTGTCGGAATTTTTGTACTGATACGACGCAAGCAAATTATGTTAACACGGCTCACCAGGTAAGTGCATAATATATTGTGGCCTATGTTGTTTAATAACATTCAACCGTGAATACTAATTATGGCATTCCCAGTGTCAAGTCCGGTTTACGAGTGAAAAATATAAAGAAATTGGTAAGTTCGATCTACAAGCACAGACACAATACTATTACTAATTTAGTACAACCTTATAGTAGTTATATAATTCTAAAAGCTGCGCTGGTTACACGAGCGATTAATTGTCCGACGACACATTTTCTTGCAAGACTAAACGGATGCATGAAAGTACCGAGAAATGACGCGTCCCTTTTTTTCAGGAGGTGCTGTCCTCAGAAAATCGCACAATTAATTGTTCGTGTAACCACAAACCAGCAAAGCCTAAGGTTTTATAATATCTATATATTGCCTATAGACAACACTCTCAGTGTGGTTTACAATAGTAATGTGAAATAATAATGCCAACACATGGGGGTGTTGTGAAGATCTAGGGCATTGATTAGCATTATATTATTATAATGTTAACACCATATAACAACCTGCATTGTATGCCTTATGTGTTCTCTCTCTGTGTGTGTGTGCGCGCATGCGCGTTATTGGTCTTGCTATTATAATGTTACCCGATCAACCATAATATATATTTCTGTTCATTGTATAAATACACACCGCATACGTTGTCATAGGAGCAGTTGACTTTAGCCACATCATCGCCAGACTGGACTCACTCGACGTGCACACAATCTGTTCACACCAATGAACAAGAAACCTATGTGGAAACAACACAGCGTCATGACATCCTTTACCCGATAGACGATCATGTGGATTGTACTTTGTGGTAAGGAGCAGGAAGAATTGTTCAGAACGCAGTTACACACAAGTCACTGCTATCAGGGTGGACAGATGAGAACCGCCCACGGCTATCTCACACTGATGGTGGCATACACAAGTTGAGCACATGAAGTAGCATTCGTCTCAGTGGAGCAGTTATATTTGCATGGTATCAACCACGAATTGCATTGAATAAACTACCATTGTTTGGCATAAATTGTATCCATTGATTGTCGTCTTATTTCACAGATGCGATGCAAACTGTTGACAACAAATTAGAAACTTCATAGATTTATTTCACCATTTCTGACATCATTGTTATTACAAATATCACTGAAGTTGAACGAAGTGCTACTTTTAGGATGTGTTGTTGACCAAAGGATGTGGACATACTAAGAGTGTGACCAAACAACATATATAATATTCATTTAGTACTGTAGTCTAGATGATAAAAGACAAGGCCATCTGTACAAGCACTGGTACATTGATAAAAACTGCAGGCTTCACATTTTCATCACAAAATGGGATCTTAAAAGAAGTGTAACACTTACAAATTTACCAGGACCCATTCTGAGTAGTTGACAAATCCAAAGCTTTACAGTTAGCAAGAATAACAAATTAATTACAATACATATATATAACAAAGAGCATTTTATTAACGGTTTAATAACAAATAATGCATTGCAGACATAATAGGCACACGTTACTAAATTATGCACAGCATATGTATATATACACGGGCATATAAAGCCACACAGCGACAAGGTGGAAAAATAAAAATATGCATAAGAATGCTGTTTCTGTGCTAGAACCTCGTGAAAGTGGCTATTTTATAGTCAAATTGAGAAACACATTACATGAACTAACAACAGCATATGGCCAACATGAAAACACAGATTCTACAGGTGCATTAATGTCTTAATTAACTTATAAATACTGTACTACACAGCAGTCGAAGACATCATGGTAAACAGGTACAACGGGGCAAAGGCAAATTGTAGCGATATATACTGTTCTTAAACGTCTAAATTAGTTCACTTAAAGAAACCAAACAGAGCTTTAATTTTGCATCAAATTTGTAGATGCATGACTGTTAAATTAAGATGAGCAATCACTAAATTACGAATGAGTAGTAAACAAGTGTATTACATTCTTGTCACATCGGAACTTGCAAGCTGTTCTATAAAAAGTTGTCAACCATTTTTGACAGTATAAATAAAGTATGTATGTAGTGTATAAATTACACATTAAAAACCAGTGAGTGGACCCTGTTCTTAAATAAATGATTATGTTTTGGCTTCCTTACATTCTATATACATAGGAGATCTACAAAAGGCAACAATATGAGCAACTGACGAATATGAATGATAGTAATCTTAAATAAAATATATCCAATCTGTACATAAAAAAATGTACACATCAGTGCACTCTCTTATATCATTATCCTGTAGACAAGTTTTTGAAATTAATTAACACCCTTTCACATATTACGTAAGAAAATATTTGCATTTCACAAACTGCGTTTGCATACAACAATGACAATATTGACGCTATGAAGATGCAGTGGCTTTGAGCTTACGTAATAATTGGTGTATATAATCATCATCAGACTATATATACAATACTTGCACAAGTGATATCTATTATATAACTTACATAATGAAGTTGTTTTTACAATAGGAAGCATTGACTGCATTTGCGACAACAGAACCATGCAGTACAGATCACGTTTACTGCACAGTGACAATACTTATTACAGCTATCAATAAAGCTGTCATTTTCAGATGGCAGCTATATTACATCCATCCAATAAAATTAAAATTTCTGGCTGGCTTTCCTTATCAATCATTCAGAAACAGACAAGTTTGATCTGTACAGATTTAATTGAATGCAGTTTCTTGAGAGGTAATTGCATCAAATATCATATCCTTAGAAACTGGAACATCAATCGATTCAAGAAACTGAACACTGTTTAAAAACATGATCGTATTTGATGGATATTAACAATCAACCGTAGGATTAAATTAGTTATGTACAATTAGTTGGCTCAGTTAACTAGTCACTTTCTATCTGACATAGTCAATATCTACTTGACATAGTGGTCTGCTATTGTCTTCATACTTGCTCCAGTGATCACTCTACAAACCGCTTCATATTTACTACTTGCTCCAGTTATCACTCTACAAACCGCTTCATCTTTACTACTGCGTAGTCAATTTTTTACCCACAATGTGCCTGCATGATGTCTTAATTTGTGAGAAAACATTACAATAAATGTCGTGCTGTAGAACTAATAACTAAAACACTATTGTTAACACCAGTAACAGCATATTTGCATAATACTGGTCTACGTGTGAAGCTGCTCATGCGATAACTTTCGATCACTCACAGGATTGCTTATACAATCACGTAAAATAACTTCTGTGGCATTAAAAATCTGAAGAACAAAATGTTGTCTTGATAATATGAATTTCACAAAATATAACTTATTCTATGGTAGTAATCTCATTCACAACTCATGGCAGAATTGCTGGACCAGGCACCAGCTCAACCATTGCGCACTCGAACAACTGCATAGAATCGACACAAATCCATAACTGTGAGCGCAGGCAACATTTATCGACTCAAAAATATGGACGCACAAAATTAGTGTAAACTACAAGTTTGTCGCACACACAGACGCATTAGTACGTCTCTGTCTTGTATTCTATGTTCACCTCCATGCTCTTACAGAACTTGGACGTGAACGGTATACAATTGAAGTACTGGCAGCCAGGACAGTCGTAGATGGGCGAGACATAGAAAAGAACAACGAGCATTGCGAAGAAGCCACACGTGATGAAGAGACAGACGATGATGCCAATCAGTTTGCGGTGTCGGTCGTACTTGCCGAACGTGAGGTAGGGCAGGAGGGCGAATGAGAGGAAGAAACCAACGACGAAGCCAATGAGGTGCGCATAGTTGTCAACGAACGGCAGGAGGCCGATGAGAAAGAGGAGGAGCAAGAGGAGGAGGAGCCGACCGAGAGCTATCAGAGGCTGCTGCAGGATCCGGTAGTTCTGGATGACCTCTGTGAAGAGGCACGCGAGAATGCCGAACTGTGACCCAGCTGGTCCGGCCTGCAATGACAGACAAAACACTGACCTTCACCTCCTGATATTGCAAGACAGACAATATATATTTTATATATATATACTACATGTATATATATATATACCTGTGTATTTTTACATAGAAAAATATTCATGCAAAAACCTTCCAAAGATCGTGCCTAAAATAACTGCCTTTTGAAATTTTAAGAGTGGAAACAACACAGAATTGTTCATTCTCGACTGCAATATACTACTGTACAGGCGTAGGGTTAAAAAAAACATATACATGTGTATTTGTCTATATTGACACAAATTCATGCAAAAACCTTCTAAAGAACTTACCTAAACATAGCTACAATGGCTACGTCAAGACAATGATAACTATTATGAAATTCCAAATTGTTTGTGTAGGGTTAAAAAAACATATACCTGTGTATTTGTTTATATTGACACAAATTCATGCAAAAACCTTCTAAAGAACTCGCCTAAACATAGCTACAGTGGCTACGTCAAGACAATGGTAAACTATTATGAAATTCCAAACTGTTTGCGTAGGGTTAAAAAAACATACCTGTGTATTTGTCTATATTGACACAAATTCATGCAAAAACCTTCTAAAGAACTCACCTAAACATTAGCTACAGTGGCTACGTCAAGACAATGGTAAACTATTATGAAATTCCAAATTGTTTGATTACAAATACCATGTAGTTACGATTAAGTATAATTGCATTATTCACATGTGCCAAATCTACCAGTTACAATGTATTTCAAAGTCTAACAAGTGACTGATGAACTTGCAGGGTTGGTGCGTTTTTCCCACCCTGGTAAATACTGAGCAGGAAATACCGGTAAATGCCGTCTTGGGGAAAAACCCTAAACTAGTGGTAAAAACCGTGATAAATGGGAAAAACGTTTAAAAGTATTATACTTAGAGCTGTAGTGCAATAAAAGCTACTGCACCATCACCAGAATTGTACTGGACAAACATAATGTAGTTTGACTAAAAACTGCTACAAATAAATAAAGTTGTCTTAGCTGCTTATATACTGCATAACCCATGGCACTGCTGTTGGCTACAGTTGCCCACTGACCATGACTGTTGGCTACAGTTGCCCACTGAGCATGACTTTTGGATATGGCTGTTACTGTGTGTTATTTATTAGCATTTTCATGTCACTCCATCTTTTGTTGACCAGCTGTAGGTTGCTGTCAACAGTCTGGCACCTATTCATTCTCTATTAAAAAAAAACTTGAATTTAGTATCTGTCATTGAGTATGGACCCTGATAAGTACCTATCAATGTCCGAAGCTCAACATTTCGTTGTTCTTTAACCACATTGCAAACCGACACCTGACAATACGAGACAACACTAGTACAGGCTATCTGACTTCATCACCAGACTTCTTTAGAGGAAGACCCAGACAGCAGTATTTTGTACTGTCCCTTGTGAGAGTGACAACGACATTTTTTTACTAACTGAATATTTTACTCTTCCATGTCATTGATTTCTTGGCATACGCAAACACAAGGATTAGGCCTGGACTGGTAACCAGTATTTGCTCTTGATATTAATTATCTTTCCAACTGGACTAGGTTTAGTTACAGGAACTAACGAATGTTAATCTCAGTTATGGACTTATTATATACCGGGTATTTCCCGCTGCCCTGTCTAAAACCAGTTTGTCCCAGAAACGTGCCAACCCTGTGATGAAGTTCACTGATAGCGTTCAAAATATCACAGAAACCGGGTAGATTGACCACAAAATAAGCAAAAAGAATAGTGATTAGAATCACCTAGTCTGGTGAACCTGTTCATTGACACTCACCTCGACGTGGTATGGCAGGAAGATGGCGCTGGAGAGACTGCCAGCGATGCCACTGCCGATGTAGATGATGCCAATACGAAGCCAGCCTGTCAGCTTCTCTATGTCCCTCATGATGAACACTTGGAAGAGGACAGTGATGACCAGCTGCATCAGGCTGCAAGCAACACCACATGCTCACATCATTGTTCATTCTCGACTTCAATGTACTGGACATTCAGGACTGTTTTACAGTTCTAATAATGCAGTAGGACAATGATTTGTTGCCAAAGCTAGATGTGTCATCTCTTACCCTGCATGCAGAAAAAGTGACGTCCACAGTCGATAGAACTGATCAGGTCTGTCAGGATTGGCAAATGGTATCATTCCGCAGATCTCATTCATGCACGAAATCTAAAATAATAAAATTAGAGTATAATTAAAATACAAGGATGTTGTTAAAACACAGGAACTGTGACTAGTTGTGCCACTGAAAATATGAACGCAGTGCAAGTTTTTGTCTCAAATACTAATGACAATGTAAACCCCTAAACAAAGATAATTACTTCCTCCCTGACACTTTCAGGGAGCAAGCCATTAGCCCCTCAACAACAATGATGAAATTAATATTGTAATTATTTTGTAATACATGTAGATTAACCAAACAACTGTGATATGGGGATATCAATAATCTAACAGCAGTGTAGTGTCAGAATTTATATCTCATTAGTGCTTAAGGTCTAATTCTAATGGACAATGTTCAAGTTCTTTATTTCCAATTGAAAAAAGAACAAAGTAAATGTATATAACATGTGTACATATGATAAATATCTGAAGTTCATATGGAAAGGGAGAAAGTTGAAGCATACCGCTTATTTATATTAGCACTTCTCCAAAAATGTGACCCAGTCGTAACTTTTACAGAACGAAGATGCAATCGATAACAATTACATGTTTTGTTAGCTGGCATAGTAGTGATACCTGTAATCATATTTTGGGGTTCTGTAATTGAAAATGTGATCAGCCAGACCATTTATAGATGCTGGTAATCATTGGGTAGACTTACTTGGGAGCAAAGAGTTGCCTCCTCGTGGAAGTAGCCGTGGCGGAACTGGCAGTACTCGCGTGTTGTGATGATACAGCGACCGTGGATGCCCACGCAGCATGGCCGACCAGCCAACTTACATGACATGTGCTTTTCAGACGAGTTGGAACTCGCTTGACAAATCTGTGGCGACAACAGAGACTTACTCCATAAATATGTAGTGTTAGGGTGTGTGTGTGTGTGTGTGTGTGTGTGCCTTGTGTGTGTGTTTGTGTGTATGCCTGGTGTGTGTGTCTGGCGCGTGTGTGTGCCTGGTGTGTGTGTGTGTGTGCCTGGTGTGTGTGTGTGTGCCTGGTGTGTGTGCATGCCTGGTGTGTGTGTGTGTGTGTGTGCATGCCTGGTGTGTGTGTGTGTGTGCCTGGTGTGTGTGTGTGTGTGTGTGTGCATGCCTGGTGTGTGTGTGTGTGTTCCTGGTGTGTGTGTGTGTGTGTGTGTGTGTGTGTGTGTGTGTGTGTGTGTGTGTGTGTGTGTGTGTGTGTGTGTGTGTGACTGGTGTGTGTGTGCGTGTCTGGTGTGTGCGAGTGATGTGTGTGCCTGGTGTGTGTGTGCGCGTGCGACTGTGCGACTGCGGGCAACTGTGCGTGAGTGTGTGCATTTGTGTGTGTGATTGTGTGTGTGTGTGCATGTGTTTGCATCTGTGTTTTGTGTGTGCATATATCTGTGTGTTTTGTATGCATGCATATTGTGAATGTGTGCAACCGTGCATTTGTATGAATGTACACATGTTGTGGATGTGTGTGCATTTGTGTGTTGTGGACACGTGTGCATGAGCATGCCTTTGTGCATGTGTACATTTCCTTATAATCCACCACTACGTGTTCACTGCTGCTAAGACTTTCTATTCATATTGTCACATGAGGAAATTTCACGAACAAATTGCAGCCCTTTTACTTATATATTAACATAGAAACCTTAGTTCAGAACACAAATAATGCAGTAACACATCAAGACATCAACAGAGTGGTCCACTATAATCCACCTTTATCCTCAACACTCACGAGAACAACATGAAAATGATCACAAAATTTGCAATTTTTTGTTAAAAAGATAAATTAGATTGTTCCGTAGAGTACACAGAGCGTGAGGTGTCATAAAGGACAGATCGCCTACCGGCCACGTTGTGATGTTCTTTGACCAGGCATATGCTCCCGTTGATGTTGGCTTTGTGCAGTACCTGTGATTCACAGCCAAACATGTCACCTTCACCATTGTGATTGTGATATAAAATATTTCTCGTGCAACCATCAGACATTATTTGGAAATGTAGAAACAAGGCATTAGCATTATGAGGATGATAGTTTTAGTTTTATTACAAATTAAATTACTGTTTCATCCATGTAAATGTATTTTACCAATTAATAAAATTAAGAAAGTTGCCACTAAAACTGCCAGCAAAATGTATCCTATTACTGATAAGTTGTCAATGTAAATGTATTTTAATGAATTAATATATGTTACTAAAACATATTTCCTCTATATCTTCAAATTATGAAATCAAAGCAGGGAAACAATGGTCGCACTCAATCATTATACATCAATATTTTAACTTACAACAATTTGACTTAAATAAATATTTCATGTATTATATACATTTAAAAAATCCATCAAATTACAAATGTGTAATACAATTCAAAGCCAATTACAACACACCAATTACATATCAAAATAACAGTCAATATCAATATAATGTCAACAGAGAAACCATATAAATACTGAATGCCAAAAATAACATGCTTTTAGAGCAGTTTTATTTAATAAATGTAATTTCAAACAGTCGTCCATTCAATGTACACACAGTACATTTTAAAGAAAGAATTAATTTTTTTTTAAAGCTAACCAGTTCTGTGTAATTTAAAAACTGTTCGCCAAACCAATTACTTACAAAAAAACTTACTGTAATGACTGTACGGGTAGACACATAAAAATAATATATGTCTGAAAACGTACAGTACAGAAAATAACTTTTATAGATTTTTAGGGTGCATGAAAACAGACATACAGGGATAAAGGTAATACAAGCTGCAATTCCAGAATTCATCAGACACAAAACCAAGTTTTGTTTATGTGGGGGGGTCACATGTTCGGTGACCTGTGGCGAAATACCCCCACATTTGGGATTATTATAATTTTAGATTTAGTGTTTTTGGCAGCAGATAGCGTGGTATTCAGAAAGGCACTTTTTAGTTAATCATGTTGGCTTAGTTAATCATGTTGGCTTTAAAATTAACTACACATAACAAGCTCTGCTGTGATTACATGTCATTCCTTTCAATTGTTCTAGGAATACCACTGCTGCTTTATATGTTGAAATGTGGGCTCTAACAGCCTGATGCTCAGGAGACTAGTATGGGCTCAGTCACAGGCCTGGCATTGGGTTGTAGAGTCCACATTTCTTTTATTTAAATATTACAGTGTGCCAAAAAGGCCTATACACTGGTTACCCATAATAAACAAACTTCATCCATTTGGCCTTTTTCATATCTATATTGTCTCCGTGTTGTTGCTTGCATAAAACCAAGTACTAGAATCTTAGGAAGGTGATACTGACTTGGGGTCTTGGCCACAGACTGTGCCCGACGGAATGTGGCCATGAGGTCCAGCATATCTTGTCCTGTTCAACCATGTTGACAACACTTGCTGCAACCAAAAAAAAGACTATTTCGTCCTGTTCAGCCATGTTAACAACACTGCGAGGCCTTCCAGAATAACATTTGTTTCCGATTACCCGCTTTCAAATTGCATGGTAGGTAGGACAGATTTTATTTCTTTTATTACAAATTTATAGTTACTGCTTATTGATTTTGGGCTTCATCAATCCTTTTGACTTGATGCGCCTCCGAACGTGGTTTCCAAGGATTTAGGCGCACTAGAAGTTACAATATTATTATTTTCTTTGGAGGGAAATATTCTATAGTCGGTAGGCATTTGAGTATTTTCATAGTAAGTTCTTGTTCCGGCCACAACCAAGTGGTGATCCATTTGCAAAGCCAGTAAAGATGTGTTACATTTGACAAATTGTTGTCTTCAACTTATACCTACCGAGCATTCTTTGTAGACCGTCTGCAGACAGCCGGAGCCGTCGTTGCGCACACAGCAGGCCGTGCGACTCTCCGTGCTGCGTGCCTCGTCCAGCAGTCTCTCTACATTGGCATCCTTGCGCATGCACGGTGAGTACTTGGCTCCCATGTGAATGAGATCAGCCTGGCGCGGTCCAATCCACAGGTTCTCTTTCTCAAAGTAAGACACCTTCTCGATGGCCAGGTTCGGTTTGATCACCTGTGGCAGCAGTCAGGGATGTGAGCAGGTGGACAACAGGTGAAATCTGACTATTCAATTTAACGTGTGTGTGTGTGTGTGTGTGTGTGTGTGTGTGTGTGTGTGCGTGTTGTGCATATATCTGTGTGTGCGTGTGTGTGTGAGGTATGTTAACACTTTTTCTTGTAGGTGGTTTACATATCAGGTGCTAAATTTTCAGGGATCTATCTATGACCCTCCGGAACAAAAGTAATGCCTTTATTTTTTCCATGTAAAAGTACATTATATCACGACAAGCAACCAGTTTATTGTTTACTTTACAGACACTTGCTAATTTCAACAAATCAGTCTTCCATCATCTTAAAACGAGGCACTGTAGTGATTTAGAATTCTTGTGAAGTGTAAAGTTACCTCTGCAGAAATCTGGCGCTCTTCAATGCCAATCGGCGCAAATCCATAGACACTAACAGCAATGATGTAGACAACAACTTGTACAAAGGTCACCCACCACGTGAAGTAGGCCCTGGAACCAGCACAATCACAGTTGATGTATATCACATAACCAATACTGTGATTTAACAAGATTGCCACCCAGAGAATTAACTCTAGGTGGCAGGTGGGCAAGGAAGCCCTTTGGCTTATCGAGAGTCCGACCCTTCTGAGGTATGTGTCGATTTTATTTTTAAACATATTCACGCTACTAGCACCCACACAATCAGCAGATAATCTGTTCCATTCATTTACAGTCCTTTGTGAAAATGAGAACTTTCTTATATCTAATCTATACTGCTCCTTTGCTAATGTAACTTCATGTCCTCTAGTCCTTCTATCTTTCTTAACTGAGAACAAAATATTTCTGTCAATATTTTTATAACCATTCATTATTTTAAACACTTCTATCTGATATCCTCTTAATCTCCTGGTCTCTAGTGTTGTTAAGCCGCATTTTTAGGCGTATTTCATAACTAAGATCCCTCAGTTTTGGTATAATTTTACTTGCTCTCCTCTGTACTCTTTCTAGCATATCTATGTCCTTCCTGTGATATGGCCTCCACGCTGGAATACAATATTCTAAATTAGGCCTAACTATTGTTTTGTACAGTGGTATTATTAGCTCGTTTTCCTTATATGTTATGTTTCCCCTTATTAATCCAAGGATTTAATTTCCTTTTGAAGCTGAAATTCCGCACTGCTCTGAAACCTTCATATCAGCACTAATGGTTAACCCTAAGTGCTTTTCTTTTACAGCAGTACAGTATCCCCCATTGTATATTCTACCTCTTCATTCCCATGTCCTGCGTGGAGGCATTTATATTTCCCAAAATTGAACAGCATTTGCCACTTTTCAGACCATTTGATCAACTTGTCAAGATCATCTTGTAAATGTTGTCTATCTCCATCACTTTTAATCCTTCTAAACACTTTTGTATCATCCGTAAATTTCAACACCTTGCTTGTTATTTCATCCAAATCGTTGATATATATTAAGAATAATATAGGTTCTAGTACTGATCCCTGTGGTACCCCACTCATTACCGATTTCTAGTTTGAAGCCTCCCATCAACTACTACACGTTGTCTTCTGTCAATCAGCCATTTTCTATCCAGTTTATTATACCATTTCCTATGCCATGGGCCTTAAGTTTAAACAGTAATCTTTGATGTGGTACTTTGTCGAAAGCTTTTTGAAAATCTAAGTAGACAATATCTACTGGATAAGGATAAGGATGATTTTATTTTCCCAACAGCATTACAAAAATACAAATTATGTATAATTATATACACACATACACGTATTACATACATACATGTATACACACATACCGGCATATAGAGTAATATTGAAATGTGAAATATATAATACAACTGAAAATATGCAATGAACAGAATATAGTATACATTTTGCAACAAAATGAAAAAGAAAAAACCCAGTTGCTGTGGGATGGGAGACTCCTATTAAGATCAAAACTGATCGCTATCATAGAGCCAGCCAAAAAAAAAAATTATTATTGTATCAAATCCTAGGATTTATATAACAAAATATAATGATTATGTCAAACGTTAAAAAAAGAAATGTAATTGTCTTCTCTTACATAATGTGTATGTTTTGTTGATGTAATGTGCTTCGTAATGTGTTGAGTTCGCGTGTACGCATGTATGCGACTGTACAAATTTAAAAGATACATTTTTATTAACTGTGTTTCTCATTTATTAATTTAATTGGCATATATAGCAATTTAGTATATTGCACGTGACGTTGTATTTTTGTGTGTTTAAGTGGTTTTTAGCATAACTTGAGAATCCTTTCAAACTATGGGTCACTATCTTATCTTTCACAAAATCAGGGATATTATTTATAACATGTGGTAAGTTATATTTAAGACACTTTTTTGCAAATTCATGTTTAGTTCTGAAGATGTGTAGTTCAGTTGCTCTTCGAGTGTCATATTTGTGTGTGCTGGTATTTGGGGTTAACTGCCAATTTAATAAGTAAACGGGTAAGTTTTGATGCTTGTATTTGTAATAAAATTTTTGTTCTTGTAAATTTAGCAAGTCTTCTACTTTTAGTATGTTTAGTTGTTTGAAAAGTGGTTCTGTATGTGAATTGTATTTACTTAATGTTATTATTCGCACCGCTTTCTTTTGAATTTTTGTTAATCTGTTTCCTTGGTATCCCCATGTCATAATACAATAATTAATATGAGATAGTAGCAGTGCATTATATAAAATAATTTTTATTTCTAAAGGTAACACATGTTTTAATCTATTTAATATTCCTATAGTTTTGGAACATTTATTTGGTATTTTTTCAGTGTTTTTTTTCTCCAATTTAAGTTAGTATCTAGAGTTAAACCTAAGAAATTAAATTCTTCCACTCTCTCAATATTTATATTATCAATTTTGAGAAATAGTGTAGATTTCATTGGCATTTGGAAGGTCATATATTTAGTTTTACTTTTATTTAGTGACAACTTATTAATATTAAGCCACTAAATTATTTTGAGGAGTTCTTCATTTATTACAGATTCTATATTTCTATTGTGTGCTTTATCACTAAAAGTTTCAATTGTGCTAAATAAAGTGGTATCATCAGCATACATTATAAATTTAAACATTTGGCTTGCTTGTGAAAAAACATTTATATATAGTAAATAACAGTGGTCCAAGGATGGACCCTTGTGGCACACCTACTTTTATAGGTGAAGTATCAGATGTGGTATCTTCAAATTCGGTATACTGTTTCCGGTTGCTTAAATAGCTTTCGAATAAAAGAAGAGTATTGCCATCTATGCCATAATATCTTAACTTGTTTAATAATATCGAATGGTCAATAGTGTCAAAAGCCTTGGAAAGGTCAAGAAAAATACTGATTGGTATTTGTGTTTTGTCCATTTAAGTAATTATTCTATCTACTAGTTCGAGTGATGCATAATACTGGTGATCCCTCATCTACCCACTTAGTGATGTCTTCCAAAAAAACATAACATATTTAAGCATGACCTCGCTTTAAAAAACCCATGTTGAGATGGGTTTATCAAGTTATGTTTAACAAGAAAATCCACCACGTGATCTTTAATTAGTCTTTCTAATAATTTGCAAATCACTGATGTTAAACTCACTGGTCTATAGTTCTCTTGTTTCTCGAACCTTTTTTAAATAAAGGTTTAATGTTTGCCTCTTTCCATTTTAAAGGAACCACTCCCTCTTCTAATGACAAATTGAAAACTGTTGCAAGCAGTATGCTAATTTGTTCTACAATTTCCAATAGTAGTTTGGGCGAAATCCCATCCACTCCAGGTGATTTATTTTCCTTCATAGCCCTTATTTTCTTAGCTACCATTTCCGGGGTTACAATCAATTGTCCTAAATAGTCTGAATCTGCCCACTAGAACTTAGCCTCTGGTATTGGCAGTGAACTAATATCTTCTCTGGTAAACACTGAACTAAAATACTCATTCAGGTCTTCTGCCATTAAGAATCCCTGATATTATATTTCCAGCACTATCTTCTAGAGGACCGACCTTATATTGAACTTTCTGTTTGCTTCGAAACATGCATAAAAACTCTTGCTGTCATGTTTTATATTACTAGTTAATTGTTGTTCATAGCTTCTCTTTGAATTTCTAATTTCAGCTGTAGCTTGGTTAAGTGCTTCTTTATAACTGTTGTAGTCTTCATCATTTCCAGTACATTTATATGACTTCCACATCATTTGTTTATACTTAATTTTTCTAATGGCTTCTTTCGATAAGTGTTTCTTTTTGGACTGTTTCCCTTGTTTTTGGAAGGGTAAAAATTTATTGACTATGCACTTAATTTCACTCTTTAATATATTCCAGCATTCTGTTGCTGTCTTATTTTTCAGTGTGTTATTCCAGTCTATCTTTGTTAAATATTTCCTCATGTCCTTATACCTTCCTTTGTGGAAATTTCTCCTATACTGCTTTTTACTATTCCTTTCTGATTTTACTTTGATGGTAAAATGTATCTGGTTGTGATCGCTACTCCCCAGTGGCTCACGTATCTTGACATTGTTAACTAATTCATTCTGTGAGGACAAAACTATGTCTAACACATTCTCACCCCTGATTGGTTCTAGCACCTGTTGAGAAAGGAAAGTATCTTGAACTAAAACTAAAAACTTGTGGTCCTCACTCCCCATACTCTGTCGAGATTTGCATTGTATATGCCCGTGGTTAAAATCCCCCCATGATAATACAGTCCCGTTTGCTTACTTCCCTTATAGCGTTTTGTATTTTTTCATTCTCTTCTATGCTTATGTTTGGACTTCAATAAACTAACTCAACTGTTAACGTTAAGTTTCCTGTAACTATGTTACACCAGTCATCAGTCAGGGTGGAAGTTTATTATTTACCCAATACAGTGACCACTCGCAGACTTGCCTACCCCAAAAACTTTCTGTCAGTAATCCATCTTCCCAGTTACACTGATTTTCAGGAATTTAGGCCTGCTGTCAGTATTAGTTCAGAACCGTGTCAAATGTTATCAGGAAAAGAACACCACTGTCAGTAATACTTTAATACTGTGACTATGACGATAGTTGCACCCAAAACATAATTGTCCCTATTAAACTATGAGCTGTTTTGAAGCATTCAGTTAACAAGGTAAGGTAGATGTTCATAACCAGCATTGGTGGAAATCAAACGTGAAGAAACGTAACTGTAATGCAAATGTGCTATACACACTGTAATTCTGATTTTATGTAAATTTCAAAAACAGCATGCCGACTACAAAAACATGACAAATTATAACAATGCGTCATGTCATTGTCTATTTGTGATCTCATTAGGATTAAAATTAGTAGCTGGTATACCTAGGCTAGCCTATAGTAGTCTGGCCAGATCAAAGCCGTGCCGGGCGACGGCAAAACCATTATGTTACGCTAGTCATCATCTAGTCTACTCAACTCTACTATATAAGCCCTGTAAGTGATTGACTACACTCAATAAATACAGTCTTAGTACAGTCAGTTCATCTGACACTACCAGTACAACACCCACTACTCTGTCACTATTACTAGTCTAACGACGTAGTCAGTACCTGCAATCGTCCCGGCCACCATGTAAAATAGACAAATTTCACGTATATGGCAGTATGTAAAGTCGACCCCCTTCTTTGAATTTGACAATACGGGCCATGTCTGCGTGCATGCTGTTATAAACATTTGCAGCACACGTTTCTTCTTGGCTGGTAGTGTTGTGCTGTTTTGATCTCTGCCATCATTTCATGCTGTGTCACTTCTTTTTGTTTGAGAGCGGAAATGCAAATTTGTCGTAACGCTGCTTCCTATTGGTCAGATTACGACCAGAAGCAACGAATGAAAAACCATGTCAACGATTCCGGACAATCCGGAATGGTAGGCATAATGCACTCAGGAGGGAGTATATTATGCATCCAGGGGTTTACAACAATTAATTCACTAATTAATCACTCAGTGTGTGTATTAAATTAGCGTAACTTAGCAATCGAAACTGTTGTTTACCTGTGGTCATCCTTTTCAATGATGTCCATCTGTTCTTTGATGTTGCTGTCCATCTTGTCTCGTCGATACGTCCGGTTGAAGAACTCGCCCACGACACCCTTGCCAATCTCACGCCGATCTGAGTTGTCAAATGCCATGTCTAGGACTTCGTTTGTTATCCGAGACATGCTTTCAAACGACAAGTCGGTGGTGTCAATGGTAGGCTGGAGGGCATCTCTTGGTTGGGGCGCTACTCGCCAGCCACTCTTGGTGTGTCTGTAGGCAGGACATTCAACATTCAAACACACACCAGGTCATCATGGGAGTTGGGACTGATTGGGAGGGGGCTGTAGTCTACACTGGCGGTGATAGTCTACAGTGGCAGTTAGTCTACACCGGTGGTTATAGTCTACATTGGTGGTTATAGTCTAGACTGGCGGTTATAGTCTAGACTGGCGGTTATAGTCTAGACTGGCGGTTATAGTCTACATTGGTGGTTATAGTCTAGACTGGCGGTTATAGTCTACATTGGTGGTTATAGTCTGCATTGGTGGTTACAGTCTACACTGCCAGATATAGTCTACAGCAGGTGCGGTAACCTTTTTGAATGGAGTGCCAAATAAGTGACTTGGGCTTGGTCTGCAGACCACATATTTATTTCTTAACATGTGCTATCACTAGCGCAACCTTCATGGAAACTGGTGCATTATGCTATGATATGTGTACAGTATCTATATTGACATCCTAGCCCATGTGTTGATGCTGAACTTACACATTTTGGCAGTGTATAAATAAAGAGTTGTTATTATTATGAAACATGACAGGCTAATTTTGAACATGTTCCTTAGTAAAATTACACATAATTCAAGATCAGCGTAGTCGTCATGCATCTGACATTTTGACCAAGTGTCGTCCCAGGTCCAAGTGAGTTTGGCATGTGTAATCAGTTTCAGAAACTGTTCCGACAGCAAGTGCGTTTGGTTGCAAGATACACCTCATTGAATCTTAATTAGAGTGCCACAGAGCCACGTTACATTTTAGTGAACTTCATCTACACAACTTCTTGTGAGTTGTTGACTATAATGGGCTGAAAAATAAGAGCAATTATGAGCTCAAATATCTGTAAAACACTCTGCAAACTCCCGTCTCAGTGGCTCAATGAATGCTTCGTACGTGTCCAGCCTTTCTGGTTCATTTCAAGACTCTTGAGAAATGCAATAGTCGTGTCTCCCACACAATTGCAATGTGATATTGAAAGCGGAAACGGACTTGAAGGAACGAACTAGAAGAGTTTGATGGTTAGATGTTGTCGTCCCTTGTGTTGAACATTCAATAGATTGCGCATGCGCCATGGTGTCGATAAAAACTGAAAAGTAGCATATGACTATGCGGGTCAGTGATGTGCGGTAGGCTTTACATCTCGAAACGTCTGCATGAACAAGCTAATTCCATGTCACAGCTCATTTCATACCCTGCATGGCACATCACCCCAGCCAGCGCAGAAGTACAGGAGATCTTTATATTGTGCATTAGTAGTTCACGGCCATCATGACGGCGCTTAGTACCTTTTCCCTATTCAACGATTTGCTACACAGGCTTTGTTGTGGGATAGATGATGCAGTGTGCCTGAAGAGATTCGCAGTGTGACACCTGCATTGTATCAAACCTTCCCAATCAGCGAAACAACTCCTTTTGTTCTTCCTCCCATGGAAAGTGCACCATGAAAATGTACATATTGTCATCCTGCAGGACGCATTGTGTGCAATGTGGGTTTTAGTCCGTGGACTGCATGAAATAACGTTGACAACCTGCGGCCTGCAGTTGGCCCGCAGGTTGTCGACCCCTGGTCTACGGTATACTCTACCATGGTGGTTTATTTACCCTGGTGGTTACTCTCTTATTTTTGGAGAGTTTAGATCCAGGGATCACTTGCACTAATCATTCTTTTATATCAACAAACAAAGTCACTGATTAAATCACTGACCAAGTTGTTGACTAAGTCACTGACCAAGTTGCTGATTAAGTCACTTATTTGGTCACATATGTGGTCAGTAAAGTAGTCAATAATTTGGTCAGTGACTTAGTCAGTATTTAGTCGACAACTTGGTTAGTGGCCGACTAAATCATTGACTAAGTTACTGACCAAGTCACTGAATAAGTCACACTTGGACTAATATTTACAAAAACATCACTGAAGCAGTTTCTGATGTTTCTTATTTAAAAAAAACTGTTGCTCTTAAACTGAGCAGAGACTACGCCCCCCCTCCCCGTCTCCTACCTGAGGTCGAAGGGAAGCATCTCCCCTGGTGGCAGACTTGGTGGCATCTCGGGCATTCTCGATGGCCCCACCAGGAGGCCGTCTATCTCGTCCTCATCTGGCTTCGGCGTAAGTGATGGAACGAATGGCTCGAGCTCATCCTGTCTCGCAGCCAGCGACTGAGAGTCTATGCTGCCACCTGTACACAGCGTAACAACAAGTGAAAAGTAATGATCAGTTGATTTATAGAGCATTGTCCAGTTCTTGGGACTGCTCACAGTGTTTTACACTTCATTCCATCTCGATTTCTATGGGAGTCATTCAGCCACACTGCAATTACTGTGCAAAAATCAATTCGTAGACAAATATTCAATGTTGTCTATAAATGGATACTCATTTATTTAACAAGATTTAACAAGATTGCCACCCAGAGAATTAACTCTAGGTGGCAGGTGGACAAGGAAGCCCTTTGGCTTATCGAGAGTCTGACCCTTTTATCTATGTGTATCCCGCCCTTCTGAGGTATGTGCGATTTTATTTTTAAACATATTCACGCTACTAGGACCCACACAATCAGCAGATAATCTATTCCATTCATTTACAGTCCTTTGTGAAAATGAGAACTTTCTTATATCTAATCTACACTGCTCCTTTACTAATGTAACTTCATGTCCTCTAGTCCTTCTATCTTTCTTAACTGAGAAAAAAATATTTCTATCAATATTTTCATAACCATTCATTATTTTAAACACTTCTATCTGATCTCCCCTCAATCTCCTGGTCTCTAGTGTTGTTAAGCCAAATTTTTTTAGGCGTATTTCATAACTAAGATCCCTCAGTTTTGGTATCATTTTAGTTGCTCTCCTCTGCACTCTTTCTACCATATCTATGTCCTAATGGTTAACCCTAAGTCCTTTTCTTTTACAGTAGTACTTAGTACAGTACCCCCCCATTGTATATTTCTACCTCTTCGTTCCCATGTCCAGCGTGGAGGCATTTATATTTCCCAAAATTGAACAGCATTTGCCACTTTTCAGACCAATTGACAAACTCGTCAAGATCATCTTGTAAATGTTGTCTATCTCCATCGCTTTTAAACCTTATAAACACTTTTATATCATCCGCAAATTTCAACACCTTGCTTGTTATTTCATCATCCAAATCGTTGATATATATTAAGAATAACATAGATCCTAATACTGATCCCTGTGGTACCCCACTCAATACCGATTTCCAGTTTGAAGCCTCCCCATCAACTACTACACGTTGTCTTCTGTCAATCAGCCATTTTTCTATCCAGTTTATTATACCATTTCTTATGCCATGGGCCTTTAGTTTATGCAGTAATCTTTGATGTGGTACTTTGTCGAAAGCTTTTTGAAAATCTAAGTAGACGATATCTACTGGTGATCCCTCATCTGCAATCTTGTTAAATCTCATCTACCCACTTAGTGATGTCTTCCAAAAAACATAACATATTTGTTAAGCATAACCTCGCTTTAAAAAACCCACGTTGAGATGGGTTGATCAAGTTATGGTTAACAAGAAAATCCACCATGTGATCTTTAATTAGTCTTTCTAATAATTTGCAAATCACTGATGTTAAACTCACTGGTCTATCGTTCTCTGACTTGTTTCTCGAACCTTTTTAAATAACGGTATGATGTTTGCCTCTTTCCATTCTAAAGGAACCACTCCCTCTTCAAATGACAAATTGAAAACTGCTGCAAGCGGTACACAAATTTGTTCTACAATTTCCAATAGTAGTTTGTGCGGAATCCCATCCACTCCAGGTGATTTATTATCCTTCATAGCCCTTATTTTCTTAGCTACCATTTCTGAGGTTACAATTAATTGTCCTAAATAATCTGAATCTGCCCCTTGAACTTAGCCTCTTGTACTGGCAGTGAACTAATATCTTCTCTGGTAAACACTGAACTAAAGTACTCATTCAGATCTTCTGCCATTAAGAATCCCTCTGATATTATATTTCCAGCACTATCTTCTACAGGACTGACCTTAGCTTGAACTTTCTGTTTGCTTTGAACATACGCATAACAACTCTTGCTGTCATGTTTTATATTACTAGCTAATTGTTGTTCATAGCTTCTCTTTGAATTTCTAATAACAGTTGTAGCTTGGTTAAGTGCTTCTTTATAACTGTTGTAGTCTTCATCATTTCCAGTACGTCTATATGACTTCCACATCATTTCTTTATACTTAATTTTTCTAATGGCTTCTTTCGATAAGTTTCTTTTTGGACCGTTTCCCTTGTTTTTTGAAGGGTACAAATTTATCGACTATGCACTTAATTTCACTCTTTAATATATTCCAGCATTCTGTTGCTGTCTATTTTTCAGTGTGTTATTCCAGTCTATCTTTGCTAAATATTTTCTCATGTCCTTATACCTTCCCTTGCGGAAATATTTCCTATACTGCTTTTTACTATTCCTTTCTGATTTTACTTTGATGGTAAAATGGTAAAATGTATCTGGTTGATTTATACAGCTGAATGAACTGGGGCTAGGCTAAATTAAGTATCCCCAGAGAAGCACTCTTTGCAGGGAAACATAATTGACAGGAATTTACAGAACCAGAATCTTATGTCATAATCAAAATTACATACATGACCTTAATCAAGCGTCGCCTTAGAATCAATATTTACATAAAATACATATAAACATTTATATTCACATATCAGGTTGACAGTCTTTCTCACATGCAGTATTCATTTAAACAACTTTACCCTTTGTTTTGTCACAAAAAACACATTTGAGCCAGACTCTCAATAAGAAATATGACAGAATGTCCAACAACTTAATATTTGCTGCAGCCATTTTAGTTGGACCGGGTTGCAACCATTGACATAATCTGTCAATTGATGAGTGGGTCCATGAACTACAGATGGAATGATACAAATAAATGAATGATCCAATTACAGATGAAAAGTTAATTTTTGGCTTGGTTGCTGAAATAGACACAATTTTAAATGTGACTGACTGACCCTGAACTCTAGAGATGAAATAATAAACATGAAACCCAGCTGGTCGTAGAACAAGAGACAGATTTATAAACATGAATGAATGGCTGGCTTTTGAACAAAACACGGACTAACAAACAAGAATGACGATTTGATAATTAAACTGCAGATGAAATTATAAAAACATCCGTGGAAAATGGAAATAAAAAACATTGTAGAATTGGTAACAACTGTACTGAACTTGACAACAAAGTCATTTTGTATTGTTTTGAACATGGAGTAATTGCACATCGAACTCAGTCATAAAAATATAATTACCCTCAGACAGCTTAGAGCGTTCGGCAATGGTTTGAAGGGTAGAGGGGGCGTCGAAGAAGGTGGAGCTGGGGGTGTAGGGCGGGGGGAAGGGTGACACTGGAGGACTGTCGAAAAAGACGTCATCCATGTAGTCGTACTCGGTCTCTGGCATGAATGGGCCCTGCAACATGTGGATTGCACAGTGAAATTAACATCACGTGCATTCATGGCTCAATATCATAATTACAGCCGAACCTCACTTTATGATCACCTCAGTTATACAGCCACCTCACAATTAAGGTCACCCTAGGACAGTCTCAAATTATTTGTGTAACACCAAAATACAGGAAATTAGTCTCACTAATACGGTCACCTTGTCATTCAGGTCACTTGTGTCCAGTGCCAAGGATGACCTTAATAGTGAGGTTGCCCTGTCTATGACTGTGCCTAGTATTATACTCTTCCTTATAAATAGATAACTGTTCACTGTCCCAATTTTGTCAGCTTGATAATCTGTTTAAATAATTTCTGGACCGGCTGAATCATGTATACTTGGTAGCCCTTACACTTTAAAATGTTAATAAACACTGACGTCTGACAAGAAATGCATAAAATTAAGCAGTTGTTTAAATATATGAAAATGAGATCAGTGACAAGCTATGAGAACTACTTTTGTCGTTGTATTTGTAAGAGTAACATAAATACTGCACAGGACAGAAGCCCAACAATGTGCCAGAGTACAAAAAACAGAAATGAACAGGCATGACAGAATGTCAACAATGAAGTGGCAATAGGGAGTCATGTGATGCCGGGAGTCCCGGGATTGGTGTAGAAATCCCAGCAGTGCAGTTTGTTGAAATGCAGTGGCACTAAGTCTCCAGCCCAGTGCAATAATGGCATAAAGTTTGCAGCCCAGTGCAATGGCAATAAGTCTTCAGCCCAGTCAATGACACTAAGACTACAGACTAGTGCAATTGCACTAAGTTTCCAGCCCAATGCAATGACACTACGTCTACAGCCCAGTGCAATGGCACTAAGTTTCCAGCCCAGTGCAATGGCACCAAATCTGCAGCCCAGTGCAATAGCACTAAGCCTCCAGCCCAGTGCAATAGCACTAAGTTTCCAACCCAGTGCAATGGCACTAAGCATCCAGCCCAGTACAATAGCACTAAGTTTCCAACTAAGTGCAATGGCACTAAGCCTCCAGCCCAGTGCAATAGCACTAAGTTTCCAACCCAGTACAATAGCACTAAGTTTCCAACTAAGTGCAATGGCACTAAGCCTCCAGCCCAGTGCAATAGCACTAAGTTTCCAACCCAGTGCAATGGCACTAAGCATCCAGCCCAGTACAATCGCACCAAGTCTGCAGTCCAGTGCCATGGTTCGCGTTTGTGCTGTGATTGCATGACACAGGAAGAAATGGTAATACCAACATTTACGGCACAACCTTTAAAATATTAATATAATACCTGCATTTGTGCTATTTTACTGAGGCTTCAGACATGCCATTTAGGAACTGGTATGTTTATGTGATCTAAATTATTTGCATATTTATGTGATCTAATTGATTTGCACATCACACAAACACGACCGGTTGCGTGCCGACAGTTACTAAAAATGAAAAACTGCCAATCAGGGCCTCAACCGACCACCCGTCATTTGGACGGGTAAAATTCGAAAATCACACTTTGGATGGGTTAAAACTGATTGTGGATGGGTCCGCTGAGCTGGCCCTTCCATATTCGTCCATGTCGTATTTTTGCGTTTTTATGACGTCATTGAAACTGCAGCGAAGTCAGTTACAAAATCTACGGAGATTGGTTTTAAAAATCGACCACCCGGATCGCCTGGCCAGCTGCCCGACAGGGGACAGAAACCAATTAAGGTATCGAATTGCTAGGGTAATTGTCACCTAACTGCTAGAGGTGGTTGCTTGAAAAGCAGGCAACAATTGCATAGACGAAAATAATCAGGGTGGGGAAATACAATAAACACTAGTCGATTACAATGAGACTCGATTGGATGGTTTAGTGAACTGATTGGGTGATATTATGCAGGCACCAATTGAGTGTATTGCTGTAATTATTAGTGCCTGGGAAGAACCGGCTCTTTCCATTCCCAAACTATTTCCTAGACCTAATTGTAACCACATGAAAGGCATCGGCGACCACTAACAAAACAACAGTGACTATCACAATAACTAGCATTACAACAGCGGCCGCTGCAGCTGTTGGATCTAGCCAGATCTGGTGCAAAACTATGACAATCCACCGGTGACGCAGCCTTTACATCGTTCAGTCTGCATTAAATAATACGTATTTCATATAATTGGAACAACAATATAACATTCTTTACAATGGTATAAAGTTTTTAGAAGTAACCCTTTATTTGACGAACTTTTCGTCCGTGATTTAGTGAATATGCGCGCAAAGAATTCCATGCCGACGGCGCGTCGCGAAGGTGTGGTTTTCACAAACACAGGTCGCGGCAAATCGAAAACCCACACTTGTAATCATATTTGGATCGTATGGTTTTTAATCAACCAATGAGGAGATGTGTTGTCTGTTGGTGTTCCACGAAATCGATGCCGTCAGAGAAACGAAATTTACGATCAGTTGATGTGTAAACATGTTGGTTTACCTATGTTATCGCCCAATATACAACTATGTGCATCACCGATGCCATTTGACAGTTTTCCACTATTTAAATTATGTATGTTGTGTGATAATTGAACATGATTTACAAGTGCGGAAACTAGATTTTGTTCGACGATCTCGCATCATTTTTGAACAGGATTGCGATAATCAGTAGCAGGCTGCACGTGCGGCGACTGTGCTAGATTTAGTAATGTCTGCGTTATTTTTAGCGCTGTGCCGTGGCGAGTCCTGCTCATCGACCGTTGTTTGGTCGCCCGTTGGGTGGTCTAAGGCATGGAGCTACACTTGCTAATTACATGTAAATTAATTTATGTTTTGACTGATTTATAGTTTAACAATTGAAACATTCACAGCAACATGAATACAATATGTTTTAATTAATAACTGTAACTTATTATGGCCATTGCATGGCGACTTGTTTAAAAAATATTTGTCAATCTAATATTTTGTTTTAGAAATTAAACAAAATCGATCTTATTTCTTTGACATTATTTGTGCCATTTATTCCTGTGCCATTTTGTCCTGTATATTTCTCAGGTGAGGTGATATTAGCTACCGTGCAGATACCTATTGGTGCTGACAACAGATTTCTTGAACATGAAAGTGTCAACATTTATAATTTAATAAATTTCTGAATATCTTAGCATCGGCCATTTGACCTCAAAAGAGGACTGTTGTCAATTCGATCATAATTACATAATGTGAGTGATCATTTATGTTACTGAATTTTACAAAATGTGTAACATAAACTAATGATGATTAGGGCACTATTAGGTAGACATCAAAGTTATAAAATGATCCTAACTGGATGCGTTTGTTATGCAGCCGAGACAGCGAGTATTGTTCCTTCCAATCTGTATCAGTACTGTCTGTAGCAATGTTGGTCTTTAATCACTATCATGACACTAATAAAAGTCTGTGTTGTGATAATGTGAATGGATTCAAAATTAGCATCATCAGAAAGGTTTCCGTTTTTGTCTTATTTGTAACTGACATGCACAAAGATACCAGTGGAATATTTATTATGACAAATTATAACTTAGCATGCACAGTACCTTCCAATCACCATGAGTACGGTCTTTACAAACGTGGCTTCTGGTTATTTTGTTGTGAAAGAACATGCTTGTATCCAATGTATGTAATGTATTTTTAACGTATTATGTTGTAATAAAATATTATGGTAACCTCATATTAAATAGTGATTGAAGCATAACAAGAGTAGGTTGTGGATGAGTATTTGCAATGAAGCACGTAGAAGGACCTCAATACCCATACTTAAATGATACTGTAGAACAATTCACTTATACTCACCCTCCTCTGAAAACCCATGAGAGAAATAAGTTACAAAACATTAGTAGTGAAAATTTTAACAGTAACACAAATTCAAATATGACAGGGTTACGTTAGTACGAGTGAAAGAGAAATAATACAAACATATTGTATGAACTAGAACTTGCAACAGACAACTGAATGCAGAAATAGGTCTACTATTTACATGGATGGTCAGCGTTATAGTGACCTTTGTTGTTCTACTGCTGGAGACCCAGTGGTCATATCTACAAAATTATCATTCATGCAGTAATTGGCTTGAAGTGTAAACAACTACCAAACGAGTATATAGCACACATGACATACCTTGTGTTAGTTCAATCTATGACCTTACAATGAAATGTTCAAACAAGTAAGAAGTTGGAATTCTCAGTCATAAAATTTAGTTGTTCAAACCATTTCAAACTGATTCACTAGTTATAGCTAACTATCGTTGGAGAGCTGGTACAAGAATACGCTAAATTTGTATTGGTCTAAATCACAACTGTGCTATTTTATATACATTTACATCATCGAAGTGGCTGGAATTTGTTTCTTGAACATATTTTTTGTTTCAGCCTGTTCCAGCAACGTTCTAATAATGTAATCTTTTAAGAGAACAAATGTGCAAATACACCCATGTAGCAGTCATTCCTTATTTATCACAAAGTAAGGTACTTCTGTAAGTTTTATTTTAGAGTTGGTAAACGATATGGTCAGCCATCACATTTAAACAGATACACATGAAGGATTTCAGGACAAAATGCGATAAACACCAATTTGAGTGACATTTTTACTGGGCAAAATTTCAGAATTGAAATATACAAAAACGATTTTAGCCTTTGCTACCAGTTGCTCCGATTTTTTATTCTCAAGACATTTATATATTGTGTACAAGACAACTTTTCAAAAGCACCAAACTGAATCGTGTCAAAAAACTGGATATTTTTGCATCTTGCCCTGATACCCTTCATGTACAGTACAGACATTTCATATGAGTTCTGGAACATTTTACAGTCTGTTTCTATAAACAAGCATAGAAACAGACTAGCTCAAGAAACACACACACACACACTCATACAATATGTAAACAATTGTGATAACGTGAAAGTAGACTTACTTCTTCAGCGTAGGATGAAATGCTGTATGGTGTAAAACTACGGCTATTGGCACATGGCTTTCGGCTTTTGTGATGTGAAACCTACAAAACACACCAGGACGGTGAATGGGTGTTACTATCTAAATTTCTATGACAACCTACCAGTTGCTGCATAATTTGAAATTTAGTTATTGGTTATTTACTACCAGGAAATTTAACATCACTTTATTCAACATATTATTTATAGAGAAAATAGCTTTGTCACTCAATATCGAAGTGCATGGTACAGGGTGCACACTGGATTTAGCTGACAGGTAGTCTGTCAGACTGGCAAACTCAGAAACAACTAGTCCTGGTATCGTTTTACTAGTCCTTAAAAATAAATATGCCGGGTACCACCATACTGTTGTACCATATATGTGACAGTTATGGCACATAGTAAAATAAGTGGCTTTATTTCATAAAAGAAAACAAGCCGTTTCTCATTTCAATTAATTGTTCAACTAAATGTCTCATTAATAGAAACAAATACATATGATCACTCATTTATACTTTACTTCCTGGCAGACCTGTTCAGTTGAACACCGTCTCAACTTCTCTGGGAAGCATTAAGCCACACTGCAATTAATGCGCGAAGACTACTCTAATGTGGTGCTACACACGCAGTAGTTCACACGAGAATACACAATATGGACAAATATTCAATGCAAGCATGCATTCATCAAATAAGCTGACAACTTATGTCACCTTCTGCACAGCAACCAATTATGTGTAAGTATAAAACTATTGGCGTTAGATGCTGGTCTAAATGAAGCCACCCGCCACTTACCCACATTGAGCGGATGCTGTCCAGTGCGATCTTTGTGACAGAGTCCTTGCGAGGGCGGTATGTAGGACACGGTCTATTTGACCGTCGACTGCTGCTGGCGGTAGATATGCGAGACATCTGGCGACTCACGACAGGGGGTTCACGCCCCATTGACATGCTCTGGCTACAACATAGACATTAACATAGAAAATGATTAAGTTTACAGATGCCTTCTTTTCCCTTCATAATATGCTGGGATTTGTTGAAAAGATGTCAATAGCAAAAAAAAGGTAGAACAAACATTGAGGGGCTAATCTCGTAAAGGCCATGACAAACCAAAACATGGAAGAAACTCATCATGTCACCACATTAGGAGGATGACGTAAGTAAATACAAAGGCAGCTTTTAAAACACTATGTTTTAATTGATATTTTAAGTTTTAACTGCAAGAATGGCTTAGACTTGCCCGTTTTAAATATTAGTTATGAATGTTTATATATGACACAATAATAATTCAAGACAATTTTTATGTATAATAAAGTACTTTATTAATTATTATTTCAATGTAAATTGCCTTAAATAATTTTTTTACCAGATTTGTCACCATATAAGTAATAAATTATTATTACATATCTGGTTGAAAAAAGGGTGCTTTATACGGTTTAAAAAATTGACTGCTACAAAAATTGGCGAAGTTATGGAGCATTGAACATGGTAAGGGTCAACAAGTTAAAATGAAGAAAACGGCTGTTGAAGTTTTACATTATATATGCAAATGGATTGCATGGAAATTTTGCATGCACAACATTCAAATGTGGCACACAGTATGTAATGTTGCAATGATACACTGGAAGTACAAATGTGCTGCTACAAAGACTTATCAAGTTATGCCAGATTATGTCTTCATGTGTAAAACTAAGAGGACAGATTATTTGAGAGCAAAAGGTAGACTTACTGTTTGACACAGTTTAAAACCTACATGCAACTGTCCAGTTTAACAGGGACATTTTGCCAGTCAAAAATGCTAAATCATGTATAAATCAGGGCCACGCTGTGTCAGCCTTCTTCTCATGTGATGTATTGGTATGGCAAGGAGAAAACTTGTGTCCCTTGTTATATGCTATTTACCTGAATCATTTTGAACACTGTTAGGTTAGTCACAATTATAACGGACTTGATATGGCAGCTGGTTAAATTAACAATAACCTTAGTGATGATGATGTAGAAAATGTATGTTCTACTATATTTTGATGACACTAGAACGATTCAATCAAATACAGATTTCTTGCTTGTGTATAGCGGAATTATGTCAACTCTTCTAAAGGTTGACATTTGGTTGTTTCATTTCAACTATATTGTGAATCTGTAATTATTAGTCTATATTGATACAACTGATTTATACAGTACCATGTCTACACAAGGCATGGCAAGCGTAAACAGAACAGTAGAATGCATTTGATATCAATAAAGTGTAGGATATTTCACTTGTTGTTGTCCAGAATATTAATTTTCTATGTTTGTCACCTACAGGTGACAGAATATTAATTTTCTATGTTTTTCTACAGGTTTCTACAGACAATACATATTTAACCAATAGACACCACAGTCACACTATTTTATAATAATTAAATGAACATCAAAATAAACACAAGTTTCAATTATAGAAAATCAATAGTTTTGAAGATAAAAAGTGTTAGGCAACTGTTCAGTCTAACAGGGGTCAAGTGTGTCTACTCTGCCTGGGAGCTGTGACCAATTAAAGATTAGTCAAGGTCTCAATGGAACAGTAGCACTAGGCTGCAGAAATTAGTCTTGGTGTTGACTTTGTGGCACAATAAACAAAATCTACTGTTGGGGGTGATCTCAAGGGCCCTTTTGAAAACCACATCACTAGATAATGTAAAACTTTTGCAGTTTGGGGGCCCCTTAGGTGCCCTTAGAATGATTCAATCAAATACAGATTTCTAAGATACATCTATGCAAAATTAGAAAAAAAGTTGAACAGTTTTTGAAAAAATAGGCCAAATGTTACATTTTTACCAGTTTTGGGGTCCTTGGAGGCCCTAAGGAGCCCTTAAAATGATTCAATCAAATACATATTTCTTGTGCATAGTGGCAGTGCCCTAAGATATGTCTATGCAAAATGAGAGAAAAAGTTGCTGAACGGTTTCTGAGATACGGCAGCTAACAGCGGACGCAGAGTGATGGCAATAATCCCTTGGACCTTCGGCCAAAGGACTAATAAAAATGGTTTGATTCTGACCTTGCGAACCGATGCCCCCGAGCCAGAGGGTCAGTAATATGTCGTGTTGACGTTGTCTGTCGACCGGATGTTTGGGAGATGCTGTCGAAGACACTCTCGTACGTTTCGGCTGGGGTGATGGCGTCTGTCACCATCTTGCTCCCGAATATAGAGTTGTCGTGTAGTTTGATGCTGCGGTTCTGCCACTTTATTTGTTCCTTTGGGCATTCGTCACCGACGCCGAAGAAGTCAGCAACTCCCTTTGACACACTCCTACAACCGCAAGAAGGATACAATGACAGCGACGTACGGTAAACCTCAGTTATAATGAATTTGGTTAAAACAAATAAATTTATGAATCCTGGTGTTTCCTATCAGATTTCTGATGGTTTTGCGCATGTATAACGATTTATTATAATTTTTTCTGGATATAACGAATAATTGAATTGGTACAAATGGTCAAAAGCCATCAAAATATCATTGGATATAATGAATCAACAACGAAAAAAGAAGGCCAAGAGGCCCTGAAGTCCTTTGGACTAATACGTCTATGTGACCCCGGCTGACCAAATGAGTAATAAGTCGGAAAAATTGTAACATTGTTTTCTTTCATTCTTGTAAAGGTTGGGTAGGGTGCTTTACATGGTTTCAAAAATTATGACTGCTACAAAAATTTGCGAAGTTATGGAGCATTGAACATGGTAGGGTTCAAAAAGTTAAAATGAAGAAAAGTGCTATTGAAGTTTTACATTGTATATGCAAATGGATTGCGTGGAAATATTACATGCATGACATTCAAATGTGGCACACAGTATGTATGTGTTATGTTGCACTGATACACTGGAAGTACAAATCTGCTGCTTATCAAGTTATGCCAGATTATGTCTTTATGTGTAAAACTAAGAGGACAGATTATTTGAGAGCAAAAGGTAGACTAAAGAAAATTAACAACTGAGCTGACATCTTGAGTAGGACCACTCATTAGCAGACAGAGCTGATAGCTGCACTGCCCGCATTGTCAGTGTAGACTGGTCAATTTGTGTAATAAACTCAGTGTTTGCCTGGTATACTCTTGTAATTAGTGATTTGAAAGACATGAACAGATATTAGTACTTAATCGTCAGTGCTGGTGTCTGGTGTATTTGACATTTGTACATATCTCCGAGAAGTACATTACAACACAGTTATATTTACACAATAAACATTATACAGAATCCAATATACAGACATTATTACATACATTTATTTTGAAAATCAATATAAATAATACATTCAACACGCTCACACAAGCCTGCAGGTTTAGTGGCTGCCAGCACACTACTCAGCCTAAACTACCATGCAGGTGTGAAAGACGTCCTGATGTATTTGAACTTGAGCCAATAATTAACTGTCCACCAAGCAGTAGCAGAGCAGTTTTATAATAACAATCCTCAAGTGGCAGTGATCTTCCTTTTGTCATTCATGTGATGTTTCTTGTTTATTGTGAGCAGGGCGGACAAATGGTTATCATATGTGTAAACAGGTACTGAAAGAAACTTACGTTTCTATAAAAAGAACATGTTTGCCTATCAATGACATGTATTTACTATTGTTGCCATTTCTGCCGGGTAGAAACAAACAACCCTGTTGGTAATTATTAATCATAGTTACAGGTCATCAAGGGTTATGATGGAAGTAAAATGTTGACATGTTTACTGTTCACTTATTGCACCATGTCTTGCATTTAGAGGAATAATTATAACAGAAAATAAAATGTTGTGGCACCTATTCTTAAATACATGCATTGATGAGAAACCGGGAATTACTTTTCTATGGCCTAAGAATAACAAATTTCACAAATTTCTTGTTTATAATTACATAACAGAAAAGACAACCTCCATATAAAACAACTGCATAAAATAGATATCCATGCAAGACACAGACTCCGCATGTGACAGAAGTTTTGGGAATAGCTGCCAGGTTCTGTTTCCAGGGTGCTGACTGCTGACACAAGCCTCTGCCAGTTACCAATTACAGATTAGTCATAGTTTCCATCAAACATCCTCAAGCAGAGACCCTTCCTCCACAGTGAGGTGAGGGGTGAGATGGACAGAAGCCAGCAAGTTATAAATAGAGCTGTTGGCTGTAAATAATTTTGTTAACAAATTTAGCATTTTAGGGGACCTTTGATGCCCTTAGAATGATTAAATCAAACACAGATTTGTTGTGTACAGTGGCACTGCCACATGAAATGTCTATACAAAATTAGAGAAAAAGTTACTGAAGTTTTTGAAAAAATAGGCAAAATTAGGTGCCCTTAGAATGATTCAATCCAATACAAATGACTAAAAATGCTGGTCTGAATCCATATTGTTCAGTTTACATTGAACACTACAGAATAAAGTATGTTTCTCACTACCTAGATCGAACACTTGATTGTAAGCTTCTCATTCATTGGTTTCAAGCCTATTTCTGTTGGTATGATGGAACTGGCACCTTTTTAGATTTTGCGAATTTAAGATATAATGACTAAATTGGCTGGTTCCGAATAATCCATTTTATGCAATGCTTACTATATTTGAGAGCAATATATACCTGCACCTATCTCTGGTGCAATGAATAAAACTATGTTTCTTCAAAGCAACACATAATGGAATGTCTCTGAAGCATACAACAGTATTTATTTCAAACAACCACCCATATTCTGACCCTAGCTTACGAACACTGTCAAACACCCATGGAGCAAAACATCACTTGTTCACATTGGTGGCATCTAATAACTGATTATCACTCAGTTGTTTCAGATATATACAAAAGGCCTACCAGATAACCCCTGTAAAAAACATGTATGTAAATTAAAATAACTCTAAATAAATAACTACTGTTTTTGTAAATCAAAAACAACAGCAGAAGGTACAGATTTGTGAAAACAACTGGGTCAGAATAATTGTGGGAGCAAAGAGAATCAACAAACAAAGAAAGGAGTTGACAGAGGAAGTTGGTGTAATTTTTTTTTAAAGAAGCTGATGAGGAGTCGACTAAAATGGGATGGAAACGTGGAGCGACTGGGAGAAGAATGGTTGGCAAAGAAAGAAGATGCTCAGACAGTGGAAGAGAAAAGAAGGTGATGATGTCCTATACTATGATGGAAGGATTGTAAAGACCAATTTAGAGAGTGGAGAATGAAAGTGAAAGATAGAAAGTAGTAGAGAAGGTTGGTGGAGAGAGCAGTGTAAGATCAGTGAGGGGGAAGAGAAGAAAAGAAAACAGAAGTCGTGGATCAGTATCGAGGCCATTCTCACCCGTGACAGACAGGGAAACAAGATGATGATGATGATGTACTGTTCTTGCGACATAAATAGTCTGGGGGACATCTTAATGTTGCAATCATCCCCAAAGTTTCCTCCATCCCATGTGGTCTTCCGCCATCTGTCTCAGAGTCTTGATGTCATTGCGGAAACAAGAGAATAACAACAACAGATGTCACCTTTTGACAGCACGCATGTCCCACTTCTCGTCTGGGTTGTGACGTCGAGACACGCGAGAGTTGTAGCGACTGAGATTGCGGGAATACCGGGGCGGGTGAGTACATGACGGCGTCCGTGACTCAAGCTCGATGTCTTCTTTTGTACTTGGCCCTGACGTTGCCATGGTAACACGCAGTTTTTGCTTGCTGCTCAAAGTGTCATCTACTTATCAGCTGCCAATCTGGAACAATCACAGATGATGTTGAAAATCATGAGTCATCTATATATAAAACAGTTTCAGAAACAGGCTTGTATGACAGCATTTAAAAAATATTTTTCTACAACAAAACACTCTAATGTCATGATACAATATTTCAAGAACGATTACTAGCTTCTAACAAACTAATCTTATTGATTGGGCGTTGACCGTGTATTACGTGCAGAAGAGCCGTCCTGGTGTAAACCATCATCACGAGCCAGGGAGTGCTGCTGATTACATCATTCTCAATTTAAATGTGTTGCTAGTTACAAAAAGCATGTATTCAATTATTGTTGCAAACTACTAAAACTTTTTGCCAAAATGTTATGTAAATATAGAGTAGAGTCTTTTGAATAACCAAAGCTGCTACAGGTAGAAGAACGTGATAACATAAGTTGTACTCGATTTATGATGAAGTGGGCGTCAATTACTCCGATTCTGAACTATGAGTGAATGTAACGTCTAACTCTAACTAATTGACATTGCGCCGCAGGATCGTGGCGTTAATTATTTAGCGACTAGCATCGTTTACTCCTTATAACCATTACTTCAATGTGGTATGATGTAGACAAAACAAATCGCACTACTATCGTAACTTTGTTATCGTTTCCTACATTCAAGTTATGGTTATACGCCGATGTGTCACTATCCGGGCGTACCCGCGAAGGGACTTCCCGACTCGGCGGCGCTAGCTCCATGACTGAGTGAATCCATCCATGGCCCGTGAGTGTGACTGAATCGTAACTCCGCAAATACCGAACATTTTGCATTCGGACAGTCAAAGTATTTATATATGTAGTTTGACTAGTACTTACGATATATATCGCATGAAACATGGAAGCGTAAACAGAGTGCGGGAAACGTGTGAAATATAACCTACTTTTTATAACGAGAAGCGTAAGCAATGTTTTCCAAGCAAGACCTAGTACGCGTGCGCAGTCAACACGGTACATGCGCAGTGGGATTATCTCGTGAAAAACCGCTGAAAACCACTGACCCTGTGTCAGGGGCTATTTATAGCTCAGGGGGCCGGCATGTTGACAGGTGGGAAACATTCGATTGATTATAGATCTACAAGTCGTAATTTGTATGAGTGTGTGTGCGACACTGTGCCTGCATTCGTGCAATTGTGAGTGGATAGCTAGTGTTCATAATTCCTGTGAAGCGAATATTTCACTGAATATACATATGTGTGCATGTTAGTTAAGTTATTAAATAAATTCTGATAGGGATATGGCGCCTTGCAAGCGGCAAGTCAAGGCAAAGCGACACTTGGTGTGCGATTACTGCCACAGCTGGGTAGATTTTGCATTGTCCGGGTGTGGAAAGTCATGGGCAGAAACCATGGAGGAAGGATTCACCTTTCAGTGCAATGGATGTTGGAAGGTGGAGTGTTTGCAGAAGGAGTTAGTTAGGTTGACAGATATTGTGAAGGGAATGGAGATGGGAATTAGCAAGGAGGCAGGTCGAATGGAGAGAGACGACAGGGAGAGAGGTGAGGATACTGCATGACTGAAGGAGAATAGCAGTGGCAAGAAAACTGAGGAAAGGAGATTGAGAGGAGAGAAGGTGATTGGAGGGGAAGAAATTGGAAAATCGACAACAGAAAACGTGACAAGCGTGAAGGTGACAGGGAAGAAAGTGACTGTAGAGAAGGAGGGAGGGAAGATGGAACGGGAGAGGAAAGAGGAAAATGAGAAGGGACAAAAGGAAGTGAGAGCAAATGTGATAGAAGAGAAGTCGATAAAAGGGACGCTGACAGGAGGAAAGGTGACAAGAGAAAAAGCGACAGGAAAGAATGGATCGGAAGAGAATGTGACAGGAGAGAAGACGGCAGGGGGGAAAGACAACAACCAGACAGATGCAAACCGAAGAAGGAGCTATTCTAAGGCAGTGATTGAGGGGGCAATGAGGAAAGAGAAGGTGTTTATGGGTGACTCCATTATGAGAAAGACGGACAAGACACTGAGCGAGGGGAAGGACATCGTTGTTTGTTTACCGGGGGCTAGGATTGAACATGTAACTGACAGGGTAGAGAAGGTATTTGGACATGGCAAGGGGGGGTCTATACTGGTACATGTAGGAACAAATAATGCAGACAGGGAGGGAACAACTACGATAGTACAGAAGTATAGACAGTTAGTGAGGAAGCTAAAGAAGACGAGAGTCGAACAGGTTATTTTGTCAGGAATTTTGCCAGTAATGGGAGGAAGGGGGGCAACGTATAGAAACTGCAAGAGGATGGCGATCAATGCACTAGCTGAGCAGATGTGTGAAGAAGAGGGGGTGGGATTCACAGATTTATGGGGATACTTTGTTGGGAGGGAAGATATGTACATGAGAGATGGCCTCCATCTTAGTGGAAAGGGGGCAGCAGTTTTCTCAGAGAATCTGCTGCAATCTGTTGACAGTGGGACAGGTTGCATCTATTTAAACTAGATTCGCAGGGGGGACTCACAGAAAAGCCTGAAAATGGAGGCATAGATAAAGACAGCACAAATAAATCAACAAATAACAGTCTGGAAAACTCTTCTGAAGTTGGATATAAATGTGTTTGTTTAAATGCAAGGAGTATAGTAAACAAAAGAAATGAACTAAACATTATGGTAGAAGATATTGACCCTCATATAATAGGTATAACCGAATCCTGGACCACCACCGATATATGAGATGCTGAATTGGGACTGACAGGATATGTAATGTTTAGAAAAGATAGAATAGGAAGAAAGGGAGGTGGAGTTATTTTATATATTAAAGAATCTATTCAGGCTTATGAAATAAAATTAGAAAGAGAAGCAGATTGCGAAGAAGCTGTTTGGTGTAACATAGTTACAGGAACCTCAACGTTAACAGTTGGGTTAGTTTATCGAAGTCCAAACATAAGCATAGAAGAGAATGAAAAAATACAAAACGCTATAAGGGAAGTAAGCAAACGGGACTGTATTATTATGGGGGATTTTAACCATGGGCATATACAATGGAAATCTCTACAGAGTATGGGGAGAGAGGACCACAAGTTTTTAGTTTTAGTTTAAGATACATTCCTTTCTCAACATGTGCTAGAACCAACCAGGGGTGAGAATGTGTTAGACATAGTTTTGTCCTCACAGAATGAATTAGTTGACAATGTCAAGATATGTGAGCCACTGGGGAGTAGCGATCACAACCAGATACATTTTACCATCAAAGTAAAATCAGAAAGGAATAGCAAAAAGCAGTATAGGAGAAATTTCCACAAAGGAAGGTATAAGGACATGAGGAAATATTTAGCAAAGATAGACTGGAATAAGACACTGAAAAATAAGACGGCAACAGAATGCTGGAATATATTAAAGAGTGAAATTAAGTGCATAATCGATAAATTTGTACCCTTAAAAAAACAAGGAAAACGGTCCAAAAAGAAACACTTATCGAAAGAAGCCATTAGAAAAATTAAGTATAAACAAATGATGTGGAAGTCATATAGATGTACTGGAAATGATGAAGACTACAACAATTATAAAGAAGCACTTAACCAAGCTACAGCTGAAATTAGAAATTCAAAGAGAAGCTATGAACAACAATTACCAGGTAGCTAGTAATATAAAACATGACGGCAAGAGTTTTTATGCGTATGTTCGAAGCAAACAGAAAGTTCAAGATAAGGTCGGTCCTCTAGAAGATAGTGCTGGAAATATAATATCAGAGGGATTCATAATGGCAGAAGACCTGAATGAGTACTTTAGTTCAGTGTTTACCAGGGAAGATATTAGTTCACTGCCAATACCAGAGGCCAATTTCAAGGGGGCAGATTCAGACTATTTAGGACAATTAATTGTAACCCCGGAAATGGTAGCTAAGAAAATAAGGGCTATGAAGGATAATAAATCACCTGGAGTGGATGGTATTCCACCCAAACTACTATTGGAAATTGTAGAACAAATTAGCATACCACTTGCAACAGTTTTCAACTTGTCATTAGAAGAGGGAGTGGTTCCTTTAGAATGGAAAGAAGCAAACATTATACCGTTATTCAAAAAAGGTTCGAGAAACAAGTCAGAGAACTATAGACCAGTGAGTTTAACATCAGTGATTTGTAAATTATTAGAAAGACTAATTAAAGATCACATGGTGGATTTTCTTGTTAAACAAAACTTGATAAACCCATCTCAACATGGTTTTTTTAAAGCGAGGTCATGCTTAACAAATATGTTATGTTTTTTGGAAGACATCACTAAGTGGGTAGATGAGGGATCACCAGTAGATATCGTCTACTTAGATTTTCAAAAAGCTTTTGACAAAGTACCACATCAAAGATTACTGCTTAAACTAAAGGCCCATGGCATAGGAAATGGTATAATAAACTGGATAGAACAATGGCTGATTGACAGAAGACAACGTGTAGTAGTTGATGGGGAGGCTTCAAACTGGAAATCGGTATTGAGTGGGGTACCACAGGGATCAGTATTAGATCCTATATTATTCTTAATATACATCAACGATTTGGATGATGAAATAACAAGCAAGGTGTTGAAATTTGCGGATGATACAAAAGTGTTTAGAAGGATTAAAAGTGATGGAGATAGACAGCATTTACAAGATGATTTTGACAGGTTGATCAAATGGTCTGAAAAGTGGCAAATGATGTTCAATTTTGGGAAATGTAAATGCCTCCACATAGGACATGGGAACGAAGAAGTAGAATATACAATGGGGGGTACTGTACTAAGTACTACTGTAAAAGAAAAGGACTTAGGGTTAACCGTTAGTGCTGATATGAAGATTTCAGAGCAGTGCGGAATTGCAGCTTCAAAGGGAAATCAAATCCTTGGATTAATTAGGCGAAACATAACGTATAAGGAAAAAGAGCTAATAATACCACTGTACAAAACAATAGTTAGGCCTCATTTAGAATATTGTATTCAAGCGTGGAGGCCATATCGCAGGAAGGACATAGATATGCTAGAAAGAGTGCAGAGGAGAGCAACTAAAATGATACCAAATCTGAAGGATCTTAGTTACGAAATACGCCTAAAAAAATGCGGTTTAACAACACTAGAGACCAGGAGATTGAGAGGAGATCAGATAGAAGTGTTTAAAATATTGAAGGGTTATGAAAATATTGATAGAAATATGTTTTTCTCAGTTAAGAAAGATAGAAGGACTAGAGGACATGATCTTGCATTAGCAAAGGAGCAGAGTAGATTGGATATAAGAAAGTTTTCATTTTCACAAAGGACTGTAAATGAATGGAACAGATTACCTGCTGATTGTGTGGCTGTTAGTAGTGTGAATATGTTTAAAAATAAAATCGACACATACCTCAGACGGGCGGGATACACATAGATAAAAGGGTCGGACTCTCGATAAGCCAAAGGCTTCCTTGTCCACCTGCTACCTAGAGTTAATTCTCTGGGTGGCAATCTTGTTAAATCTTGTTAAATGTACATATAAAGCGCCCGAGTCCGTATATAAAAAGGGTTGGACTCTCGATAAGCCAAAAGACTTCCTTGTTAACCTGTCATCCAGAGTTAATTATCTGGGTGGCATTTGTCGTTGTTTATATTTATGGGGTGGCTCCTGTGCTAGCGATATTATAAATGTTAATTACGTTATTCATTGTATATGTATCGTATTTATAGGTCAAATAAATTGATTCTGAGTTCTTGTTAAATCTGCTGCACAGGGGTGAGGGTCAGGTACAGTAAAGCTGAACCACTTGCTGTGTCTTTTCGATCTTCCATAGTTTTCTGCCCATTGCTGCCTCCCTCCATCTCCATCCGCAGTCCTCCCATCTCAGCCGTGGCCTTCCCCTTTTTAATCCTTTGGCCGAAGGTCCAAGGGACTATTGCCATCACTCTGCGTCCGCCGTCGCCGTTAGCTGCCGTATCTCAGAAACCGTTCAGCAACTTTTTATCTAATTTTGCATAAACATATCTTAGGGTACTGCCACTATGCACGAGAAATCTGTATTTGATTGAATCATTCTAAGGGCACCAAAGGTCCCCTAAAATGCTAAATTTGCTAACTAAATTGTCTACTGCAGGAGCACCTCTATCTGGCTAATCCCTTTTCCTACAACATCTGTCACACCTCACCGTGGAGGGCCGGTCTACCTGGTGGAAACTGTTGACTAATCTGTAATTGGTCACTGGCATAGGCTTCCAGGTTCCTTTTCTGGCACAATACACAAAATCTACTGCTAGAGGATAGTCACAAGGGCCCTTCTCAAAACCACATCACTAGATAGTGTACAAATGTTGTCTCACTTCAATCTGCATTGTCCCATTGAGACCTTGACTAATCTTTAATTGGTTTCAGGCAGAGCAGACACATTTGACCCATGTTATACTCAGTTGCCTGCAGCTTTTAAACTGTATCTTCAAAACTATTGATTTTCTATAATGGCAAGTTGTAATTATTTTGATGTTCATTTAATTATTATAAAATGGTGTGACTGTGGTGACTATTGGTTAAAGATGTATTGTCACCTGTAGGTGACAAACATAGAAAATTAATATTCTGGACAAATATAGAGTGAAATATCCTATACTTTATTGATATCAAATGCATTCTACTGTTCTGTTTACATTTGCCATGCCTTGTGTAGACATGGTACTATGTAAATCAATTGTATCAATATAGACTAATACAGATTCACAATATAGTTGACATCTGAAACAACCAAATGTCAACCATTAGAAGAGTTGACATAGTTCCGCTATACACAAGGAATCTGTATTTGATTGAATCATTCTAGTATCATCAGCATATAGTAGAACATACTTTTTCAAGGAAATATCTACATCATCATCACTAAGGTTGTTGTAAATTTGACCAGCTGCCATGTCAAGTCCTTTATAATTATGACTAACTGTGTTCAAAATTCAGGTAATTAGCAAATAATAAAGGAGACAAGTTTTCGCCTAGCTGTACCTCTACATCACATGAGAAGAAGGCTGACACTGCTTGACCCTGTTTCTTTTTAGTATTTAACATTATCAATACCACATGCCTTTTTGTTTGAGTTTTTTTATTTGCATTAGTACCTAATTTTGCGTGAATGGTCTGTTTATGTGTTCGTTTGACTGGGAAATCGTTCTTGGATCAAAAGGTATCTCACTAGCTGCAGTTTCACTTTCAGGTTTTTCACCGAGTTTTTCAAAGCGGTTCATATATTTATCCAGTGAAATATTTCCACATTTTTCACTGCTGTTACTTGCTTTATTAAGTATATCCCAGTATTCTGCATGCTTGCTATGGTTTAGGTTGCGCAAGTGTTTATGTAACTGTTTATGGTAGCATTTTGATATTCGTTTTATACCCATTAGCCAATTCTCTTAACTCTGCATTAGCTTCGTGATTTTAATTTTCTTTAGTCTACCTTTTGCTCGCAAAGAATCTGTCCTCTTAGTTTTACACATAAAGACATAATCTGGCATAACTTGCTAAGTCTTTGTAGCAGCACATTTGTACTTCCAGTGTATCATTGCAACATAACATACATACTGTGTGCCACATTTGAATGTCATGCATATCATATTTCCATGCAATCCATTTGCATATATAATATAAAACTTCAACAGCTGTTTTTTCTGAATTTTCACTTTTTGACCCTTACCATGTTCAATGCTCCATAACTTCGCCAATTTTTGTAGCAGTCATAATTTTTGAAACCATGTAAAACACCCTACCCAACCTTTACAAGAATGTAAGAAAACAATGTTAAAAATTTTCCGACTTATCACTCATTTGGTCAGCCGGAGTCACATATCAACGTATTAGTCCAAAGGATTTCAGGGTCTCTTGGCCCATTTTTTGTCCTTTATGTTGTTCTGCCTCTGCTCTCTTTGCTATTTTTCCGGCATCCACCCTTGCCAAATGGCCTGTCCATTCATCCGGTTTCTTAATACACTGCATTGCATTCCAACCTCTTTTCTCAAGTCATTCGTCTTTCTTCTGTCTACCCTTTTTGTTCTTGTTATTCTTCTAACCCAGTTTTTTTTCACAAACTTGCAGCTTCTGTTGTTGTTCTGTCAGCACCACTGTCTCCAGAACATAAAGGCATGCCGGTGTAACACACACTCACAGAACTTTCCCTTTCAGCTTTTTCAGGAGTTTTCTGTCCATCATGACTCCCTCTGCCTTTCTCCAAACATTTATCCTGCTTATTTTAGGCGTCGCACCTCCACATCTGACTGCCCATCCATCGTAACCAGCCATCCACTTGCTTAATTTCTGTTCTCTCCAACCTGACGGTTGTCCAACACATATCACTTCTGTCTTCTCCAGGCTTATTGTCAGTCCATGTTTTTTGAACACCCTGTTACATTCATCCAATATGTTTTGCAGCTCTTGTTTGCTTTCTATTACTATAGCCAGATCGTCTGCATACATAATCTTTCTGAGAACATCCTTTGTGCTGAACGTCCGGCTGATTAGTTCCATCACCATAATAAATAGTAATGGGCTTAGGGCATTTCCATGCCTCAAACCGATGCTAACTGGAAACTCTTCCGACATCCCAGATCCAACCACAACTCTTCCTGTTCTTTCATACATTGCTCCCATCATCCTGGCTTCTGCTTCTGGCACTCCCGTCCATCTCACTGTTGCTATCACCATTTCTCTCGGGACTGTGTCATAGGTCTTTTCCAGGTCAACAAATCCTACTGCCATTCTTTGTTGCATCTTCAACCTCTTCTCCACCAGCTGTCTCAGTGCAAATGTCGCATCCATCAACCTTCTGCCATTTCTGAATCCCTGTTGTTCTTCACCTAATTCTTGCTCTACTCTCTTTTGAATCCTCCCATCTAGGATCCTCTCTAGCAGCTTCATGATGTGACTTAAAAGTGTGGTGCCTCTGTATTTCCCTGGGTCTTGCACATCTCCCTTCCTCTTCCATATTGGGACAATCAGCCCTGTCAATCACTCTTCTGGTACTTTACCTTGCCTCATTCATGTATACAGCAGCCTTTTTTTCCAGTTGATTCCACTCTCCCCTGCTGCCATCTCAACACGCATCTCATCGATGCCAGGTGGTCTCCCCTTCTTTATCCCTTTAATTAAACCAGTTTGCATCTCTGTATCAGTAATATTAGCTAACTCCACTTTCTCTTCTACATACGATGGTAATTCCAAGTCATTGTTATTTCCTTCCTGGTTCAGAAGCGCCTTGAAGTAGTTGTCCCTGATGTTCAACACTGCTTCTTGTTCTGTCACTAACTTCCCATTTCTGTCCTTGATTACCGTCCCACCCTTCACATCCTTACTATTCTCATCCCTGTCTCAGGCCATTCTGTACATCATCCTCTTTCCACCATCCTCATCTAGCTTGAAGTACACATCTGCTTCCACGTCCCTCCTTGCCTTATCGACAGCTCTCTTTGCCGCTTTATTTTTCTGTTCGTATATGTGTATCACCCTTGCATCCGGTTGATTTTCCCTCTCCTTGGTCTTCTCTAGTTCTTTCCATTCTCCTTTCTTTTCGCGCACTGTTTCTGCAACTTCTTTTGTCTACCATCCTTGGTTTCTACTTCTAGACACTCCGCCCTTTGCGGTTCCCACAAATGCTTCTTTGTACTTTTTCCATTCTTCCTCCAGATTGCCAACTTCTTCACTGAGCTCTTCATATTTAGCTGTCATCCTCTCCTTGTATTCAACAATGACATCTTCTTTGCACCTCCGCCACTTAATAGTTCTGCGGCCACCAGTCTTAGTTTGTTTCTCCTTCTACATATGCACAACGAACACCACTGGCTTGTGCTGTGTCGCAACATGCTATCCAGCCACAGCTTTGCAGTCCTTAATCTTCCCTAGCTGCTGCCTCTGGACTATCAGCAGATCCAGTTCCGTCTTGTGCTGTCCACTTCAGTAATCTAATCTTATGTTCTCTCGCTTCTGGAAGAAAGAGTTAGCCATTGGTAAGCCATTTCTAGCCATCAGTTCCACCAGAGCTCTACCCTCTCTATTCCTCACTCCCCACCCAGCAACTCCAATCGCCTTCTTTCCATCATTTCCACCCCCTCTACTGCTTTCCCACTCATTCAACCGACATTCAAACTGCCTAACCGGACTTCACATTTGGATTGCTGCCGGCTGGATGATCCCCTTGTACTTCGTTGTCTTCTCGCCACTGCTAAGGTAGAAATAATGAATAAATAATTTGGGAGCGGTCGTCGAGTGGTAGAGTGTTGGAGTTCAAATCTTACTACCGATGTCTAAACTCCCATCAATTAGCGTAAATATCCTGACAAAAAGACAGTGTACCTGTAGATGACACAACTTGAAAGAGTGAGAGAGAGCGCCAAAGAGAGAGGGAGCACCAGAGAGAGAGTCGGAGAGAGTGAACGAGAGAGCGAGAGAGAGAGAGAAACAGGAACATGGAGAGTCTATTAGCAGACAAATCTTGTCTTTTTTTCAGATTTACCGGATACTTTGAAACTGGCCATTTAGAAGGTGACGACAATGGAACTAAATGACAAGCTTTATCAGAAATCACAGATGACTGCAAACAAAATTATCATTGAATACTGATCAGACAACGATTGCTTTTTGGTAAATAGACAGAAACACAGACTGACAATAGCTGGGTTGTCACCAGATTCAATTGGACAGACAGTTATGGCTGAAAATATACCAGCAAAAAGAGTGACAGCTGGTGTAGAGGAAATACCAGAGAAAGCAAGAAAGGTTTCATCCAACACAACTTGTGCAGAAGAGCAGGAAGCTGATGTCAGAAAATGGCAAAGATCAACAAGAACTTCAGAAAGTGTAAAACATAAACCAACTGAACATAACCTCTCTGGTGCATCTGTAAAACAAGACAGGGATACCAGAATGCTGTTTTCCTTCTATGCTAAACCGTGCATAGAGTTGGCAAAAGCTTTGCTTGGTAAGCGCATTGTGAGGGTTTTAGATACAGGTGAGAAACTCTGTGGGAGAATTGTAGAAACTGAGGCCTACCTTGGAGGTGACGACAAAGCATCGCATTCTTATGGAGGTAAAGAGACGGTGAAGAATGGTGCAATGTTCATGCCTGCGGGCACGGCTTATGTATACAACATCTATGGCATCTATACTTGTCTGAACATCTCAAGTGAAGGTGAGGTATACTAGTGTCTTATAATAATAAATTATTATTATGAAACATTGATACAACTACAAGTGGATTGGATGTTGTTTTACATGACTGGTGTGTAGTTTTTTCAATATTTAACATGTTCCAACCTGTATTTTTTGGCATAACAATAAAAATGTACTCTTAACAGGGCTTTGTTACTATAACATATTTCAGCTCGATTTTTGTATAGGACTGATCTCAACCTAAAAGTGTTTGTGATAATCCTTGACCTGTTATCTACTCCTTATCAATTTTTTTGGGATTATTGGCTTTTTATAATTTTACAAAGCCCCTTGAGCAAGATGGTGTACACAGTTGCGATTTACTGAGGTATATTCCATGTTTGGTTTGACTCGCAAAATCTACAACCTACCCATACATTGTGTTGCTTTGTAGTGGATATACAACTGTAGTGAAATGAGACTAATTAACTAACATCTTACTTTTTACATTTCAGCTGAATATAATAATTGGCCAACACCCGGAATCATATTTTAGTTTTACAGAATTTTCCAGTATGTATAAGTTCCTAACTAAGTACTATGAAGCCAACATGTAATGAACAGTTATTTTTTATTTAACATGTTTCAAAACCATTAAAAATAATAATTGAAGACAGTGCTCGTTGTTTTGTTGTACAGGCGATGGTGCAGCTGTGCTGATCCGAGCCATAGATGATCTCCAGGGCATCAATACCATGAGGACATTACGAGGGGTCAGAAGGTCAGACAAAGGTGACAAGTTGAAGGAGCATGACCTTGGCAATGGACCGTCCAAATTGACACAGGCTTTGGCCATAGACAAAACAAACACTAACAAAGTAGATCTGACAAAAGCTGAACATATATGGCTAGAACCCAGTGAGGAAATTGCAGACAGAAACATTGTTGTCACGTCTCGTATTGGGGTGTCGTCTGCCGGGGAAGAGTGGGCCCAAAAACCCCTCAGGTTTTATGTTCAGGGGAGCAAAGGGATCAGCGTGAGGGACAAAAAAGCCGAGTCAGTGCTGTAGGAAATGACATGAGAAAAATGTATTCTTTCTTTTTTAAGGGCTGCAAAAATGCCCATGCACTACTGTGATGAGAACATAGCACAATGCATTTTAAATGTCCGAACCAATTGTGTGAAATTTTGTAAATGCTGTAAAATGTAGCAAATATGACAAACTGTCAAAAGACGAATATTCTTAAATTGCTTAATAAAACGTACAATTATACATATTACCAAATTATTTTGTTATCAAGTGGTAATTTCTACGACTGCAGCAAACAGTTTTAGAAGCAGGAATGTGTACCCTTTACGTTGTTGTTGTTTACATGATGTCATTATGTATCACAATCGCCAGTTTGTATGATGTCATTATGTATAACAATCGCCAGTTTGTATGATGTCATTATGTATCACAATCGCCAGTTTGTATGATGTCATTATGTATCACAATCGCCAGTTTGTATGATGTCATTATGTATCACAATCGCCAGGGGACCCTCCATAAATCTCTTGCTATAATGACATCACCAAACATAAAAAAGCATTATTCATTAATGTGACATGATTTGTTGGCAACTTCAAAGATAACTTCACATTGGTCAAATTACATCATCTAGACTTCATTGATTGGTTGAGCTATTTGTGTATGTTATTCTGCCTCTTGCTTGTTAATGTGTAATCACGTCACCCAAGTCAATAATCAATATGGCTTCAGCATAGATGGAACTGAAATTACATAATAAAAGAAATGACTTAAGAGATAACAAATTATGTGGCATATGGATGCTTAGTTTCACCAGAACTGGAAAGGGTATTTCCATTCTGTTGAACATTACCTGTACACAGAATCACAGTTTGACTTATATGGGCATATAGGTTGGGTCATGCAACAGGTGAAATCTCCTAAAATACAAAATAAGCATTGTTGGATCACTATGGTGCATGTCTCCTATGTAACCCAGTGTCCCTGTCATCATTGAACAAATATTGTCACGTTGACATGTCACTAAAGCAATGACTTAGTGTCACTGTCTTGACGACATTCAGCCAGGCAGTGATTCCAATGTCTGTATAGACATGACACTAACAACAATGACTTAGTGTCTCTGTCTTGTCATCATTCAGCCAGGTGGTGATTCCAACGTCTTCATGTTGACACAAGATAAGCATGTCCCTGAATTTGTCAAGTAGCGTCAATAGCTGTGAGCGACGAACATTCTCATAGTACATTATCTCCTCCAGGTGGTGCTGTCCATTGAAGTACGGACATAATCTGTAGAATGAAACACATGTTATAACATGCAGAACTGCCAGAACATGGACTTGCTTGCTAAACGCTGTATGCAGCAGACTGAAACTAAATAGTGGCTTAAATACATGCAAAATGACTTTATTATCAATATTACAAATATAAAATACACACTAAGTTATACTATTGAAAAACAACCCAAAAGTAAGAATTTTAAGGAAACCACAATCAATAATAAGATGTTTATTTCAGACAAACAATCAGCATGTCCATAACAAATAGCAAAAATTATAAATTAACATTTTAGGGTTTTCAACTCCGTAAAATTTATCACCATATGAAAATGTTTCGATAGTTAAGAATTATGGAAGCATAAGTATTACAAATATGGAATCAAATCGCAGTCGTACCTGACGAACAGTTGTACATCCTCTAAGTTGTCTGGCGTAGCGATGTTCATGATGCGTTCTTTCACCTCGTTGCTCAGATTCTCATGTAGGAGGTGCCACTGAAAGCGTGTATCATCCGAGACACCGTCGCTGCCAATGTCCGGCGTCAGACCCTGACTCTCATCACTGGTCACTGCAACATGTGTCTAACTATTGTCTGTCTTCAAGTCTTCAAGAATATACTACTAAAAAGTTATACTTCACTATCCTGCAGTTTGTAACGTCATTGTGGGTTAAAACAATAAATAAATAAGTTAATAAAATAAATAAATAAGTAAAGCTAAATAAAAACTAGCATTCCATGATTAAAACAAAACAGGCATCTATAAAGTAAATGATTGGATAACTGGCAGTGCGGCTCTCTGAATATTTCTGCAGTAGACGCTGTAACTGGTTCCTGTGTTAGTGAGTTCCACAGATCATGTAACATTACAGTAAAGTACATTTCTCACTGCTTAAAGCTGTAATTATTTAATTTACAAATTTTTTATCAGGTAATTTTGTATTTACCCCAGTGTTTTACACCCAGTCATTTACTCTGGGGGAACGAGTGGTTAGTGATTAACATTTAAGTAGTTCATTTTCACATGGAACAACTTTAATGTAAAATATGTGATATTAAGTTCTTACATGCCACTGCATCCTGTCTGCTTTAAACTTAATCCCTTGATGAACCTGTTCGTTCCAATACCAGTTCACCTTCAGTTACTGTGCAAAGACTATTCGTACACATATCCACCACTGTCTATAGCCAGGTACTCTGTTATAGACCTAAGTGATCTGAAGCAATGTGTATTGAACAAAACTGCCTACATTTCGAACCAACAACAAGAGGGTTCAAACCCCAATTTCCTTGATTGTGAGTTGGATACCACTACATTTTTAATAACATAATTTATTATCTTTTTCACTGGGAATAAGCAAGTGCGGGGGGTAAAATCATGAGGGATAAACGACCAAGGACACAATATGCTTGACGTCACAACCGACCTGATGACGCGGCGTCTGACACTCGCGTGTCCTTGCGTCGTGGTCCAGGCAGGTCATCAGGTGACAGGAAGTTGCCGGCCGCCTTGTCTCGGGCTGCGTCCGCCTGGAGGTCGGGCAGACGGTACACGTAGATGTGAAGCTGCACCAACAGCTGGTGTTGTAGCATCCACACCACCATCTGCACCTGCTGGGCCTGTGTACAATGAACAGTAATAACTAGCTGCTGGGCCTGGATACAACGAACAGTAACAACCATAGCTGCTGGACCTGAATATAACGAACAGTAACAACCGTAGCTGCAGGACCTTGATACAACGAACAGTAACAACCATAGCTGCTGGACCTGGATACAACGAACAGTAACAACCATAGCTGCTGGACCTGGATACAACGAACAATAATAACCATAGCTGCTGGACCTGGATACAACGAACAGTAACAACCGTAGCTGCTGGACCTGGATACAACGAAAACTAACAACCGTAGCTGCTGGACCTGGATATAACGAACAGTGACAACTGTAGCTGCTGGACCTGGATATAATGAACAATAACAACTGTAGTTGCTGGGCCTGGATATAATAATAACAATAATAATAGAATGACTTCTTTAGCGCCAATATTCGCGGTAAATCCGAGCTCGGTGTCGCAACAAACCCAAAGGATTAAGCGTTCTCGTTGTCATGTATAGAGCAAAAGTCGTTAACAGATGGATGGAACTGCTAAGACGCTAAGGAGGATATTAAAAAGATGACGGCGAAATGAAACTATATTTCTTACTTACTTAACACCAAAAGGGAGTAAGTTCCACAAAGTTGGTGCAGCAACTGAAAAGACTCAAGTTCTAGCATTTGTCTTAACTATGAGAATAAAAAGTAGATCAGAGTCGGCCGACCAAAGCTGTTTTATTTAGTGTTTAGGTTTCTTTGCTGGAGTAAGCTTAGAATGTAGATATGCAGGTGGTTTGGATGATAAGGCTTGATAAATAATTGTACAGAGCTTTAAAATAATGCGATATCGCACAGGTAGTCAATGTAGTAATTTTAGAAGTGGCACTGAGCGAGAAAAATGAGGAGATCGTGTAACTACCCTAGCCAAACAATTTAGGACATGTTGAAGTTTATTAATGTCCTTGCTAGCGATATTATAAAGGAGGGAATTGCAATAGTCAAGTCTGCTGCTAGCAAGAGCTGTTGCAGTACTTTTAGCAACAGAAAATGACATAATTTTGTTATACCGGTGAATACAGCAAAGATTACAGGGTACGATAAAAATAGCAGCGACACATTTGAGATATGTTTTCTAATATTGAAGTTATTATCAAAAAGTACTCCTAGATTCTGCGCCGAAGTTGCTGGTGTGATATACTGACTCAAAATACGCGTTGGGAAAAACCACCAAGTTTATCATGCTGCATTGGAATACCAATTATGAGAAATTCGATCTTATTTGCATTCAACTTTAAATTGCTGTCAGTAATCCAGTGGAAGATATCTTGGAGACAATCACTAAGCAGGTTAAGGGAGGGATTTGTATCTGGGGTAGCCAAAGAAATGTAGATATGTGTATCGTCAGCATAAAGATAGTGATCCAAATGATGCCTTTGGCTTAGTGGCATGGTGTAAAGAGTGAAAATCAAAGGCCCAGGAACAGAACCCTGGAGTACACCACACAAAGTGGGCAGTGCAGCCGAAAAGCAGTTCCCAATCTTAATCGTTTGGTATCTACTATCTATCAGTTTGGTATGAAGAAAAACAGCTCAGAGCTGTGCCAGATATGCCGTACCACTTTGATAAACATTTAATTAGAATGTTATGATCGATGGTATGAAAGGCAGCAGATAGATCAAGTAAGGTTAGGGCAGTTACTTTACCATTATTAATGTTTACGCTAATATCATATTAGTGCACTTTTAATTAAAAGAGCAACTATTGCTGCTGAGCCTGCATGCAATGAATAACAACTGGGTTTGGATACAATGTGTGTGTGCATGTATGTGTGTGTGCATGCGTGCATGTTTTGTGTGCATGCGTGCATGTATGTAACTTGTTGCCCTTTGTTTGTTGCAGTGTACGTGTGAATGTAAGCCAGTACTAGATTAAAGCTCTCTGTAAACAATTGTGGTATATTTGTGACGTTGTAACAAATGTGACATCATCAAGCAGTGCCTGTCTACAAAGTATAAAGCTGGGTTCACCTGTTGTTGGGGAAGACCAAGGACATCCCTGTGTTCTCCCAGGGGAGTGGGAAGGGAGAACTCGGAGATGACGGCGGGAAGGGACATCCCGGGAAACAGCTCCACAAACTTCTCAACTAGAGTCGAATTTCTAAAACAAAATCATATTACTTGTTACACAAAATATAACGAAAGGATAATGCATGCTAATCTTATTCACAAACTAATAATTAGTTACTGTGATTTATTATTCACATAATTTGTTGCATTTTGGTTTATGGTTGCTACTAACACAATCAAGTTAGTGTATTCATTTATAGGGTTGCTACTAACACAATCAAGTTAGTGTATTCATTTATAGGGTTGCTACTAACACAATCAAGTTAGTGTATTCATTTATAGGGTTGCTACTAACACAATCAAGTTAGTGTATTCATTTATAGGGTTGCTACTAACACAATCAAGTTAGTGTATTCATTTATAGGGTTGCTACTAACACAATCAAGTTAGTGTATTCATTTATAGGGTTGCTACTCACACAATCAAGTTAGTGTATTCATTTATAGGGTTGCTACTAACACAATCAAGTTAGTGTATTCATTTATAGGGTTGCTACTAACACAATCAAGTTAGTGTATTCATTTATAGGGTTGCTACTAACACAATCAAGTTAGTGTATTCATTTATAGGGTTGCTACTAACACAATCAAGTTAGTGTATTCATTTATAGGGTTGCTACTAACACAATCAAGTTAGTGTATTCATTTATAGGGTTGCTACTCACACAATCAAGTTAATATATTAATTTATAGGGTTGCTACTAACACAATCAAGTTAGTGTATTCATTTATAGGGTTGCTACTCACACAATCAAGTTAGTGTATTCATTTATAGGGTTGCTACTAACACAATCAAGTTAGTGTATTCATTTATAGGGTTGCTACTAACACAATCAAGTTAGTGTATTCATTTATAGGGTTGCTACTAACACAATCAAGTTAGTGTATTCATTTATAGGGTTGCTACTCACACAATCAAGTTAGTGTATTCATTTATAGGATTGCTACTCACACAATCAAGTTAGTGTATTCATTTATAGGGTTGCTACTCACACAATCATGTTTGTGTCTGGGGTGATGACATAGACGTTGGACTCGCACAGCGGGTAGATAATAGCAGCCTTGCCCCAGTACACAAGATGAGTGACCAGCTGAAATACCTGTAGTGGTGACCAATTGACTGACCTCAGGCAAGACATACTGTGGAGACATAAGATAAACACAAATATGGAGCGATTTTATGCAGGCGGCCATTATAACCTAACCTTTGCTGGATAGAGATGTTAACGGTAGATTTTGTTTAAACTTTCATAGCTTAACTGACCCAGTGTGGAAAACTTTTTTTAAATCCACCCAAACCTGATACCCCTCAATTTGATCTCAATCTGGTGACGGATTTTGAAATACTGGTGCGTTCTACAAAATAGCCACTGTCTGAACATGCAAGTGACTTGGGTATATTTATTGCTACATCGTGAAATATCTAATTCAGTAGTACATTCAACATTCACTGGACCAACATGTGCCATGTAAGTGCTCAAAGCATTTCACACATCACACCAAAACACTGTTTTAAAGGGGACTCACTAAGTGTGTAACTGCAGATGGGCATTAATTGTAGTCTTACACCACATGACAAAATAACAATGAACCGACTGGGACTAGAAACCGTGGACAATTGCCTGGTATAATCAAACTTCTATAGTGACACTTTTTGTTAAGGCAGCTTCTGGACTGTAACGATTCGTGTAATTATTGTTAATTACACATATTTTGATGACCACGACTGATGCAAGACAATTTTGATGTCATAAATTTAATGTTAGCTCATTCGTTATTGGATAAATTTACTCTCAAATGAAATGTAGCTTTCATAATAATGTAAGAATGTTTATCACCAAATTTACAGGTAAGAGTACAGTGTAACCTCTCTATTAAGGTCACCCTTTGGACTAATCTGAATAGCAAGGTGACCTTATTAGCAGGACTTATTTTCTATACTTTATTGTATGATAATTTGGAACTGTCATAGGGTGACCTTAATTGTGAGGTGGCTGAATTACAAGGTGACCGTAAAGCGAGGTTTGACTATATTTGAACTGGCCTGTCCTAGAGATAGGTCTGCATCCGAGGCGAGATCCTGTAGGTTCTTGAGTGGACTTGACACTTGGATGAGTCGAGTCAGACATGGACTGCCATCTGGTGGTAGAGAGTCTAGCAATGTCTCTTCGTCGACGAGAAGCAATATGCCATGGTAGGGCCTACAAGACAGTGATCATGTTAATGAGTAAATGTAGGCCTGCACTTGTGCTTTAACAAAAGTACATGTAGGCCTACCTGCACTTGAACACATGCGCGCGCACAATACACACCTGAACTTGTTTGATTTCACCATCATATGTAAGAAATGAAATTAAACATTTATTGAATATCTGCACGGCTACGTGCTCTTGTGAGAATGATTATAATTTTGTTTATAGTGGTGTATGATGTAGACAAAATAACAATAGGGGTCTTGCATGTGTATTGATTACCAAGTTGGACTGATGACACTAGGATAACAGGAGTGGGTTGCTTTCAAATGACAGGCATTGCTTGGTATTTTTCCATATGGCACGATTTGGTAATCTAATCATCTGTGACGTGGCTGTCGCTCCTTTTATACAACATTTTATCCAGGACCAGTGTAATTACCAGTACCAAGTGCCTTTGTTTCCTTGGCCTAAAAATGCAGTGCGTATCCTCACATATTTGTTATCTACCCGAGGGTAATGGGGCATGATTTCACAGGCTACATTTTACTAAACAAATTCTTACATAAATAGTTGACTAGAATTATGCCTTCAGGGTGTGGATATGTGACACTTTCCCCTCCACTGCCTGTCCATCTGTGCTTACTACTACACATAGTACAAACTCACCCCTCACATATGCATGGTTAACAGTATAGTCACCTACTCGGTTTCTGCCCTATCCGAGTTTCTGCCCCATTACAATTATATAGCTGGATCTATTATTAAATACATCTTTAGTCAGATATATCTGACGCAATGAGCAAAGGATGTATACAAACTTGCAACAAAGTTATTTGTCTCAAATTAAAACGAGACAAACAGTTTTTTGACAGATATTTTGATAGCGAATGCAGACCATGTGACTACAGTGCACCATATCGGTGACGGTGATGTAAACAACCGTAATATTAAAATGTATCGGACGAAATTGTAAGCAACTATTCACCCTAAACACCACAGGAAAGTTAACGAACAGCCCGTGGAGTTTATATAGTGAATGCATTGCGATTTGTCGCACAGTGATGATTTTGAACACGATAAGGCAGAAACCGAGTGCTTCCGTTTGGCGCGTGAAATGATTATCGTCTTACAAATATTGTAAGTATTTTACTAAAAACAACTTATTTGATGCTTTGTTTGCATGCCATTGATGAAATAAGTGGTTCTGATTAATAATATTGATATGTTGATGAACGATTTCAAAAATTTTTGGTGAACACTGCATATTATGCTTGCGAAAGGCAGAAACCGAGTGGTCCAGTACATGTATATATATTATTTACTAACACAGTTCAAGATGTGTTTAATCGATATGCGGCCTTGCTGAGTGGTGGTTATAAGTACTCACTATAATGCCTGTCCTCTGAATGGCACTACACACATGCAACTGCTGAAAACGGTCTTACAAATGTAAATGTTTGTTATGATGTTTTTTCACAATACATGTATAAAATATGTCCAACTGATCGTCGGACCTTTTACTTAGCTTGGAACAATTACAGAAAATACATGTAACATTGTGAACAATCAATTAATGTCTGGTGTATATACCCTAAAGCTGGTAAGAACCCTGAACGAATGTAGAATTTTGAATATTAACGCATTAATTTTCTTCCTAAGTGTCGTAAATAAATCCCTTAAATTATGGTGCCTGGGATGCAAAGCTTCTAGAAGGAAAACATTAACACATCCACACTTTGGTACACACATATACAGATTGACTGTAGTATGATTCCGTAAAATGGTATAAAATAATTTTAAAGAATGACATACCTCAGTGATTCAACACACCGCTGAATTGTTTTGGGCTAAAAATAAGCAACAAAGTATGGATCACAAATGACACAAAAACCAGTAGAATTGAAACATGTTGGTAAAAAATATATATAATATAATAAAATCTTTGGGTCTATATTTGTGGAACCTCATTATTGAGATTACCCAGATAAATGGGCCAAAGTAACAGTAATAGTGAGATGACCAATGGACTGTTAGCAGAACTCATTTCCTACACTTTACCATTACAGAAACATTGTAGGACTAACCTAGAGTGACCTTATTTGCAAGATGTCCGTAGTGCAAGGTTCGACTGTACTTTTTTCAGATTCACACTTTTTCAGGTTGACTGTACAGTTATTAGTATAGTGTAAGGTTGTTGACACCTTTGCAAATTGCCCAAACTAACGAGGTGATTCTTTCCTACATAACGAAGCTGAACGCTGAGTGAATAGTTGAGAATAATTGAGCGTGAATTGACCCTGACCGTGATCTTCATGCCAGGACTGTAGGCCATGTGAACTTTGTGAGGCAGACTGAAGTTGATGTGAATCCACTGGTTCACATACAGCTGTACGACACCACTGCTGCACAGACTGCAGGAACACACAGACACACAGCAGGCATAGACAGCCCTAGACATTGTAACACACTCCACAGACATATCTAGACAGCTGACATTTACACTGTAACACACTCCACAGACATATCTAGATAGTCAACATTTACATTGTAGCACACTCCACAGCTATATTTAGGCTGTTAACATTTACAATGTAACACACACCATAGACATATCTAAAGAGTCAACATTTACATTGTAAAATATTCCACAGACATATCTAGACAGTTAATGTTTACACTATAACACACTCCACATACATATCTAGACAGGTGACATTTCCATCGTAATACACTCCACGGACATGTTTAGATAGTTAATATTTACATTTTAATACACTCTACAGACATATCTTGACAGTTAATATTTACATTGTACCTTACACTCCCACACATATCTAGACAGTAACACATCCCATGGGCATCTCAAGATAGTCAACATTTACATTGTAACACAATCTACAGACAAAATGTGCTGCTTGTGTGAATCAGCTGCTAAGTATAATCAAACTGCCTTGGCTGATAGTGATTCTGATGTGTAATGTCATGATTTTATGAATATGTTTACATGTTACCAGTTGTTTTTAAAGGAATGGACTATACAGAAATACTGGTGGCTTATAGCAGACGGTACTATTCTGAGGACCAATTTCACTCAATGATTCACCCACAATATCATAATGTTAAACATACAAATATCCTGACTAATATTCCCAAATTATGTTAGAGAAATACTACACTAGCAGACATGGGGTCAAATTCACTGAAAAGTACTTAAATGCAAATACATGTGTACTTTTGACATTTCAAATGCAAATTCAAAATTTTATTAAGCACAGCTGTGATAACAGTTTTCATTGACAGAATTAAATGCTATAAGTATTTGAAAAGTATTTGGGTTTTTTCAAATACTTTTTAAATGTATTTAAATGCAAATAGTTTTGGCTCAAAATTTTCAAATGCAAATACTGGATCAGTCGCATTTAAATGCATTTGCATTTGATCCCATGTCTAACACTAGATAAGATCTGGCCTACCTCAAATGGACCGACTTCAGTTGCTTTGCAAGTTGACATTTCATTAGCATTGCCCCATATGGTGACTCCAAACTATCTAAAAACACACAGGCAGATAATTGATCAGATTAACTTTGTAAAGATACATAAATAATCATTCACAGCTATTGACACCTAAATAAGCATTTTATTTCTATACCATGGGCACAGGCGTGATCCACTTCTGTACACCTAACTAAAGCACACAGATGTTTTACAGTTATTGCACCAGTATCAACATCAAGTTGAAATGTTGTCATTTACCATAACTCTATAATCTAATGTACATTAAGGTCCAAACTAATGCCACACATACCTATACAGTTAAAAGCTCAGTAAATATGGCCATATTCACAAACTATGGAACAAAATGGATAATTAATGGGCTTGACACATATAAAAATTACAATAATCCAAAAAAATTGATTTGGGTGGGTCAAGGGTCATTCGGATCATAAAAATGAAAAGGTATAGTCTTTTTTTTTTTTCCTTAATTAATAAAATTAATAATGCTTTTTCATTCAAGGAATTGGCAATGTGCACACAGTGCTTCCAATTGGGTTTTGGACGGAGTGTGGAAGATGGGACCTATGCTATCCAGCAAAAAAAGTTACTTTTAGAATTTTATATTTATAAAACCTATAAACAGGGTACAAGCCTTGGAGTGGGACCCATAAGAAAAATGAAAAAAAGGCAGACCAAAAAACAGTTGCTGGAAATCCACAGCTGAGGAACTAAAGAAGTATGGGACCATCTGGACTGAACTAAAGACAGCAAACAACAGAGTGGGTTGGAGAAGTGTCATTTCAGCACTGTGCTCTAATCACAATGAAGAGGATTAAGTAAGTTGTGGAGTGCAGTGGCACACTGGGTAGAGCATCAGACTCAATCAAGAGAACTTGAGTCTGAATCCTGTACTGCCATGTCGAATATTGGACAAGTTCGTTCACTCTACATTACTCCAGTTCACCCAGCTGTGTGAATGAGTACCTGGTTATAGACAGCGGTGGATATTTGTGTACGAATAGTCTTCATGCGTTAATTGCACCATGGCTGAATGCTTCCTTGAGAAGTCGAGATGGTGTTCGACTGAAAAGGTCTGCCAGGGAGTAGAGTGCCTTGAGCAGACCTAAAGATGGATTACGTGTCATATAAAAACGTAACCTTTATAGAGGGGCAAAGTGTAGGAGATGACTGTTGAGGAGTACCTTCAGGCTGTGAGGCCATGTCGTCCTGTGTTGAGCACATCGTGCTGGCCTGTTCACTCAAGTACCCACACCGTCTCTCCTCGTGTCGGAGGGCCACGGCGAGCTGCTTCGACAGGTCGTGGTAGCAGGAAATGAGCATTGCATCTGCATTGCCCTGAATGCAGAGAACGTGAACGCTCAAAATGACCAGGCAAAACATGCACTATCAGAAGACAGGCTATGCGCTAGGGTAACGTCTCACTATAATCGAGCTGGCATGTATGTGTATATGTGTGTGTGTGCACACGCGTGTGTTGGTGCATGTGTGAGTGCGCGCGCATGTGTATGTGTGTGCGCGTGTGTGTGTATGTATGTATGTGTGTGTGTGTGCGCGCGTGTATGTGTGTGTGTGCCTCCCTCTAATGTTTTCCTCCTAGATAATTTGCATCTTGGCTGCCAAACATTCAGGGATTAATGTACGACCTCCATAAAAAAACACTGTTTTTTAATCCCCGTTTGTTAAGAAAACCTCCAACTGCACCACCCTTGAGGCTCTCAGAAAACCTCCAACTGCATCCCCCTTGAGGCTCTCAAAAACCTCCAACTGCACCTTCATTGAGGCTCTCAAAAACCTCCAACTGCACCACCCTTGAGGCTTGCAAAATACTAAAACTTCAAACCATTCTCCTGCACCCACTTTCACACTTAGTACAAAGCTTGCTTTATGTCAATTATGACTTTCAAACACTGCTTTGATCTTGTTATTGGGGAAATAAAGGTCCAACACAAAGTCATGGTGTCTGAAAAATAAAAATTGCGTTATCCAAAGACCAAGAGATCTGGGTTTTTTAAAAAGAAAAACCTGTTGCGATTTTCAAAAAACCTGTTCCATTAATGGGACAACGGGTCTCTGGCTAAGGGCCTGATTTAAGGTATCTCCAATAGTTACCCCTTGCAATGACATACTGTCCCCCCAGCAGACACACCACAGTACCCACCTGCAGTGCAAAGACAACATTAAATGATGTCATGGTAACCCGGGCATGCTTCGATGATGGGTGGGTCTTGGGGACAAGTAGTGGGTGTCCCAAAAACAGGACATCATTGACCTTCACCTCAAATTTGTGTCCACAAAGTCGGGGTTTGACTGTGAGCAAAGCCGCCAGCACTTTGTCAGAATACCTGGTGTGGAATGTGGAAAAGAAATGCACATTATATCATTTATATATGTAACTAATTTACACAAGCAGTATTGCGGAAAAATACCAACAAAATATTATTTAAATATCATGGACAATGTGATTTTGTAGGTAGCTATTAATTTAGCTCACATCCAATTATCAAAGATTATTATTATATATTCATGAGCATGATTTAATGCCTAATGATTCTTGTTTGTTGAGTCTCTGAGATCAGGTTTTTGATACTATAGAGCATAATTTAATTATATTATTATAAACATATTTGAAGGGACAAAACTATGTATTTATCTTTCTTATTCCACCAAGCTGATATAGAACATATTTCAAGATTATGCCATTATATCACTCAGTGCACAAGACATGTCAATTGAGAAAAGCACAACTTATTACACAATGTTCATCGACCTACCCAATTAAAGTCCTGATACTAATACTGGAAACTGGAGTCCTGCAAATTAGAAAACAATACTATAATACTGCTTGCCAAGAAAGACTACAAACACCAATATAATATGCAGTGCCATGATTGGTAATTTGGTTAAAAAATGTTTACCTACATATGCACCTTGTCAAGTCATGCAACATGTTACAACATAGCCTGCATGTTAAAAAAGTATATATAATTTGTTAACAAATTGTTTAATGAATAACCGTGTAGCAACAACATGAGCCAGATCCTAATTTGAAAATATTTAACAAATCATCGCATCAGCAGAGAATATGGAATATGAACATTGACTGCAACCACGCACAAACTGGCATAAATACACTACTTTGTTGTTGTTGCATTTTAGCATTCAGTTGATTCAAATTACATCAGCTATGTTCTCATGTACTGTGACTAGTGTTGTTTTGATGAACTAATTTTGTCAATGATTGATCGGTTCATATTTTTTATCAACAAATTTATTACAAGATTGTGTGATTTATAATTTTGTATTATTTTCATTTTAAATTTAATTCCCTATTATTAGTGTTGTTCGGACTTGTTCCGATTAAATTAATCAATTTCACTGAATCATTTGACGATTGATTGATTCATGTGTTAAGATTTTCATGCTGAATTCAACTCCCTATTGTTCAATGATTTAGCTATCTGAGATCATCATCTGTTACATCAAACATAGCAGAAAGAGAGTAACCATCTGGCCCTTCTGCCAGTTACTGGCCAGTGAAAACCTTCATATTATTCTTATTGTTGATCATGCACTAATCAGGGCATTTGTCAACAAATTCATGTGCCATGATTGGAGAAAGGATGGACCTATTTAGGATTTTAAATACTCTAGGACAGTGTGCTGTCGACATGTTAAGTACTAGTGAGCATGACATATCCGCAACCGCAGGGCAACCGCATATGTGTTTCAGTTCAATTAATCAAACATTTTACTTGTTAATTCCACCTTTATATATGGATTATTTAAACAATATGTAGCTTATAAACTCTGAGTCAGTTGTTGTCATTCAACTGAAAATTGTGTACATTCACTCTGTGCCCGACTTCAGTTGACCATTGTCAATTGTGTTGCCAATTACTTCATACCGGGAATCATGGTACCATACCATAGAGTGATCTTTATCAACATGTTGCTTGATGTAATGTTCGATCACTGATCAATTGTCAACAAAAATAAGTATCATATTAAGTCATACCTTAGTTCAGACAAGTCTTCGGTAACTCGGACACCATATGGGTTGACATTCGTTCCTGGATCTGTTGGGAAGACATTAAATAACATGAATTCATGTGATTCTATGAGTCACAAACGATAAACAGATTAACCGACAATAGCTAAGCTGTATTCCTTATTTCAGCAACTCTTCAAATCATCCTTAACAAATTGTTAACAAGTGTGAAATGGTGGCAAACTATATAGTTTAACTCATATGTAAATACTGGTAACTAAACAATTCACAATCATATTCATGGACAAATTATTTTCACCTTATATTTATGTTATTTTGTGTCTTAATTAATTCGTTCATGCCCATGTTTTCAGTATAAGACAGCTTGCATTTGTGAAAAGTTGCATTTACCATCGGATGATTCCTCGGAAAGCATTAAAATACCAACATTTATTTTATAGATTCTCTAAAGTTGAATTTTAATATCACACATGAAGCATTGGATGGCATATTTAAATCATGATTGTCGCCCACTATTTGATGAAATTATACAAAAAAACTAACTAAAACATCTCATTTGACAAATCTCATTTTAGAAAAAGTTAATAACCATGCAGATTCAACACAAATTTAAAGAAAGTATTCTCTTTCTTCCCAGTTAGTAACAAATCATTTTCAAATATGATGGGACTTGGCTCCTAGGATCTGACATCACAAAAAGCAAAGACCGAGTATCAATACACAAAGCCCATCGCACACTATTCCCACTGTTCAAAAAGTACGTAAATGGAGTGCTTAGCCGGCTTAGTCCGCCATTCTGGAGGCACGCCAAGCCAAAACATGCACTGATGCACCTGTTAGCATCCAAAATGGTGGACAAAAACTCTCATTGTAGACTGCAATGATTTCGCTCAGTGACGCTTCCTGTCTAAATATAGCCTTTTTATAGGCTCCTTGAATGATAAAAGGGGCGTTACTCTCTGCCCAGTGCTCTGAGATAGGGCCAGGCCTGACCCTATGCCTTCATTGCCTTCAAAGAGTTCATTACCTTATTATTCGTTATATGTGCCTTTACGGCAAAACACCTGGTGTTAATGTCACTATTATTCATAACGTTAAAACGTGACAACGGCAATTACAAAACTGTCAAAACAGCATCTAGGGTGGGCGATAATAAAGAATATTGAGTTTATGTACATTTTCCAAACAACTGGTTCGAATCCTCGGACTCATATGGGTATCTGAACAACAACCGTTCTCCTGCACTCCCCGAATACACCAGGAAAATGCCAACAGGATCAGATTCCGACATGTTTGAAATATATCCTACAAAATTCTACATCTTCGCGCACCTCTATCGGATTATTGAGTAAACACTGTTGATCACTGCTGCCTTCTCGTGGACAATGTTACAAATAATTTGGTAAAACGCTAAATGTTATAGTGGAACCGCATTAAGGTAACCCCGAGACTGGGTAAAAGAGACCTGAATAGCGAGGTGACCGTAGCGGGACTAATTTCCCATCCAAGGGTGAGCTTAATTGCGAGGTGGCTGTATTACAGAGTTGACCATCGAGCGAGGTTCAACTGTAGATCTTACGGTTGGATCGAGTATTCAGTGTGTGTATCGAGATAATTTGTTTCAATAATTAATTGTCCTGTGTGAGAATTAATACTTTCTCATCCAACCTACGCTATTCCAAAACTAATGCTGCATTGGACCATATGGTTCTGTTGCCTTCTTTAAGTTCGAAAGATATATATTTCTGTCAATATAGACTCGAGATCCATATTCAGCTAGCAACCACTAGGCCTACCCCCATGCATATGCAGCACGAACTCCGATGTCCATCCAGCATTCCCTGGACGGTTGTAGGCCTATCATACCGTTGATGTAGCAGCAACGGAAACACGAATAGAAGTGCTTTTCACGAAAAAGGGCCCCACTAATCTGTAGGTGTTTTGGAATGAAGGCGTGCGAGAGAGGAGCCATTTACATACAACATCCATCTGTAATTGATGTCTGACCTTCGTCATTTCAGAGGCTTAACTGAAAATTACCCTATTGTTGGAACATTATTATGAAGACACATAAACTGTTTCTTCGTCGATAAGACCTTGCCAGTTCTTACCATCTTCTTATCCGTCACCCAACACCAGCACATATATAAGACGTTTGCATGTTCATTTCCCATGTATTGCCAGTTTGCAACACCGTCATATGTACCCCACATTTCTGGAGACATTGGCCAGCTAAATAAACGATTGAACAATTGCAATAATAATAAGCCATATTGCAGCAAAGGAATCAACCGATATTTGTGAAAGAGGGTGATCTAATTTTGCAAATGTAATTTTTTAATGGTGTACCCAAAAAAATATGACGATACTATACCTATACTTATGTTCCAAAAAAAAGACCAGTTGACTGATGCTAAATCCCCCCTGTACATGCCCTCTGAATGTCGTAACCATTGAAATTGGGTCGAAAATGGTGTTATTGTTGTTCAATATAATAATTATGGTCTTTTGCAAGCGTTTTGCGTCAACCGAAGAATGAAGACATAATTTTCTACTTCAAAAGATTTATAAGGCACTTGAAGTATAACAGCATAACGGCGGTTGTCAATGAAGATTAAGACGCAAGGAGTTAAAAACTAATCATAACATGTATGGCGTACCGATGAATCATACACAGTGTATATTCAGGCTGAGTGACCATGACTGTTGACACATCTTGCACAAGTTGACCGTCCAAAAAGACACTTGGTGCTGTAAACTACACAGAGAAGGCCAAGTTTTGGCAAATATGTCATGCAGAACATATGTTATATATGCTGCGACCAAAGCGGGTTGGCAAAGCCCAGCGCTCAAGGGATGTAATAGTGAAGTTGCTAGCGGAACTGATTGAGGAACACTGGCTATTTTACAATCTTCACAGTGTACACCATCCTCACTAGAAACATTAAGAAATACATATGGAAGTTATATGGGGACTTTCTGACTCTGATCAACACTCATAAACAGAAACAAATCTACAGTTTCCTCCAGAGCGTGGAAGCCTTCAATAAAATGGCAGAATAAGTGATATATATGTTCTGCCGTGATCCGGACAAGAGCATCGAAGCACTGGCATTAAACGAGATTGTCAAGGAGAACATTAACTCTGAGTCTGATGAACAGGATGTGGTGACTTAAATTCAGATGATGGGTCCAGGAAGCAAGGTACTAGGTCATTTTCTTCTCAGGACATCACTGTGAATGGACAATATCCAAATAATAAGGATCCGCCATCCATGAACATAGCTTGAGGGTCAGAAACAACTTAGCTGCTCTCAAGGTGGCAGTCCTCGAAATCCTTGAGGCAGCAAATAGTGTTGAGCCCAAGCTGACTTTGTCATAACACATAAGACAACTCGAGATCACAACTTCAACATGGATGAGATTGTAGCAGAAAGTCTAGACTCGAAGCACATGGACTGGAATAGAGAATCTGCTAGGTGGAGACAAGATATACTCAAACTTTCTGATCAATGCAATAACAACGGCAACAAGCGTCACTGAGCAAACCGTTGACCGTATACCGACCTAAGTCTGTCAGTTTCAAAGATGAGCGGTTAAGTCGATGACGCTAACCTGAGCAGTTAGCCTCTACCATATGGATGGTTTGACATCTTTCAGGCAGAAGTACGAACATGTGAATGCGAATCGGTTAGCCTGCATCGTCAAATGTTTCCTGGTCGTGGGCTTCTTGAAGTCCTGTACTGTGCAGGGGCTCTCACTGGGCTATATACTGTACATCTATTCGAATCATTCCTGTTTCTGACCACATCGGCTGACACAACGGTACACACAGAACATGTCAGCATCGCATCAGCTTTATACAGGGCCTACCTCATACATCTACATGTACCTCACATTCCTGGATACGTTGGCCACCTAAATAAACGATTGAACAATTGCAGTAATGATAAGCCAGATTGCAGCAAAGGAATCGGTTATCACCACGTTAAAGTTAATTTTCCAGCCGAGAATGCTTTATTAGATTAGCTTATAAACATAGGGCCCATTATTCCCCAAACACTTCTCTTAAATATAGTGTCTTTAAGGTCCCGTAATCGGCTAGCTTGTTTATGATTGTTACCAGAAGCAATCAAATAATTAAGAAATTGGCCCGAACGTCCAATCAAGCAGATCAGTCGGGAGCCACCCCAACATTCTGTGTTTGAATAGCTAGAACGGTTGCCAAAAAACTGTACGCTTTCAGCGTACAAGATGTACACAATGCCTGGATAGAGTCTATAGATTATATATAATTATTAACCGAGGCTACGTTTCTTAAACCAGCAAACACCAACTCGAAATTGCGTCGTTGGTTTGCTCTGCTAATGTTCCGAGTGTAAACTACGTTAGGCGCGGCTCAGCAATTCTTTGAAGTCGCCACCCGTAAGCTTGTTAATATCCGTGATTGCGTGTATACGCGTGATTTGAACGCGTGCGCCTGTCTTGGATTCTAAAATGTTTGTGACCACTACGAGGAGCGCGGCGGTGCAGTGAATAGAACATCGCACTCTCACTCGAGATCACCCCGGATCGAATCCTGTGCTACCGCTCTGAACCTTGGGCAAGTCCGTTCACTCTACGTTGCTCCAGTTCACTCAACTGTACGAATGAGTACCTGGGTATAGACAGTGGTGGGTATTTGTTTACGAATAGTCTCCGCGCATTAATCGCAGCATGGCTGAATGCTTCCCAGAGAAGTAGAGATGGTGTTCGATTGAACACATCTGCCAGAGAGTAACGTGTGCAGCGTTTTGATTGGATACTGCGCTATATAATAACTAACATTTTTACGCTGCAGCATTGCCTACCATCTTAATTGTAGTCAAGAATTGTTGTTGTCGTGTCAATAGACTTCCACATGTGCACCGTAGTAGCACCCATGGTATCTGACCAATATTTAATCCAGTCAAAGTTCGCCACAACATCATTGATGAATCACACTAACGATGGCATCCGTTACTGTGAGCCATTGCTCTGGTAGCTGTTGTTTACAGCTGTGCGATACACCGCCTGTCTCCAAGAACGCAGTACTATCTAGATGCTACTCGTATGGCAGCGGTTCTTAACCTTTTTGGCTGCGACTCAAATTCCGATCGCGGGACTTGCTTGGCGACCCATGCCTTTAAACAATTAACTTGATAACATAAATAATTATAAAATAAATATACATACATAACATTTATTAAAGTTATTTGCTGAACATATAATTAGTGGAGGCGCTTAAAGGTGCTCAATCACTTCGTTTGCCCATCGCCAATCCGGTTCTTTTATGTCCAGATGTGTAATGTGTGAATAGTTTAACTAGTGCGCACAGTCGGTTTAATTTAAAAAAATGCGTACTTGTTTTTTAATCGTAAAAAAAGATTTGTCGTTACAGCGGGTATCGCTGGCGAAAGCCAATTGCGCTGTCTGCCTACTGCGCCACTTCGGTCACGTGCTTTACGCAAGATCGGCATCCCAGGCATTCGAAAACAATAACAACACACACGTGCTTTAGCGTATCAAGATGAAGATTATAATTCCAAAGTAGTTGTACGAAGGTACGTATTACACTATCGCAGTTAGCAACAAGAACGCGTAGCCGTGTATTAATTCAACGAGAATTGCAACTTGCGAATGTCTACACTCGACTCGAGCCTGACAAGTCTAAGACTAAGTCTAAGACTAGTAAGAGTAGTAAGACTAACTCTAAGACTAAGACTAAGACAGTCACCATATCAGCCAGAGATTCAGTCAGAGAGTGACAACGAGCATAATATTTGATATGTATTGTATTTAGTTACGCAGGATGTTGTTAATAAGCTGTTATTCCGACAATACATATTGAGACAATGAGAGTAGATGACGTGAGGGTGCGAAATGACAAGTACCATTGCTTTGGCAGCAGGCCCCTGTTGATCGTCCAAGTAACTTAGTCAGGGAGCATCCGTAATTTTGTGCAACAGAACATCAAACACGGAAGTATTATGTTGGTGATCGTAATTATCAAAACATTTTTTGTGACTCATATTTTTGATACTATTACTGCAGAATATTGTTGATTTGCATTGTATTTTATGCAAAATAATTTAGATTTTTATGACAAGCATGTTGGTGATGATTTTATTCAATATAAAAATGTAAACGTGGAAATACATAAAATATAAATACACCTAGAGTACACCATATATAAGGATTACACAAGAAAATGCACGCACTTGTCTCCATTGTGGTCCTTGATGCCTGGCTATAGTGTATGTAATGCATTAATTGGTATCCTGTGATACCTTTCAACTGACATATGCCGGCTATTCTTATGTATTTACCAATATATGTATATACTCTCACCACAGTAATATATGAATACATAATAATATATGTAACTTGAATTGTGATATTGCTAGAGACCACACTGCAACCCATGAATGAGAATGAGAGGAGGCAGAAGAGGGGCTAGAGGCGGTCACCCGGGCCAGGCAGACACAGGGAGGATACATAGTCTGCGGCAGGCCCACATTTGATCAATCCAGGTAATTTCAAATTTATAACAATCAACCACGTATAAGTTATCAAAAAATTTTAATGTGCACATTTTAATATACCACATTTGTTTTCATTCACATTTTAATAATAACATCTTGGGCATGGAAAACTAGATTGACTTCTGCACTTGTATATTATACCCACAAGTGTATCAACACAGACATATTAATACACCTTTAAACAGTATTTAGCATATGGCGATGACTCTGAAATAAGTTTATAAAATAAATTAGTCATTCTTGAAGAAGGTAGACATACGTATTATGAACCTTTGAATACTTGACGAGGAAAATATATTGTTAGCATCACAATAACACCTCATTCTGTCATTTCTAACATTCACCTTGACCATTCAACCTCAGGCTTAAAATGTAAAACATGAATATGTATAGTAGTTACATGGCAGATACTGACATGAAGTTGTATACTGAAAACAAAACTAAAAATATAAATGCGCTTTACTGATGAGCAGAATTCAAATCAATCTATAATATTGACTAAGATCAGGCGTCACTGTAATGAAATTGAAAAAATTTTAATTCATGTAATGACAATGAACACCTAGTAAAGAAAAATAGTTAAAATTGTTCACCGTTTTGAGAAATTGCATATTCCACTAATGTCTGCATGCTGTATCAAGCCACCCTTCCCCAGAACAACCCTGGTAAACACTGACTGTTCCTAAGATATCAACATGTATAGATGCAGCTGTAGTAGAACATTTCTTGCTGCCTTTTTTCTTGTGAAATGATGCAGGTCATACATGAAACATTATTATATACTGATTATGACAATGAACACATCATAATTATTTACTCCCAACACTACTATGATGCCTGTTTTTGTTTACTGAATATATGCTCTTTTTTTACAGGAAATTGAACTAGTGTGCTTAGTACCACTAGCTCTCCAAGTTAATATGGCATACTGGGCAGTTGTATTTGTCCAGGATCTCGGACAAGATTCTACAGTCATGCAACATGCTGCATATTAACAGTTTATCATATGAATGTCCACTGAGTGATCCCAATTGTGTCGTGTTGAATCCGTGACAGATTCCCCAGTGCCGATGGGGTGTACACTGGCTTCCAGGTCAGTCAGTTAGCTTGACTGCCTGGTAACCAATGTAGAATGCAGGTTGCTCGACATAAGAATGTGATGATGCCTGACTAGCTCTGTAGTTGGTGATGGAACGGTGGGTGCCAGGGTCTGCAGAAGTGACAACAACTTTCGATGCTGTCAGACAGGTTCAGTGTCGAGCATTCTTCGGTGAACTGCATTGGTTTAGATATCGATGACATCACTGTATGTTTTCGCTGTCTTTGATGGTACTGCATACCAGCTTCCTGACATTTTGCTGTACGTCTGCATCTACCTATACCGGAGACAAAATGACAATTAGGATGGCTCTGACATGCATGATATTTTTATATGTGACGACACATTTATCAAAAGTCAATAATACAAGGTATTTGTATTCAATTCAACTATAACTTTTAGCAGTGTCCATGAAAAAATACATTAATTATCCAGAATTGTTACAACTGGTAGGGTTTAATTGCCTTTGTGTTGCTGATAGTCAGTGGCAGCCAGCTGAGTTCTTGCAACTTACACCAGGCACAAGTTTGTGAGGAAGTAATGGTATTGAAAGCCTTTTCACATTTTTCAACAACAATCTGTTGATACACTGACAGCAGCATTTTACTTGTTTAAATTATCTATGTATCACGAGGACTGTTATATATTTTTCATGCCATGTATAATTTTTTCAAAATTATTCTTTTTTATCACTGTTTTATATTTTCACAATTTACATTAATTTTCATTTTGCATGATAATTAAACAACACTTGGGTAAGTTTAGTTCTGATATGGTGTAGTATCCAGTCTTTGGGATTACTCAAAGCGCTTTAAACTTTACTCCCTGGCAGACCTGTTAAATTGAAAACACCATCTTGACTTATGTGGGAAGAATTCAGCCACTTAAATTAATATGTAAAGATTATTCATACAAAAATATCCACCGTCTGTAGCCGGTACTCTTCATACAGCTGAGTAAACTGGAGCAATGTAGCATGTAGCGATTGTACATGTAATTCTCAGTCACATGGCGATGACCCTGTCTAGTCTAGTCACTATTTTTTGCGAGTTGTAAACATACCAAGCATTGCACATACTACAACAGTTTTGAATTTTATATCCTATTGATGTTTAAAAAAAAAATATCATAATATAGTTATTTTTATTTGATATGTACATATTAAATTTGTTCAACTAAACATCGTCCTAAGTAATTTGTTCTCATTGGTTTACATTTTATGGGCATTAAATGTAAAAATTTGTTGTTAAATACACATAATTGTTTAGTCACTAATTTTGTGAGTTGTAAACATATAACTAGCATTTTATATCACATGTGTAGTGTTGTTTTTTTGTAACAAAGAATTGTGATAAAAGTAACTGTTTGTTTTGTTATATGTACCTGACATTTTTTCAACCTCTTCCTAATTTTTGTTTCTATTGTTGCTTTGCATTTTATGTGTATGTGATATTAAAAATTATTACATTATACACATCAAGTGCAATGATTGTACCTGTAGTTGTATTGTGCTTTTCATAATTTTGTAGTCATGATCTCATCAAATAGTTTCAATAAAGTGTTTTTTATTTACATTGTCTTTACTTTAATTCACATGCATTTCTAACAATATGCAATTTAACGAGGACACCCATTACTGCAAAATCCTAATGCAGACAACCAAAACTATCACATACAGTGGTGGAGTCTGGTCTGGGGGGCACAAAAACCTCCACTGGCGACTGAACCAAATGGTGTAGTCTAAATTTTGTCGCTATCAAGCCTGCTGTCTCGGCTGGAGTGGTGATATCGGAAGACGGGGGGGTGCTGTTGAAACATTTTCAAAGATGGTGTACCAAATAATAAGATTGGTCAGAATAAAACATAATTGTCAAAACAACCAAACACATGTTTGTATATCTTCCAAATGTTATGCTATGATTTATGTATATATATATATATACAGCTGTATATATCACGTTTGCATACCAGCAGCAATTAATACTTACGTTTACTTACTGTCCTGAGCTGCATCCAGCCTCAGCAAGTGACTGGACACCGACAGTGAGCTGCCTTTGCTATGACCGCTGATGCTCAATAGAGCCACCACAGATCTTGTCATATAGGTAGTTCGCACCTTTGTGTTGAAGCTGTCAAACAAAGTCATGAATTGGAATATGGAATGAGTCAGATTATTTGTGAAGGTGAACATGGTTTGACAGCACTACTACACGTAAATATATATAATATTATATATGTATGTATATGTAAATATATGTGTGTGTACATGTGGTGTGTAACTTATAAACGTTTTAATTTCATTAATAGGTAAAAATATTTTGCACGATAATTTGCCCAATGGTCATTTGCCCAGCACTCATGTGTGAAAAGGTCATTTGCCCAGTTGTAAAAAAATACAATAAATGATATGAGAGTGGCAAAGTTATTATTGTATTTATTGTAAAATTGTAGTATATAACAAACAAAATAGACAATTTACAAGTGTCAGAGCCAACAATGTGAAACAATTTGGATTGTGCACCATCCAATTGCCAGTATAATTAACTATCTGTAAGTGCAGGTAGAGCATAGGTGGGTTGGAAAGAAGGTCACAGGAAATAAAGTCACAAAGTAATTTTATTATAAAAAAAAAAAAGTTTTGCAATTTTTCAATGATAGTACTAGCGACATTACATCATATGTCTTATTAAGAGTCTCCCCAACCTTACGTATTATTAAAATAATTCCACACATTGTATGTTTAAACAGGTTAAATTAAGTTATTTTGACTTCTGAACACACACACACTAAAATATACATTCAAAGATACAAATCAGAAACTGAACATAAGCATCTTGTGCTGTGCAAGCCAGCAGGTGATTATAGAGATAAAATGTCATGTGACATAACATTAACATTAAAGCAGTTGCAGCCTTTAGCAGATCTGTGCGCCAGCATAAGCATAATTATTATGAAATGACAATCACTGAGGCTTGGCTATATTGTGTCACGTATACTTACTTGCATTGTATATACACATTTATGTTTGCAATACAAACATTCCAAATTAAATAAAAAGAAACAGTTTAAAAAATGATCTGCAAATGAAATCTGCTATGTAGTTGACAGTTTGACAACCACCCTATCATACAAACATTGAATAATTGTACACAAATTAGACTGGTCAAACCAGAACATAACAGTACATTAATACCATTACTTAAACTGACATTGGTTGTAATGGTTTAGAGCTGCACCCAGCCTCGGGAAGAGACTGAATACCTGACAGTGAACTGGTTTTACTGCGACCACCGATACTCGATAGAGCCAATGCAGCGGTTGTTGTCTGTGGTGGCTGGATTGGCGTGGACGTCATTTGCATATATTTGTGGTGAAACTCAAGTGAAGGCATAAAGTGGAATGGCCAAAATTGATTAAATTTTACATTTTTTAATAGTACTACTACCCCTAAAAATGGACAGCGTAGTATAACACATCAAAATAATATCCAGGCTATTTAAATAACTTTCAGAAATAATAAAATAAATTGTCCTCCTATGTTCATACACCCGGTGTAGTTGTTTTCTTGCTCCCTATCAAACTAAGGTTAGCATTGAGGCCTAGAAGATCTCTATCAATGTGTATACATATTCTACACTTTTCAGAGATGTAACTTATAAACTTTTCTTTATATATTATACATACTTCTACACATACTATATGCAGTTTGGGTCGTTTACCCCTTGGTAATATATGTAGACTATTATGGTCACAATATACATATAAATGATTAGTATTCTCTACAGAAATCATAAATTATTACTACTCTTTAAATTTACATAATACAAGATTATTAAATTTATATGTTATTACAATCAGCATTCATGTTGTACATCACACATGGACAAACAGTAAAGAAGTGTTATTTTGTATTCTACATTGCTGAAGGCAAGTAAAGATATATTTATATCATACAAAACATGGTAGTAAATCTCATAGACTCATACTGCTATTGAGTAGGCATGGGTAAAAGCCTAAAGGTAAATTGGTAGCTGTGTTTTATTGGGTATTATGTGATTCCTGTGGTGATTGTCACTGATCTGCTGTCAGTAAATGTACCTAGCTTTGATGATCAAAGTGCACACTACAAGCAGCCAGTGACTCAAGTTTCAACTGACATCCAAGAAAGCAAGTACTTATAGTTAGATCCAGGCAATTATTTTAGGCATTCGATTATTTTATTAGTCTCAAATGTCCAGCCAGGGCAGTGGCAGTGTCAGTCAGTGATTGGGAGTAACGTGTGAATGTCCAGTGGGTGCTACAGCTGTATTATGTATTACATTATACATAGTTAAATATTGATATAATACGGCATGTCCTTAAATATGAAGGCATAATATATACATTACTGTATATTAATTTGCGATGGAACGACACGGATTGATGGAACGTCGATGAAACGTCACGGAACGTCGATGGAGCGGATTTTTAAGTTCATCTACCATTCGGTGTGTGCTTCGCAAGAGACTGACACTTCGCACTTAGTTAACTATTGATATAATATAACATGTCCATCAATATAAAGTCATAATATCTACAATAATGTATATTCATGTGCGATGGAACGTCGCGGAACGTCGATCGAAGATGGAATTAAGATGGCGGACGATGACGGCTTTATTGTTTTGGCTGTTCCATCTATTGAACACACAGTCATGTGTGTGTGTGTGTGTGTGTGCTTGCTGATAAATTCAATATTACTAACCTGTCCAGAAGAAACTTGGCGAATGCTGCATCACTTTTCACGCCAGCCGTTTCTTTCGTTCGGTTTCACAAATCCATAACCTTTCCAATCAGCGATATCCCAGGACGCATGGACAATCTGACCTCTATGTTTGCAGATGACACCAAGCTCTATGCAGCATTGACAGACGACACCAACTCCTCAAACTCTCTACAAGAAGACCTGACAAAACTACAAGACTGGTCAGATACAATGCAAATGAAATTACATCCTGACAAATGTCACGTTCTACACCTCGGACATTCAAACCCACGAAAAAAATACCACCTGAGAATGGACAGTGAAGGCAGTCACAAGCTTGATGCAGTGACCTCAGAAAAAGACCTCGGAGTCACCATCAACATACAACTCAAGTTTTCCGATCACATCGAAAATAGTGTCAAAAAGGCCAATCGAGTTCTGGGGTGTCTAGCCAGAACATTCCGGCATCTCAACAAGGAGACATTCCTACTACTATATAAGGCAATGGTCAGACCACACCTGGAATATGCATCCTGTGTCTGGTTCCCTCACCTAAAGAAAGATCAAGACCTCATCGAACAAGTCCAACGGCGTGCAACACGACTAGTGCCAGAAACAAAAGGACTACCCTACGGCAGCAGATTGATAGAACTAAAACTCCCCACACTGCACTACAGAAGACAAAGAGCCGATATCATTCAAACTTTCAAAATTATCAAGGGACTCGACCAAATCGACCAGGACTGTAAATGCCAACTATGTCCACAAAAACAGATGTACCTAAAAGCCACTGGAACCACAAGAGGTCACACAGAAAAACTAGTTACACAGACATCAGCAGGAACCAGACATTCTTTCCTTTCCACCCGTGTAGTAAGATCCTGGAATGCACTATCAGAAGACACAGTCCAAGCACAGACAGTCAATCAGCTGAAGTCCCGCCTCCAAAGAGACTGGAGAGGCCATCCAGACCTCTACAACTACAACTTCACATACTAACACATACACACGCACGCATGCATGCACGCACGCACACAATCGAGCCTAGAGACTAGGCAAACCGGAAAAGACAAGATAAAGAGAAAAAATAGCAATAACGCCAACAGCAACAACAATAGCAGCAAAATCAATAGACAGTGGAATACCACTACAGAAAACTAACCTTGAGACGGTCTCAGTGCTCAACTTGGGCAATTATTGACCGTTCTTAAGGTAAGAACTTAAGGTAAGAACAATATACACCTTTGTACGCGGATACTCTCTGTCTGTCCGCTCTCACCCTCTTTTTAGCCGAGTCGGTGACATATATCCGTGGGCATCCCTTCGTCACAGATAAAATTATCGAGCTATCACTTGTACAAAAAATTGATGGCGACTCGTAAATACGTAATGTTGACTGAATCCAGGCACTGAAAGGTGGGGGTCAAAGGCCGATGTCGCCGCATATTCCCGTTCACGTGACTATTATACGAGAGGTCTATCTCAGACCACATCCAAGTTCAGATATGTGTCTTGATATTCGGTTAGGACTGACCGAAAATCATTTTATTGTTTCTAGTTCTAGTTGTTTCCAGCACTCGGCAACGTTCTATTAACTGACTAGTCTGTATATATTGTGGTTACAGTGATCTTATGAGGTCTCATTCAACTAGTCAGCCTTTTTCAGAACATTATCGCCAAGCCGACCTTTCTATGCTGGCACTGAGGGTGGTCACTGCCAGGGTGCTTGTCGTCCTCAGTGGTTCTTTTACGTCCCAAATTGAGACGTTTTGTCTGTTAATTTCACTAAAACGAAGTAAAGCATACGTACAAATGAACCAGTGTATCAATAATGAATACCTGATACGATTACGTTTCGTGAAATTAGTCCGACACGTGAGGAGCACAACAATCGAAATGATTGAGCACCTTTAAGTCTACATTTTAGTGAAATCGTGACACGCTGGAACAAAGCACCAAATTTGGCACAGATGTACCTTAGGACAATACAAAACTTTTGAGCGGGGACTGTCCGATTTTAAAGGTCAAGGGCAGATCAAGGTCAAAGATTAGTAACGTTAAAATTCCATTTCTACTAATGTCCAATATCTTGACATATAAATAATAGTTTTGAAAGACTGCTTTATATACCATCAAATGTCGGCCATATTGGATTCTACTCCATGTAGTGCTGTCATCTGTCTACTACCAGTTACACTAAATGTTGTCACCTAGCGGATGTTAAAGGAACAATGCAAAATGGAGGACAGTTTGTTACACGATGCTAACGTCTAAAATTATCTGATTCATTACATACAATCAAGGTGTCTACATTTGTCTACAAGATAACACTAAATATAGTATAACTATTATTTCATTCTGATATCATCGCTTTAGTGTTTAAATGTTATAACAATTGTTTTAGTGTAATATTTACGATTATCGAATATCAAAAACACGCTTTACGACAAGGCTCCATTATGATTATGTGTGGCATATGGTTAGTGTGGACATTTAAAGAATAGTTCAACTGTTGAGACTTTATGTTAATATGTATAGTTCCAGTTCACATAAGGGATATGAAAGCCCTTCCACGTGAACTCAGAGATGTGTTCAAAAACAACTGGGTGTTCACAAAGACGAAACGAAATTTCTCGAGTATGCCTCTCGACCAAGCGCACGAGCAAAACAACGAAACCGTTAAGGGATCTGGTGGTGCCGTCGGCCTCACTGAAACTCCTGCTGCCCTTAAGCGATGGATGGTGGCAGGTCCTGAGCAGGCCAGGATCCTCACTGAGTTTGGGGAAATGTGTTGCTCGCACGACCAACCACTTCTGAATCATGAGCAAGGACATGCAACCCAGGAAACCTTTAAGAGACAGGTTAACAACATGTGCGATGTCATTGTGACAATGGGAAATCCATTCATGGATTCATCCAACGAACATGATTGCACGATCGTAGGGGTAGTACAAGCACTGCACTCAATGGAACGTTTGAGGAATGAGTAGTATTCCAAATATGTCATGGATGTGCTTGCTGAAAAGAAGAACTCCATCCACAAGCCCATCAAGAAAAACCAACTGCCCCTATTCAAGCGTCCTCACTCCACTGCGACGAACTCACAGGCAAACAACAATTCCAACAAATGAAGAGTGACTGCAATCTCTTCAGCCAGCTGTTCATCGCTGCACAAGTCCATAACACCAACTTGGAGGAGTTTTTCGCACATGAAAACCACCCGTGGCCGCCAGCATTGTCCCTGCATGGGAAACTTCGACTGACAAGCACCAAATATGAGCTGTTGCATTGCATTGAACCAAATATCCAGCGTGAGGCACCCTCTCATTTTGATGCCAAAGTGTTTGATGGTGCTGCGATAGTGCACGCCCTACCACTAGAAAACACATCGACGTTCGGTGAATACAGTGACACTATCTTCATTCCCTGGACTGAAAGACAACTCCAAGGCTGCTCTAGGATTGACATCGTCCGGGACACTTACCGACCTGACAGCTTGAAAGCCACAACTCGAAAACAACGAGGGAAAGGCATCCGCAGAAAGGTGTCCCGCGATGCCAAATTGCCCGTGTATTTTGCAGGCTTCTTACAGGATGCCACAAACAAGGAAGAGCTATTCAAACTTCTGGCCGAAGATGTAGTCAAACATGACTACCCTCCAACTAAACATGTGTATATTCAGTGGTTCAAGTGTAAAGTAGAATCGCGCTGACATATCAATGTCGGCGAGTGACCTCGAAGAGGCAGACAGTAGAATGTGTCTACAAGTAGACGATGCGCTAAATGAGGGGGCAACTACTGTTCTCGTCAGAACCGTAGACACCGATGTATTTGTCATTTTGGTGGGAGTCTTTCACGATCTTGTCCAGCACCATCCAGGATTGCAATTGTGGGTTAGCTTTGGTACAGGAAAGCACTTCCGCTACTACGACATCAATTCAATCTGCCAAGAACTTGGGGATGAAAAAGCTCTTTTTCACGCCTTCTCAGGTTCTGATGCAACATCTCAGTCCTGCGGTAAAAGCAAGAAGTCAGCTTGTAAGACATGGAAAGCATATCCGACAGCCACAGCTGGGTTCACCATCGCGTCTCAGACTGGATTTGTTCCTTTGGAATTTACATCTACAGCATTCAAGCTGATTGAGCGTTTTACATGTATCTAATACGACAGCACGACATCGCAAGTCAAGGTAAACGACCTTCGACACGAACTGTTCCCAAGGAGGGTGAAGATGATGGAAAAGCTTCCTCCAACCGAGAGTGCACTGCTTCAACACACAAACCGATACCTATACCAAGAAAGCGTATGGCGTCTAGTCTGGACAACACTACCAGCTGCTGCTGTTGGCTGTAGAGAACTGATCAAGTGTGGTTGCAAGGCTGAACCCACTTGTGCGAACAAATACAAGAACGCCGGGCTCACATGCACAGCACTCTGTCTCTGCCGTGGACTTTGTGAGGGTTAAGAACAAGCTCATGTTAGCGGCATGTGAGGAATTAGTTAGTATTGTCAGCAATAGAGGTGTTAGTTAATTAATTAAGTAAATGTCACTGCCTCTATTAATGTAGACGTGCACCACGTTTCAGTGTTCAATGTTATATTACTTGTCGAATTTCAAGTGATAATGATTCAATGTACTGCTTAAGTAGTATCAATTATACCAATAGTAACTGTGTATGTTCTAGATAAGCAAGTTTAAAATGTATACGTAGTTGACCTTTATGTGAAAGTTATATGTGAAACTGCCAGCAAACGTAATTAATTTAGCGTACCATGGCAGCCATTTTGAATTTATGCAAATTTGATAAAGCATACGACGGGAAGTAGATTTTTATAAACATACTGTAACCTTCAGAAACACAAATAAATATTGTTTGAGTGTTACTATATGGTAGGATTGGAATTATGACATTGTTTGATTTTTGACCTTCATCTGACCTCTACCTTCAAAACCGGGCAGCCCCCTCTCAAAAGTTATGTATGGTCATAAAGTATACGTGTACAAAATATTTTGTTTGGGGCCTCTCTGGAAATTGCTCTCATAAAAAGAAGACAATATGTATGTTTTTGCTAATTTGGCGGCCATTTTGAATTTATGCAAATTAGTCAATCATCCTCTGGAAAGAAGTGATTCAATAGATAAAGCAGCCTTTGAAAACTTTTTAAACTATAATTTACGTCTAGAGATATTGGACAATTGGTAGAAATGGGATTATAACATTATTAATCCTTGACCTGACCTTTAAAATCGGGCAGCCCCCTCTCAAAAAATGTGTACGGTCCTAAGGTACAACTGTGCCTAATTTAGTGCTTTGTTCCAGCGTGTCACGATCATTCCCCTAAGCGTCTCCACTAAATGTAGGAATCACCAAATCACCGTCGTTTATGATCGACGTAAAATGTGAACTCTCCTTGCAAATTATACAGATGTGCCAAGTCTACCGCTTTGGCGGTAGAACATATAATTTGTTCTTAATTTGTGGGATAATCTCACGACATATACCGCTATAACGCCGGAATCTGCCGCCAGACCTATATTCCATGGTTTAAAAAGGATTTACTAATTTCCAAACCAATTATACAGCCTATGACCAACAATTCACACCGAAACAGACACAAATAATATTGAAAAATGATCTACCGCATCTTATGAAGTATTACTTAAAGTGTGTGTGTGTGTGTGTGTGTGTGTGTGTGTGTGTGTGTGTGTGTGTGTGTGTGTGTGTGTGTGTGTGTGTGTGTGTGTGTGTGTGTGTGTGTGTGTGTGTGTGTGTGTGTTAACACAAAATGGCGGACGGATTTGGGAAGGTCGTAAGATTTCGTTTGAAGAATATTACACTTCAAACTTACTTTATATTGGTCGTAATAAAGACACTGAATGCCAATAAAGTAGAAAAGATGGTGTTCCTGGATTTACTAATTAAAATGGTATTTGTATTTTGAAGACTTCCATACGTAATTATTCGAAAACGGCACCGATATTTAACCTGTACGCATTTATGGCGGCACCAGACAGAATATGACTGCACTGTTCAAATCAAATGCATGCGAGATGAACAGTTTGCGCCAAATGTCGTGTAAAGTTAAAATTCCGTGTGATATTCGATCAATAGAATAATATTGACTATGCCATTAAAGACACAGTATTTCAGATTCATGCAACACGCAAATGGCGTAAATTGTTCGTCTCGCATGCACCAGGTACAAAAAGAGGAAAATTTGGAATCACTGCATGGAGACTCTTGGCGACCCACTCAATATGGCTTCGCGACCCAATTTTGAGTCGCTACCCAGCGGTTAAGAACCGCTGACGTATGGGTAGAGTATGTGTTAAAACAGTACGATGGTCAGGACGGTATACCGACGAACATGACTCAACACGACAGGGCATGTTACCAAGAGACACGTCCTTGTTGGTCTACTAGGTGTTCACAGATCTCATTTATCATTACAAGACACGCTATACGAATTGTATGAATTGTTCTCAGCAATGCCGCTGCTTAAATACTTTTTGTCAGTTATGTCCGACATTTTAATTGACTAGCGCGATTAGAATAACATTAATAATTAATATTGTTCTCGAATCCTTCTTCAGGGGTGTGCCGCACGCTTACACAGCGAAATGGCGGGATTAGTGACACCAGTCTAGTAAATTATTATTATATAAAGCCATCCTCGCAAGCTAGGGCTGTTTTCAGACTGTTTGCCATGCAAAACAAACCCTGGCAGATCTCCTACGCGAAGGGCGGATGTTAGCCGAGTCAAACTAGAAATTGACTTCTCCAGTAGCGACTGCGTCACCCGTGAGAACAGAGCCCCAATTTGAAGACGGATCAACGACTTCTGGGAATCCCAATATAATGACCCGTTCGCCCATTAGCACGAGCAGCTAAACGGTATTGTGTACTCAAATAATTGATTCAACTTCCTGAACATTGCATGTAACACAAGCCACGGTTGGTTGAAATGAGTTTTATTATGATTACCTGACCTGCCGCTAACCACTGATATAGTGAACGATTTCATAACCTAGGCTGAGCTTAAATTCAGAGTTTCGCAAAGCGACCAGCCAGGAGGTACTGCTGGCTGACACTGACGAAATCAGCAGCAGCGACCCCTGGCGCGAGAGGATGCATACAGAAGAACCTGTCTTTGGCGACCACCTCTTTTACACAGCCACAGCGGTCGTTCAAGACAAGGTAGATTGCATGAATTTAACGATAATATTCGTGTCGGTTCGCTGTAGAAGACTTTGCCCGAGATTCAGAATCACTCTGCTGTCTCACTATGGCGCTTTCGCACTTGTTGGTAAACACATCGGAAAACGGGATGGGGGCCTCCAGGCTTTCCAAAAACCTCAATTTTCACCCCCCCCCTGAAGCTCTCCAACACCCACCTTCAGGCTCTCCAAAAACCGCAATCTGCATCCCTCTAGAGGCTCGCCCAAAACATGCAATGTCATCCATAACTTCACCCATTCCCTAAATATTGGGAGTGGGAGGCAAATCCCATCTCCACCTCCTCCAGCACTGTGTAGTTGGGTTTTTTTGGCGGATATTAAAGGGGTGCTGTTGGAGGTCTCAAGAGAGATGTAGCTGGAGGTTTTTGGCGAGTCTGAAATTCTCATGGATTTCAAAATTTAAAACGTTGCCGGTGTAACAACATACCTAGGCATTTTGTTGTGATGAATGTCATGGACAGTGACTGGACAGTGAGAGAGTTCTGCACCGTGTGTCGTTGACATGTGTAAGTCTTCTTTCAGACACGCGTAGATGTGCAGTGACGGTGGTTTCGTCGTGGATCATAAAGCACATGTAAACTATTCGTGTCAGCCTCACACTTTCCACAACATCCGGGTACGTTTTGTATAGTACGTTTTATTTGTGTGCACAACATCACATACGGTATATGCAGCCAAACCCAACATGCATACACTGGTTCGTGGCTGGAACATGTACATGTACATGCACTTCATACATGTATTTGGTTTCGTTCTTCAAAGTTTCGTTGTTTTGTAAAGCAGACAAGAGATGTGATTTTGAAAATAAATCATACAAGAGACATGGCATGGAAATATACATGAAACGGCATGATCACGTCAACCCAACTCGTGTAATACGATTTCCGAATGTCACTCGTGTAAGTCGTGTTCGTTGAAATCATGTTGGACCTGACATTGCAGATACGGTTGACAAATACCTGTACATACACACATGCACGTACGCACACTACACAGTCCTCCCCGCAGGGTTATATACAACGATCGATCGTGGCAAATTGTTGGTAACTGCTTCACTAATCCAGTCCACTGAACCATGTATTTGTAATTGTAACAGAGAGTACATTCAGTTACAACGAACAAGACAATACAAACAGATACTTGAAGCCTTGTACGATTGTACTTAGTACTGAACACACGAGAAGATACTACTGTTAATAGTTAAAAGTTAATACTGTCGTGGTCAAGGCAGTGATTTAGAATGCAACTCCACACGTTTTCGTAACAAAGTGAACACTAATAGAACATTTCTGAATCTCTAATATTACCGCAACATGGGCTATATCACACTAACAAGACGACGAATAAATAAAGTAATATGCCAGCTGTAGATGTAGTGTTACAGAAACATCTCCATAACAAATGTAATTCCAGTTGTTATTAAACTTAACTACATGGTGTTTTCGTAAGTAAAATTTGACAATTTAAAAATTCACGATTTGGAGATATTATTCTATTCAAATTCCATGGCAACAGTTTACATTACGAATCGCCTTATACAGAATTACACCGAACAACATGATTGATTGTAGCATAGAGCGAGCAAGTGGTGGCCTATGCTGTTCCCTGCGCGTTTTACAACTATCACCGAACAGAACAGCTCACAAGGCTAATTCGGTTTAATCCACATTGGACAGCGCGACATTTCAGATGCCGGCTAGAACGAGGACGCCGAAGGTACCAGCATCCTTCGAATGGCTAGGATTTTGGTCACATGTGCGTATGAGAACACGATTACAGCGTTGCATTATTTTGATCAACGTCTGATTAAGCGCCCACGTCGGTGCGCAAAAACAGAATGTGAAACGGGACAGGTTATATTTCGAAAATGTTGCGCTGTAAAGTAACTTTGGCGTCCGCGTCCTGGCACCGATCTGACATTCTGTTAAGCGTCCTTTCCAATTGTGTTGTTAATTCAAATACGCACCGTTATTAGATCAGCAGCAATGATACATCCTAGTTGCAAGAACGACGAGATTTTGCATAGATACTCCCGTCTAGATACCCAGAGAAATTATGTCATCGGATGCCAACTTAACTTTACTGAACACAAGGCCACCGGAGATAATTATCTTCCTCTTGTTTTTGCAAGTTAGACACAACATCGCTTTAAAGTGCACCTGGTTGAGCTAGTGGTTAGTAGCATCTACCTAGTAGCGTTAGGTTGAGTTAGTGGTTAGTGGTATCTACCTAGTAGCGTTAGATAAATGGTGTTTTCGTTCTAAAACGTCTAATTATGTCGAATTGTGAAACAGGGATATCAATGGAAATGCGTCACGATTTGGTGAACGTTAGAACATGAAATAAAAGTCGACCTAAACAAGAGTCGTGTCGTCCATCTTGTGGGATTTCGATTTTGCAGCGAATGCATGAGTCCACATCCGGGAACGACAAGTGTCAAGTGCTGCGCATACGATAACAATGCAACTTGTCAGCTAAATACACAGTCTAGCGCAAACGTGCAATGAAACACAGAGAAAAACTGCATGTGAACTCTGACAAAAACTGTCGTACACCAGAAAGAAGCAATGACGTCGACACTTAGTATGTGTTATACTCAAAATCGCAGTAGGAGTCGTGTGGTCTGCCCAGTATTTCCGACATTCCTACTCGCGGCGATCCGCTCAGACGTATCCCAGTGAATTGGGACGGATGGCCGAGTACTAGGTTGTGGTTGTGAAGATGTCTCGCCTGTAGCCTCAAGTCGTGGTCCATCTCTGGAGGTGTTGCGGCCCGGTACTGATAGAATGACTCGCGACTGTAGTTTGCGGAGCGACCGAAAGACCACGAGTGGTAGCTGTTGAAAGGTCTGTGTAGAACGACAAAACGGCAGCTAAGGCAACAACTTAAACATGTAAGCCGGAGCGCATACACATAACTACAAGTCAGACGCCAACACATATCCATATCCAACAGTATTGCGGAAAACGTCAAACTCGTTCTTGCTAAAAAAAAATATCGTGATTAGGGTGCACACTTCCAGATTAAATGAATTAGATAATAACGCGTGCAGTTGGAAGTTGTGCACTGCATCACAACCGCTTGAAGCGTCCACCCAAACCAACAAACGGTTAGTGGATAAAACCTAAAATTATAAAATAAATTATTAAAAGATTAAAAAATTTGCATTGGCCAGACGGTTAGTAAACAGCTCATGCGAAGTTGTAAGTGGCGCTGAAATACGATATAGCCATTTAATGAGTAGTTATATACATCTTAAATATAATATCAACACCACACACCAGCATTAGTACGACCCGCATGTTAGAAGCAGCAACACTGGAAAGACCGAGCGGTGCAGACCTTGCAATGCTACAAGAAAGAAACGCGCAAGTAAGACCAACATGACGTCATCGGGCGTGCTCCAAAACAAAGCGATCACACTTTAACGGATGGTGCATTCATTTTGACAAGGTCTTTCGGTGCCGTGGCGTCTTTGTATCGCATCGCCTCGGCCACACCATCAACAGTGGAATTGTCCATGCTACGGTGTCTGCGCAGACCCCGTACGTTGAACTTCATTCGCTGTTCCGCCACTGTCCCACTCCTAGAACACAGGCATCAGTCGACTGCAAGTGACAAGCGCTACGCACGACAACATATTACATGTTCAACAACATAGCCAAGTGTGTAAGTGGAACGCGGCCAAAGATTCCTGCACGAAGAATGGCAATACTATACGGCATTCTTTCAGCTCTAGTCGGTACAAAAAATGCGTAAATTTATGCTGCGTTCCAATAAGCTCGTTTATATCGTAAACACGACTTGGCGAACCGGACAGTTCACGAGCTCCTCGAGTTTACCACTTGTAAATTTATGCAACTGGGTCAAGTAGGGGTTACGAAGTCGTATTCACGGTATATACACACGGTGATTGAAACGCAGCATTGGTAGCAGATGAACCTGGTCCAAGCTAAACCCAACTATCATGCACCCACATACCGGTTTGCATATAGTGTGGTGTACAATACCGCACGCGGACGTACGCATCAACACAGAGAAAATAAGAACACAATTTGAAGAACATAATATTTATTAACAATATACACCACGGCATGTCCGTGCAGTTACACAATACAACACACGAGTTAGGCGAAAACTCCACAAACACAATCCACACATGTCCACCACACACAGTAGACACTAGACACAGTGGAACAGGCATCGTGAGAGGTACGTTTCATCAGTACCCGTGACGCAGCCGGTCGTTGTTGCGAGTGCTGTGGAAGAACCAGCAATCAATATCCAGAGCACAGACGTCGTCTGGGTGGAGACTGGGGTACACGTGGTCACGGAGCAGCATCTGGCAGCTACGAGGCGTGCTCCGTTCATAGTACACCTTGGCTCGAGTGATGGGCAGTCTACAAGACACGACACGACACACCACATGGCTTCCTCCCGACCATAACCACACCTCTCTGTCTGTACGACTAAGATCATATTTATTTCAAGACTTTCGTATGTAATACAGCAATCATCACTCGCCACGCGTGTTTGTTAATATCATGGTGTTTAAAGGACATCATTTATCAAATATATCTGTGCTGCTTCAATGCACACAACGTTAAATAAAATTAACTTACTACACACATATACATTACATTTCTCTGTCTTTATGACTGTTGCCCCGTTTTAGTATAATAGACAACAAATTGATAAACTTCAGTAATACAATACTATAACTGTCACTTAACATGTGAATTAAATTATATGGTTTATCTGATAGAATCGTTCTGACACAATGCACATAATATAGTAATTAACTTACCTAATGAACAATGACGTACGGGTAAGTTGAATATCATATTAAAATAAACACAGCACCACTCCACGTAATTGAAGAAAGCAAAGGCCACAAGAATTACTTGGCACATGCACCCATGTTAAGCAATTCGAGTTGGGTTTGGTGAATTAGTCACAGCTGTACACTATATTCGTTGATCAACATCTTAGTGCACAAACTCATCCAATCTTTCACGGCAACACTGCTGTTATCACAATATGTTGTTATTTGCCATTTAGCAATATCACGGTGGAGGCGGAATCCAATATCAGCAGCTCAGACTTTTACAACTCGACGTCCTTTAAAAACATGTTGGCTTCCACACTAAACATGACTGTTTTAATAGGAACCCATTTTAAGGAGTACTTTTCATAAACGCTTCATAACTTTTTGTGGCAATAGCCTGCTAAACAATTCTTTGTTTATCCAATTCCGTATTTATTCAGGTTCACCAGGCAACACATCCACTGGGACTTTCTTGTCAAAGGAGCCATTAACATGTGTTCTGGCTTCATATTTTGACACTGCCACATTGTATCTTCTGTTCACTACATTCGGGTCTGACACATAATCACTGTTGTCCTTCTCGGGATACATAATTGCATAAGACATATCACAGTGCGGAAAATAATTGTCTCTGTCACGATAACGATTTTTGAAGCCCTCAACATTCACCCGAAATTGCTCCAATTGTTGTCTGCAATAGAGAGAAAAAATGTTGATACCACATAATTTTTTAATGTATCTCAGACATGGGTATCAAATGAACATGTGTGATATGCCAGAACAAAATATTACCAGAAAGATGTAGTAGTTGGCCTAATTATACTTGAGATACCATTGTATAATTCGTATTACTAAATTTTTTACAACAGGTCTAATAGCAGTTACTGTACATTTGGTTAGCTCCTCTGTTGACTCTTGCAATGGTTGTGTTGTGAACACGCATGGTACCAGATGTTACATTCACCTTTTGAACGGCGTAGTCCAACACAACTCACACACGTTGTAATTCAATGCTCATTCCGTTGAGCAGCCCACCACCTTCAAATAAATCTGTATACAGTGGCGAGGGAACGAAATTCAAATTGGGGGGCTATCGGAGCTTCAGCACTACAGCACATTTTTCGTCACTGTGCCACCGCATATCTTCACATCTTCCTTCATCTTGTGGATTACTGGGGGGGGGGGGAACAGAAACCATGTCTGCCCTCCAATTGCACACCTTCCACAGTCGGCAAAAATACACACTGATCGTCTCATAAAATGTAGGTTTCCACCCGTCATTGATGCTTGCCACAAAAACAAACATTCATGCTCACATTTAATGAGAGCAGAACCATATGTCTGCCCCCCGGAGAAATTCCAGGGAGCAGCTTCCCCTCTGTTCCCGCGCCTATGTCTGTATATATACACTGGGTTGCACCACGTTTGTGTTAGATAACACTATTATTGTTTGTCTGTTACACAACATTATGATGAGGACACAATCATAGGTGATTCTTGTGACAGTTTCACATAAAACTGGAAGGAAAAAACATTGAAAAAGTACCTTGTTTCAACATGCCATCTAAACCTACAAGAATAAGTTCATAAGAAACAGCCTTTACTATTTTGCTTTAACATGATTTATTAACACAATTTGATAATACTGCTTTTATATTGTTACAATGTGATACTGTAACCATGCAGTTCAAAAACAGTTGAATGTAACAACAGGTTCACTACAGCCATGAACACAGGTACCTGGATATGTACAGTCACATAATGTATTCATGCATAGTTTGGTTCATATCATTTAGACACAAAGGGCAAGATACATAAAATGTACAAAGAATAGATAACAAGTTGATATTATAAATGGGTGGAATTGGTGAATATGTCATGCAAACAACTATAGAGCCTGACCCCGCACAGGTCTATGCAAACATTGGACGTAAAACAATGTAATAATATGTACAACATAAAATGGCACCAAAATCTTACATCAAAACAACAAATTTTACGATGTCACAATATTAACATATACACCTGATACAGCAGTTAGCACAGGTAGTATACAACAGCCAGAGTGCAACAAAATTTAATTAAAATAAGTAATTAGCCATGAATGAAAGAGAAGCAGGTTATATAATGTACAAGGTTTGCCCTGGCAGAGTGCACGATGACAGTAACAAACGTCAATCAACAGACTCTGTTAGGTGGAAGTTAGATTTTACATTTTTGTTTGCTAAGCTGTATATTACACCTAAACATTGCTGTGGATTAGGATGTTACTGTGAGACTGAAGGAGAATAGTAGTGGAAAGAAGAATGAGGAAAGGAGACTGAGAGGAAGGAAGGTGATTGGAGGGGAAGAAATTGGGGAATCAACGGCAGGAAAGGTGACAGGCGTGAAGGTAACAGGGGAGAAGGTGACTGTAGTGAAGGAGGTAGGAGGGAAAATTGGACGAGAGAGGAGAGAAGAAAATGTGATGGGAGGAAAGTTGATGGGATGAAAGGAAGTGAGAGAAAATGTGACAGAAGAGAAGTCGATAAAAGGGATGACGACACGAGGAAAGGTGACAAGAGAAAAAGCACAGTAAGGAATGGAACGGAAGAGAATGTGACAGGAGAGAAGACGACAGGGGGAAAAGACAACAACCAGACAGATGCAAACCACTTGAAACCAGAGAAGGAGCTACTCTGAGGTAGTTATTGAGGGGGGCAATGAGAAAAGAGAGGGGGGTGTTCATGGGTGACTCTATTCTGAGAAAGTAGTACATAAGTACAGACAGTTAGTGAGGAAGCTAAAGAAGACAATAGTTTAACAGATTATTCTCTCAGGAATTTTGCCAGTAATGGGAGGAAGGGGGCCAACATATAGAAACTGCAAGGGGATGGTGATCAATGCACTAGTTGAACAGATGTGTGAAGAAGAGGGGGTGGGATTCATAGATTTATGGGGATACTTTGTAGGGAGGGAAGATGTGTATGTACATGAGAGATGGCCTCCATCTAAGTGTAAAGGGGACAGCTATCTGTTGGCAGTGGGACAGGTTGCATTTATTTAAATTAGATGCACAGGGGGGATTCACAGAGAAGCCTGAAACTGCAGGCATAGATAAAGACAGCACAAATAAATCGTCAAAGGACAGCCTGGAAAACTGTTCTGAAGCTGGATATAAATGCATTTGTTTAAATGCAAGGAGCATAGTGAACAAAAAAGGGAACTAAACATTATGGTAGAAGATATTGACCCTCACATAGTAGGAATAACCAAATCATTGGCCACCACCGATATATCAGATGCTGAATTGGGACCGACAGGCTATGTAATGTTTAGGTAAAATAGAATAGAAAGAAGGGGATGTTGAGTTATTTTATCTATTAAAGAACCTATCCAGGCATATGAAATAAAATTAGAAAGAGAAACAAATTGCAAAGAAGCTGTTTGGTGTAACTCAACTTTAACGGTTGGGTTAGTTTATCGAAGTCCAAACATAAGCATAGAAGAGAATGAAAAAGAACAAAACACTACAAGGGAAGTGAACAAACAGGTCTGTATTATTATGGGAGATTTTAACCATGGTCATATACAATGGAAATCTCTATAGACTAGAGGGTGTGAGGACCACAAGTTTTTAGTTTTAGTACAAGATAGTTTCCTTTCTCAACATGTGCTAGAACCAACCAGGGGTGAGAATGTGTTAGACATAGTTTTGTCCTCACAGAATGAATTAGTTGACAATGTCAAGATATGTGAGCCACTGGGGAGTAGTGATCACAACCAGATGCATTTTACCATCAAAGTAAAATTAGAACAGAATAGTAAAAGCAGTACAGGAGAAAATTAGCTTGTAATATATAAAACATGACACTCGTTTTGACCCAAACGCTATCCTTGTAAACATCCTCTGAATGCATGGAAAGGGTCGGCCTGATGCCAGTGTGGGTCATATGTGATACCACGTGATCGCTTCCCTCATAAAAAAATTATTTTCCACGGGAATCGCTACACAGACGGGTTAAAAATTGAATTTATGGTACAAATGTATTTTTTTAATGTTATCGAATGTTACATACAATGTTAAACTTTGTGTACACATGGAAAACGGATTTTAGTTAATGCCTTGTTTTTATTTCCTTTAAGAAAGATAGAAGGACTACAGGACATGAAGTTACATTAGGAAAGGAGCAGGGTAGATTAGAAATAAGAAAGTTCTCAATTTTTGAAAAGGACTGTAAATTAATGGAACAGATTATCTGCTGATTGTGTGGATGCTAGTAGCGTGAATGTTTTAAAATAAAATCGACATATACCTTAAAAGGACGGGATACACATAGATAAAAAGGGTTGGACTCTCGATAAGACAAAAGGCTTCCTTGTCCACCTGCCATCTAGAGTTAATTTCTCTGGGTGGCAATATTGTTAAATCTTGTTAAATTACACCTGTCTGACAGACAGGCATAGCAAAAGAAACTGAAAATCCAAATGAGAAAAACTACAATACAGAACAAAATGTATTCAAAAATCAGAAAATGAAAGAAACAGGTCTGGCCAAAGAAAGATGTCATCAAGCCATGGAACTAAATTGCACGTTTTAAAGGAACCATGAAATATATGCATTCTACAGAACGGATGCACATGTGTTAGCTACACTACGAATGGCAGATAGTATGTATTTAGAAGACCACGCAATCCGTGCAGACAAAGAAGCAGGCTATGAACACGCAGCACACGTAGAATACATCACTTCTTTACCTGACAGTCTGCTTTAAAATTGTGCAATGTCAAAGAGGTCAAGGTCATCATCAATAGGCCGGATCTCTCTGGTTATGTTAGGCCCATGGTCCGTAGTCATAGAAACCATTGGAGCGGATTCAGGTGACGGGGATGGAACCGTGCCATCTAAATAGGCAGGCGGAGGGCTGGCCGTTGGTGTATCGGGGCTGAACAATGGTGTCATGGGTTTGCCACCGGCCGGTGTACCCATATAACGGTTACGGGCATCATCAACATAATACCCCTGGCTGTGGGGTTCTGGAGATTTAAATTCAGTTGGGGAGAAGCTGAAAAAGAGAGGTGCATATTCGAGATCCCGCCACCAAATCAAAAGGTTTATATCTGAAGTACCGGTAGGGCTGGGTCATTGACAGCATGAGTTCACCCAGATGTGGTCTGCTAGGTATTACTAGATTCCTTCATTAAAAGTCTGCACATTGTAGGAATATGGCTGGCAATTGTGATTCCTAGTGATTTGTAGCAGGGCAACGATATTGCAAAATGATAACTTCCAGTTAGAAAGGAACTGCCTAACTGTACATGTTCATTTGGTGTGTTACTGTTAGACTGTGCATCTCTGTTTGTACATCAAACACCCGGTAACTCAGAATGTGCAAGCAAAACCTCCTAGCAAATGCTATGAATAAAACTGTTAGAAAGAAGTATGAAACTTAATATATATAATATAATACAAATTAAGATTGACTCCTTCCAACAATTTTGGTACACATTTTTTATAGGGAAACTCATTAGTTTTATAATTTCTTTTCAAGCAAACATATCACTGATGACTAAAGCCTTCTAGTGTCCTATACTTGCATAGCAATACAGTGATGTTTTACATTTTTCACAGACAAAACACTGAGCAGAAGGAAATGATAAAGAATATGAACCTGTCAACTGGTGGGAAGTACTTGTCATTTTGTGGCCCTTGAGACTCAGCACGCTGCAGAACACAAATACAGTCATTAGCAAAAAGTCTGTAATGTTAACCCGACTTTCTCTGTTCATTTTAAAATAAATCGATGCCATAAATACTACAATAAATGTTAAAGGTATACTGCCCACCAAAATGCATTTATTAAGGCCAAGACATTTGTCACAACTTGAATTTTTTACCCATGAAACGTACAAATTGTTTACAAAACATTCAATTAGTAAACAACCTATATTGGCAATTTTGCAAGGCAAGCAGGGCTAGTTGTTGTAGGTGTTCCCTGGCACACAGTCAAAACCACAACTGAATAAGCAAAATTCCTGCTCATACTATTACAACTTCAGGCTTGAGTGGATGATTCTGGGTAATGGTAGAGTCATTGTCGCTTTAACACCACAAATCCCATTCAGAATGCCTGAATGGTTCTTACTCACTTCCGTTCAAGAGTTCTTTTACTTTGCATGTAGTATTAACACACCCTACTAAAAATTGTTGTATACGATTTTTTTGCTGATGCATAGATATTCGTCAAAATTAAATTATTTAAATAAATTACTTAGCTCCAACCCTGGTATGCTTACTGCCATTAATCACAGTTGTATCAAATGCAGCATGCTTTGCAGAAACCACTCTACATTTTATCTTTCAAATTCAGTGCAGTAATGTTCTAAATAGTTGTTTTAAGTCATGCTGTATTGCTCTGATGCAAAATGTGGATACATGCATTACATTCGTAACAAAACATGTCCAACTAATAGTTGGCAACTTAACTAACTTAATTACACTTTTACTAGATAATGGAACTTAACATTTAACTAGCTGAGCGACCCAGCTTTGCATGGGGCAAATTACACTTTCTTCTAAAGCCGTGTCTCTGCTAATATGAATCACTCTAGTGGACTCATTTGCATGCCTACAAAATGTCATCCCCATATTTGCCAAAATGAAAAACATATGCTTGCATGAACATACAAACAAACACACAACCAGAGACCCACTCTGTTTTATAATAAAGATGTGTAATTTAGTAATAACTTAGTAACACAGAAAATCTGTACCAGTAGTTATATATATATATATATACTAAAACAGGGTAAATATGGTAGAGTAGGTGCTTGTTTCTGATGATGTTGTTTGTGGTTCTCTGTTCACTATAGGCCTAACAATTCTGGTTTGTTGCACCTCAGTTGTACCGAGGGTGTTTCCAGGGGTTATGACTGTGAAAATGAAAAGGCATTTAAAGTTGTTTCTAAACAGTTATTACACAGATACTGAGAAGGTGAAATCTATATCTGAAAGGAAAAATAATAGCAAAATCTAGATAAGAACAAATTTATTTTGGTCACACATATAATATAAATCACATTTTAACTGTTCAACAGACACAAGTGCAATTAAGGAAATCCTCTAGAAACCCTTGGGGCTTTTGTCGAGGACCACCTAGACCACTAATTACTGCTATGTAATACATGAACATTATTACACTTCATAAACATATATTTAAATATTGTAACTACTACTAATTACTACTCAAACTTCATTATATTATATCATACAGACTACTGCATAAATATTACTACTACCGGTACTACTACTACTAGTACAAAGAATAAGCAGCTAAGTCCTGGTAACAACCAGACTGTACTTTTACTTTGATAACTACAAAAATGTCACACATTTACTACATTTTGTCAATTAAGTTTATTTGACATTCCCAACTTATTCATATGTTATGTAATTATTAATCATATAAAGTAATATACCGTAATCACCTGCGTAAATGCCGTTGCTCACGTAAACGCCCAGTTGCCCACCCCCCTCTCGGCCAGAATTTCGTATAAACGCCCCCCTCCGACAAATATGAATTATTTGTCAGTAATAATAATTTAATGTCGGGAGGCCAGATGTACAATCTTGTATTCGAGCGAGTGCCCCAATCATGTCATGGAATGCCTTGATTTCGTGCTGTTAATTGGTTGTTGCGTATCCGGTAGAACTTGGATTGAATAATTAATTGTTGGCGATCCAATTCGTGTGCCATTGTTCTAAAAATAACTTGCATGCTAACTGTCTTCTGCAACGACGTCACTCATGATAGCAGATATGCACTAGTCTCAAAAATTAAAGACTCAAACAGAAATTTCAGATTTTTCAAACACACCTATCGCATTGGAGAATTTTCATATTCAAGCCAATGAACAATTAATCTGACTTATTATTAAATGAGTGCATGTTGTTAAGACACAAATAAGATATGCAGGAGCCCAACCATTGTTTTAAAGTAACATGTACGCTATATGCAACCCCTTGGAATAGCTGAATCTTTTATTTTTGCAAATGGTATAGATGTACAGGAGTTGCAACAGTCCACTCGGTTCACATGGCAATCATCCGTCGCAATGTAAATATCACATGCTCGGGCTTACATGGAAACTGCTAATCAAATTTACTAATGTGCTAATCAAATCACATAATGATTAGCAGTAATTGCTAACCATTTTTGTAGTACAGCTGTACAAATTATTCCCTGCTGACACACAATAAGCATACACACATCAGGCTACATGTAATGAAGACTGATGATGGATGTCACGGTAAATAAATAAATTGTTTGTGTAGAAAAGCATGTTTATTTATAATGCATTTACCAGAAAATCACATACCATAAATTTATGTGTATAATACGCATTTTTTCACTTCACTTTTTACTCAAAAGTTGGGGTGTGTATTATACATGGTGTTAGGCTAAACAAAAATTTCTCTGATCAATTTATCAATGTTTGCAGACCAGGATAATGCTGCTTGAAAACTAGTAATATTATCAATGTCGGCGTGACGTCACAATCACGTATGATTCGCAGTTGAAAGAAGCAGGTTTGTAGCATTTTAGAACTTGGTGTTAATTTAAAAGTGAAATCAGAATGTCACAATATAAGTTCTAGCAAGCACTGATTTAATCAGTTGCGCAATCGTCTAGCTACAACACAAGTTACGCAGTGCTTACACACTAGTCACTAGCGAGCGACAAGCCGGCAGCAATGCCGTAATTTGCGTAGGTGACATGTTTACGATTCTGAGAAGGATTCATGGGTTCAAGCAAAATATTAGATGCGGAGAAATCGGGGATTGAAGTCAAAAGTCGGGGTGCGTATTATACATGGTGATATAGAAATTCTATCAAAATTAAGCAAAAGTCAGGGTGCGTATTATACATGGGGGCATATTATACACAGAAATTTACAGTAAGTTCAATCACTTGGGCAGACCATTGTTATTCAAAATGTAAGTTATCTGATCCAATTACCAGTAATCTGTCTGCTGGTGGTTGGCTGTGCCATCATAATAAATTAATCTGGCACACAATTGCATTCTAAGTACTGTAACTGTAATCTGTAGTGTTTATTCTGATTTGCACAAGCATCCATTTATCCTCTCATGGTTTATTGCATTAAACTAACTATTTCACATATAAATTATAATCTCACATATAAATTAGCCATACACAGTGTCAATACCCATTCATGTCACAGTCACTCAAATGCAGACTGTTATATAGTAATCCTAGAGTGTGCTTGTATACATTCATGTCCCAGTTGGTCATCCAGTGAATATGTGACAGGCTTCCATACCTCACTTGAAGGCATAAATAGCTCGCTTTTTTCCTCTTCTTGCGGACATTCACTCATAAGCTAGTTAATTAAGATAAACAAATAATACTGATCATCAAGAATACTTTTTAATGCAGTAAGTTTATGTGTCTGTTCACGAAATGTTGCAAAGCTGCACATATATACATATGTTGTTCAAGTGCTTGTACTAAACTAGCAACTCTGTATAGATATTTCACTAACAATTACAATTTGTCTGGGTGAGTATCTTCTTTGTATGATTTATGAGGTTTTGTGTGTCATGTGTTTGTCACACCCAACATGTCTATCAAATACTGGGCATGTATATCTGACAAACCAACTTTCATCAGTGTCTCATTCAGTCAGTACCTCTGTCTGTCTGTCTGACCGTCCGTCCGTCTGTCTACGTGTCTGTCAGTCCATCCATCCATACATTTGTCTGGCTGTATGTCTATACATGTGTGTCTGTCTGTATGTCTATACATGTGTGTCTGGCTGTATGTCTATACATGTGTGTCTGGCTGTATGTCTATACATGTGTGTCTGTCTGTATGTCTATACATGTGTGTCTGTCTGTATGTCTATACATGTGTGTCTGTCTGTATGTCTATACATGTGTGTCTGTCTGTATGTCTATACATGTGTGTCTGGCTGTATGTCTATACATGTGTGTCTGTCTGCATGTCTATACATGTGTGTCTGTCTGTATGTCTATACATGTGTGTCTGTCTGTATGTCTATACATGTGTGTCTGTCTGTATGTCTATACATGTGTGTCTGTCTGTATGTCTATACATGTGTGTCTGTCTGTATGTCTATACATGTATGTCTGTCTGTATGTCTATACATGTGTGTCTGTCTGTATGTCTATACATGTGTGTCTGTATGTATGTCTATACATGTGTGTCTGTCTGTATGTCTATACATGTGTGTCTGTCTGTATGTCTATACATGTGTGTCTGTCTGTATGTCTATACATGTGTGTCTGGCTGTATGTCTATACATGTGTGTCTGTATGTATGTCTACACATGTGTGTCTGGCTGTATGTCTACACATGTGTGTCTGGCTGTATGTCTACACATGTGTGTCTGGCTGTATGTCTACACATGTGTGTCTGGCTGTATGTCTACACATGTGTGTCTGGCTGTATGTCTACACATGTGTGTCTGTCTGTATGTCTATACATGTGTGTCTGGCTGTATGTCTATACATGTGTGTCTGTCTGTATGTCTATACATGTGTGTCTGGCTGTATGTCTATACATGTGTGTCTGGCTGTATGTCTATACATGTGTGTCTGTCTGTATGTCTATACATGTGTGTCTGGCTGTATGTCTATACATGTGTGTCTGTCTGTATGTCTATACATGTGTGTCTGTCTGTATGTCTATACATGTGTGTCTGTCTGCATGTCTATACATGTGTGTCTGTCTGTATGTCTATACATGTGTGTCTGTCTGTATGTCTATACATGTGTGTCTGTCTGTATGTCTATACATGTGTGTCTGGCTGTATGTCTATACATGTGTGTCTGGCTGTATGTCTATACATGTGTGTCTGTCTGCATGTATATACATGTGTGTCTGTCTGTATGTCTATACATGTGTGTCTGGCTGTATGTATATACATGTGTGTCTGTCTGTATGTCTATACATGTGTGTCTGGCTGTATGTCTATACATGTGTGTCTGTCTGTATGTCTATACATGTGTGTCTGTCTGTATGTCTATACATGTGTGTCTGTCTGTATGTCTATACATGTGTGTCTGTCTGTATGTCTATACATGTGTGTCTGGCTGTATGTCTATACATGTGTGTCTGGCTGTATGTCTGTCATGACAATTCACGTGATCAAGTCTTCCACCTATCACCAACCTGTCTGTCCATAATATTCGGGTAACATGGCCACGAGAAATCCCTTGGTTTGGGTTGTTCTTGCTAGTGCAAATACAGTATAATTAACCATAATTATCATGGTGTAATAATGAGCACATAGAATTATGACCATTAGGCATCAACAGTGTTCAATTAACATGTGTGTGTGCATGTGTGGTGTTTGTGTGTGTGTGTGTGTGTGTGTGTGTGTGTGTGTGTGTGTGTGTGTGTGTGTGTGTGTGTGTGTGTGTGTGTGTGTGTGTGTGTGTGTGTGTGTGTGTGTGTGTGTGTGTGTGTGTGTGTGTGTGTGTGAGTGTATCTGTGCATGTGTACGTGTGTGTGTTTAAATGTGCATAGGCATTAGGTATGTAGGGTATGTGCATGTGCAGTTTTTGTTTGTAGTCTTTATGCATGTAAACTATTCACACTAAACACAACACATGTACAGTACATGTATTGTGTTTAGTGAGTACATACATGTACTTGTGTACATAATAATAATAATACATTTTATTTAATATAGTGCCAGATCCAATTATAAATTGTTCGTGGCGCTTTACAACATGTAGAACCCAGATAGAGGTAATAATGATGGCTAAATAAACATGCATTTTATAAAAGAAATTCTTAAAAAATTAATATTAGTAAAATACAAATAAATACAGTAATTAAATAAATATACTAAAATGTATGTATTGTAGTGTATACGCACACATGTAATGCATGTATGTGTGCTGTACTGTTTAGTTAAGAATTGCTGTAGTTTTATTATGTTGAATTACTGGGCATGAATGCACTGCTGAGCAGCCTACCTGCAGTTGGGGCGGCAAGCATAATTGTTGTCTACATCTGTCTCTAAGGGCTTTCATTTGTGAAGCTAGCGTTTGTGCCTAGTGAACATAACTGATATTGATTGGCAATATATACCCGGTATTGCTTCAGTAGGATACATTCACTCACGTACCTATATTAAATATACCCATTCTTCTATGACCATGCATACACATATACGTGAACATTCTTGATTGCTAAATATTGATGCATTTAGCAGAAATAACTAGGAACAGAGAATAGGATGTGCATAGTTGAGAAATATGTCTGAGTATCATTAACAACTGAATAATGTATGATCACTCTTATAACAAAATCATTAGTGGTTGGATGAATAAGTAATGTCTGCTGGGTTGTGATTAACACAATTAATTTTTTGATAAATGCCACAGCAATAATAATGTGGCACATATTTACTGGATTGACAGACAGCACTGAGCAGTGTACAATGTGCACACCCATCTGCAGATTGTGCTGCACAAACTGTGTATCTGCAGATGATAAATTATATTTTTTTGTAGATCAAGTCTTGTTAAAAGTTGTCAAAAGTGGGCCCAAACCTCTCAACATATCTTATTTGAATGATAACCCATATCAAGGAAGCACAAAATACACAATGTGAAGCAATAGTATGCCTTAAATTAAAACCAACAAATCAGTGCCAAGAAAGGATGAAAGGTTGGCTCATTTGGCTGACAGCCAAATTAATTCAAGCAATTTGCAGGTCCACAGCACAATCTGTAGGTGTGCATGCAATATGCTGACCATAAGTAATCTGCATAAATGATGCAGGCCTACATATAAATTTATATATAGGCCTAATGTATAGAATAATTATGCCAATTTGTGCCACACTATATGTAGTACACTGGGGTAGATGACTGAGATGGTCTCTGTATATCCTCAAGCCTCTCATTGAACTTTGCATGCTGGTGTTGTTGGCCTATCATTCCACACTGGCCGGTGCAGGTTGGAAAGGGGGCAAGTTGCCCCGGGCAATGTAGGTTGAATGAAATTACCCAAGTTTCGACATGGCAGCCAAACTAGTACCTAACCACCGCCCGACTGGCACTGGCATTCGAACCCCGGTCCCTCCGGTCGACAGTACAGAACTCTAACCACTGCACCCTATAAATATATGGCCCAATTTATAGTTTTTATATATATCAGTCATCTTTGCTTCGCAGACGACATACTCATATTCGCAACTATACCACAACTACAAAAAAAGTTTCAGGAGCTAGCTGATGAAAGTAAAAAACAAGGTCTGAAGATGAACATTTCGAAGACAAAACTGATGCTAGAAAATGACACACCAATATTATATATAGCAACACCACGCAGATAGAGAATGTTGAAAGCTACTGCTATATGGGAAAACGATACAGTATCAGAGACAAAAACCAACCAAGACAAGGGGATTCAAGGAAGAATCACCACTGTCTGGACAGCATTCACCAAACACTGCAACATATTCAAGGGTAACTTTGGAACCTGCTTGAAGAGACAAGTCTACAACTCATGCGTACTTCCAGCAGTGACACGCTGTGCAGAAATATGAGCACTCACCATCCAGGCAAAGAACAAGCTAGCAGCCGCACAAACAAAGATGGAAAGAAGTATGTTAAACATCACATATCGGGAGAGAAAAATAAACATCTGGGTAAGAGAGAAGACGAAGGTCATAGACATGATAGAACAAATCAGAAGACAGAAGTTGACCTGGGCAGGGCACATCAGCAGACTACGAGATAACCGATGGACATCACGTATCACAACCTGGAGACTTTACGAAAGGAAACGATCTACAGGAAGACCGGCAAGATGGTGGAGAGATGAACTAGACGAGTACTTGAAGGACACCATCTGGCAGAGGATAGCACAAGACAGGCAGATTTCGAAACAACAAGCTGAGGCCTTTGCCTAGGCTTGGACAACCACGGGACACTATGGCTGCACAAAGATGATGGTAGTACACTCTACTCTATCTGAATGGTGTTTACTGTGGCAGTCTTTGCATATAGGAATGCCTAAATGGTTCTAATTAAGCCTAGGCCAGGCTAAACTTTAGTCAGTTTAGGCTAAAGCCTAAAGTAGTAAAGGTTAAGCCTAGTAAAGGCTGCCTTAGCTGTGTCTATGGCTTAGCCTTAGGCTAATAGCAAATAGGCTATGGCTATGCACCACTGGAACTGGAGGTAATTAAGTCTAGCTGTATTATAGTGTAAGATATATACCAATAAGTTATACTCCATTGGCATTGCAGTCCAAAACATACATTTAAAGAAAAACTATGAAAATAAGCCACTCCTACGTTCGTGTACACATACTTGTCTACAGACTACACATTACGCACCTGCCAATTCCCATCGACGTCGTCTCTTGCCATGTTCGTTTGGCCTTCTTTCTTGCGCTGCAGAATGCGAGCTTTCCTTAACGCTTCATAATGATATGCTTCTGTCATCGTGAACTCTTATTGCTGATTTTCACACAATGTTCACTTCAGCTCGTTTAATAGTAGCATTAATTTCCCCACCAACAAACAGCCTTAGCTGACAAACGATGTTTGCTTGTTTTGGCTGCAAACCACATTCAGCAGCTTCGCATAGTTGCCATTGACAACCGGCTGTGCGCAAACTCAGAAGCGATCCCCGTTTCCCGCGAGTTTCCGTTTCACTTATTTCGTTAATATTGAATTGTTTCAGTTATCCGAAAAAAATGTAATATTTGTGTGTAATGTATATAGTCATATAAGTGAGCATAAATGAGGAAATAATCATATGTATAAGACGTTGTGCTGTTGTGTGAAACGGATGGGGCTACAGGGTCGGCCACATAGCACCTTTACCAATATGAATTTTACATTATTCCCCACTTAGCTACTACAAAAAATAATTTATACATTCCTTGGATATTGTTAACATAGAATACGTGCGAATTATAGCTCCACTACAATGAAGAAATTATATAAATACATTGTAAATCAGATACATTTGCGTGTTGAATAAGGTGTGGGGGCCACATTTTCTACAACACGGTATTCCTCACGGTGCGCAAAATCGGGTTAATTAACATCGATTCTGCGCAAGGTGCATGTGTTGGGGAAGTTGGGAAGCATTACTTACATTATAATTCCACTTCTAGCATAAAATATTTTACTTTCTAATGTATATATTGTGTATTTAGAAGGCAGAGTCCACTAAAATTCATCTAAGGTAGGTAATGATAAAATGAATGTTTAATTTCCAGTTAACAATGTGAAAATCGTATCCTGCGAACATGTGTGAGTGTCCTCAGTCGGCATTTGTCGACTGCGAAGAAAGCGAAATTGGGGTTGTGTGTGAATAAGAGTATGTATTCGTGTTGTAACGCTATATTTCTGTTGATGTATGTTTGCTGGTGACATTTCTTGTTGATGTAACAGCAGATACGACGATTATAAAAGCTATGAAATCAACGTTTCCTGACGAAAACTGACCTAGTTTTGATTGCGTCAAAAATATTCTAAGAAAGCCGGTTTTGTTGTGTATTGTTGGCATTGGTTCATTGTTACAATAAATTGACAATGTGATATCAGTAGTTTTAGACGTTTAATATGGATTATACAAGTTGGAGGTTATCCGGCAATAATGTCTTACTGATGACATGTCAGGCTCAAGTGTTCAATGGATATAATGAGCAGTCTTCATTTTATTTTAATTACAACATTTTCATAGCAGACCGGCAAGTAATCTTCTTGAATTAAAAACTGTGCCAGTGATAACAGATGCAATATAATGTGATTGAACTGTGTAGCACTCTGGACCAGTAAGCACAAATGCCCTTCCATTGTTCTGTACATGCTCTTTCTGCTTTGTATGTGTGCACATACTGTGCAATGCATGCCGACGACTACAAACCATTTATGGTGTTAAACACCAGAATATATTCTGATCAACTCAACATTACGTATTTTGCAATAGTTAACCCTAGATGTGACCGGTATCCAGTGATCTTGGCCTTACGCGATCTCGGCCTGTGACCTCGGCCTGTTCGGGAGTATATTGTTGACCAGAAACGATAGCGGCATGAAGTCGGCTAGTGAATTCGGCCTGTGCAGCAATGAACTCGGCCTGTATAGCTAGTGATCTCGGCCTGTTTGAGTGATGTTAGCCAGCGTTTTTTGTACAACATAATTACATTGTATTGTGATAACTGCTACATAATGTCCAATATGTTGCATGGTTATTTTCGACAGCAATCTCTGTTTTTTATAACATCGTTTTGTTGGGTTATTTATGTGAGGCAGTAACTTTTTCTGAACTACATCGCCTTATGGCGTTCTGCCCGTCAACAACATTTCATTAAACGTATAAGTTAAAACAAATTAGAGCTACGGTAAACTATATTAACGCAGTGATAACTGTCACTTGTTTGTGTGAGTATTGTCAAATCTTTGTGAACAGTAAATGTGGTGCGAGGCATTGACATTGTTTTGCGCCGACATCAATCGAATCGTTTCCCTTAATTCTACCAGTCGTAACTTCCGCGAATAGGCTTTCTGCGACTTGCAAAGTACAATTGGGGAAAGCAGAGCCGCAAGCAAACAATCAATTACAGTCTTGTACTCGTAAACTATTATTTTCGCACTTTCATAAAATAAATTAAAATGTCATACTTTGGCGCTTGTAATGGAACCGGTAATGTTTAGTCCGTGACACTCCCCTCTTTATAAAGCTGGGTGGTGCATAACATTCAAACCAATCGTAATTACTGTTTTTTTCTGATTGGTCTGGTTGTCTAATATCCCATGCAGTAACCAGCCTCGTAGCCCATTCTGACCAATCATCTTTATGGACCACGTGGACCCCCATATCGGCCCTTCTGAATAAATTAGTGAACTACATAGACACCCACAAGGGCGTAAGAAACCGATCACGCCCCACTGATTTCTTTTGTAGCTACTCGCCAACGTCAAAGGGATGCTCCCTATACCCAACAGCGGTCGCAATGATGTAGGCTGTTATGCCCATGAAAACATTGTATAGAACAAAGACTACGCAGTTGGTGTTTTTGTGTTCTCGAGCAATTGCCAGTTATTACCATGATATCTCAGTATTTGAAATTTTGTATACTTTAGCTTGTTTTTTTTAATGGTAACATAGACCCATAAATATATTTAGCAGGTAACCTTTTTTCTGAGGTAAATTTAGATGTGTTCCTGTAATGTGATACTTTCTGTGATAGAACTTCTAAACTTGAGCATTAAACATCTGTGTAAAGTTGAACATTCGTATTGCTTGCGTATTTTACGCCAGTGCACTTGTAGTTTAAATGATCACATCATTATAATTTCTTGTAATATTTCAGAAGTTTTGCGAGTACAATGTGATATTCGTGCTTGGAATTCACTAGCACGTATATATGTGTGGTACCATATATGTCATACATGTTTTCTGTTTCCAACTAAATTTTCTTATCGATATTTTTGGTAATAGGCGGTGACTAGCAAACAAGTCGACCTTGCATACAATGATTACACCGATCAAACAAAGAACCTGCTCTGTGAAACAATACACGACTAACAAGCCAATTGTCGTGGCTTCCTCTTGTCTTAACAAATCAAAGACAAGCAAAATTAAGAAATCTGCTCAGTGAAGCAATGCAGGAGTAGCAAGCCAATTACACTTTCACACTTTCTTAATGGACACAAATCAAAGATAGTGTTAACATGAAAAGATAACTAAAGGAGATTACGAGGCAAATTACAATGACACCCTATCTATCGTACATGTAATATTTAAATCTGATTCTTGTATATTGTAATAATAAATTGGTTACGTAATTGTGACTTGAGCAATAACAACAATAGCATAAAATGGTTTTCCATAAAAAAATAATTAGAAATTGGGAAGACACTACAGAAAACAAGAGCAACTATTGACCTCAAACTTGGACAACTATTGACCGTTCATGGGGTAAGCACTTGCGGTAAGGTAAAAAGTAAGAATATGATCACGACAGATCGTCAAAACATCTTTTTTGCATTGCATATTGTAACACAGATGGATCCAACTTCATTATTTCTGGTTAGAATCACTCACATAAAAAGGCCGAGATCACTCCTCGAGCAGGCTGCACAGCCGAGTTCACCGAAACAGGCCGAGATCACTGTGAACCATGTGACCACTGAACATCCTCTGTAGCATATTGTTCTATAAAAATCATAACTTTGCTAATATTTGTCATAAAATATGAATGATGTATCATTTTATTGGTAAAGGAATGCTTTATTATAATAACTATATTGCATACTAAAATTATAGGGATGTACTATCTGAACTTCATCCCAAAAAATAGTTTAAAAAAACTAAAATGTCATGCTGCCAGATAATTACTGAGTGGCTGAGTGTTTCTGCCAGCAGGGTAAAAGAATAAAATTACCCAAAAATAATTCTAGGGTACAGATACCTACCCAAAATAAACCCAGATTAATTTTTTTTTTAAATATTCTATGCAATGAAACTAATACTTGATGACGTTTTTAAAGAATGAGCCCTTGCCAACATGTTTATGCTAGCTATTCTGTGATTGGCTAAATGTGGTATTCACTGCGGGATTGAAGCCTTCACCTCAGGATAGAACATGGCATATTGGTAGGCTTAGTGTAAAGAATACGGCGTGCTGTCATGGCTGTACATTTTTCGCGATGTTTTTCGAGTATTCATTGTTTCTTGGTGAAGAAAAATAACCCAACAAGATGCCATACTACAGTTTACAATTTTCCTGCTGACTGTTACGTTTATTATTCATTCTCCTACCACCATAAGCTGGGTAGGATTTCCAACTCCAAATGCAGTTCCACAGTCTCACAATTGACTAACTCCATACCCAAATTCTTTTTTTTCTGGTGTAAACCCTGTGGCTGTACGTGCTACATCCAGAGAGACAAATGTAGCCAAGTATGTTAGCTACCAAATAACACAAAAATGAAACAAATCCATTGAGGACTTTTATTTTTATTATTTTTCCGACATAAAATAGGCTGATTCAAGCAGGCCGATCACTACCGAGCTCGTTACCGTTGCAACCGACGCACTCACCCAGAGAAACATTGTGCTACTAATTTGTTGAATTTTCATATAAAAAACACCCCAATGTTGCTCTAACTATCTGAACTAGTATAATAACCTTATTTATAAATACTGTCAGACATTTCGTTAAAATATTGACGCAGAAACTTGAAATAATCCAAAGTAAACTTTCAAAGTGGATAAGTTACCGAACACCACTCCACCATTTTGATTTTTGCTTTGGAGGGTTGATGACGCTACATTTGAAACTATGATTCTAATTCGCTGAATTGCCTCGGCCCACTGATATCATTTTTGGCAGATCAGCCAATGACAGAGCTTTACATCAATACCACGTGTGCGGAAACTTTATGAATGGATGGGTAAATTCAAGGAGGACTTGACATCACCAAAATGTGGGTGTCAACCCTGTCACATGTTTTGTAAGCTAGATTGTGATTTTGTGTCATTGAATCTGCTGATGAATAAATATACACGATCTCAAAAAAATCTGTCAGCTATCCATAGATACCAAATGTTCGCATGTCAGTTGTGCGTGATGGAAATGAAAATTGTTACAGCAAAGGCAGGTACGGTTGGGCCGAATTCAGCCCTGGCCACTCCGAGGGTTAAAATCAGGATTCATCACTATTTGAACATTCTACATACATGCCTCTTCTTCCAACACAATTTCGCTTGTAAGAAAGAAATCTTTAGGTAGGCAGTTATCTTCAGTCTTTTGTAATTTCAAACATCCATTTCAGTGCCACAGAGCCGATGACTGTTTTTGCCAAGAAGTGCCATGCAGCCGACTGCACTGATTTCGTTTTGCAACGTGTTCTAGCATTGGCTAGTGTCTATGACACCATTTTAAATTGACCAATAAGATAAATCATTACAAAAGGGATGTGTTCGGCTGCTGGTTTTACAATTGTGCTTAGATTTGTGCTAGTTTTACGGCAAAAATAAACCGGGAATCAACAGAAAATTAAATTTCATATGTTACTATGCAAAACACATGGGATGACTGTCTAAGCACATATATTAGTGAAAGTAAATATGTTGTGTCGTCTGACTATTGCAGTTGTAGAACTAAATAGAAAGTTATCTGCCCTTTCAGGAAATGTATAGTTTACTTGGTGATATTTGAACACTAAGTGCATAATAAAACACGTTTAGAACAGTCTGCAAGTCTCAAAAAAGGTCTTGTACGTCAGCGCAATTTTGGCTGGCACTGCAACGGTTAAAGGGAGGCAGTCTGTTCCTAGTTTTCATTTAGTAATTAGTATAATGTTCTTAAGAGCTATGTTGAAGGTTACTGCTCGCCTAATTATGTTTAGTGAGCCTGTAACACCATTCGCAATTTTGGAAGTTGCTACCCAGAGCATCTTCAAATGGTCAACAAACCATCCAGTTTCAGAACAAGCTTTTTTGTTAATATTGACGATGCAGGGTGAGTTAAACACATTACCCTTTGATGGTCAATGATTTTCACACGTTCAACACAGCAGACTTACAAATGACTAATTCTGGGTAGAGGAACAGGCTGCTTCCCTTCCCTCATAGGTCGTACATGTACAGTTTCAACTGCGCTTGAGCATTTGTGGAATTGAAGATGCAGTGCAATGAGGTTTTCAGTGGCTGGCATTTTGTAAGACGTATGCTCTAGATACAGCTATGGATGAGCTTATTACTACAAACATGCTCTACAATGTGATTTATAATGTTTCAGTTTACCAAGAAGTTGTCAACGTCATGGTCATGGAAACACCTAGCCCACAGTGTGTTGGTCGCGAGTTTGTCCGCCAGTATTACACCCTCCTTCACGAGGCCCCAGATTACTTGCACAGGTATAGTTTACATATTCTGTAAAATGTTCTTGTTTTGCCATTATCACTAGATTAATTGAATGTTTTACTTACATATTTTTCATTGGTACCAAAAATTTTGACAAACAATGAAGGTGTATACATTTACTTTATCTTATAGTTAGACATGTTTAGGCAAAGGTTGCCAAATGTTGTATATTTAACATTTACTTTCAAGCAAAGCAAAACAGCTTTGTTTGTAAGTTTCTCAGGTTTGTAAGACACCTAACTTGTGATTTTGCCCCAGGTATGCTTATTATTTTTAAGGGGAGAAAATTGGCTAAGTGCATTTGCATTATATTTGGTATACTTTACTTTGCAGGTTTTACAGTCATGACTCCAGTTTTGTGCATGGAGGAGTGGAGAAACCTGGTGAGGAGCAGCCCCCTGTTAGGGGACAGTCGGTACGTGTGCACATTGTGTGTCAAGTGTAGAGAGAACTGGTTGATACAGTTTATTGTTATGCATTGGAAATTTCTTAATCCAGACCCCAAAAATCTGTAATTTTTGACATCCCGACATCATTCCATTGGAACAGGATTTCCAAGTGCCAATGAAGCCTAATGTATCCTGATGTGCGTGATCTGTTTTCCGAGGGAACATTGCTAATTCAGACTAATACATCAGAGACAAACGTTTCAGGATAACCTAGTTTGTACTGTATTCTGGTTAGAAAATGAAGTTATCCTTATATATCAACTGTTGTTTTGACATTCGTATATCACCCGTTGGTGAGGTGAAAGTGGGAATACAGTAACAACTGTGAACTGATACATGTCTAACAGCAGCATCCAGCACAACAATTGTGTGTGTGCAGTTTTGGTGGATACCTCATATGCATGGGAAAAAAAACATTTTGAAAGTGTTTGAAAATAAATTTGTAATGGAGAAATCTAAAGTTGTATTATTGTTGAGAAGTGAAACATATGCGTTATGTTTGTAGGAGATTAATAAGAAGATAGTTTCTCTGAACTTCAATGACTGCCATGCAAAGATTCGCCAGGTGGACAGCCAGGCTACAGTGGGAAATGCAGTTGTCGTGCAGGTAAATTTGGGTAGTATCGTAAATATTAAGTGAATGAGAATTATTTTAAATTGGCAATTTCAATCAGATATGTAATGTACATGAAAAGCTTACTGTACTATTTTAAGAATGTAGTTGATGGTCAGTATAATTGTTCGACATAGTTACAGACTTTTGGTAAAAGTTGCAACTATGACTACTACTTTGGGGATCATCTCAGAACGTCGATGTCTGATATCAGACAAAGTTACTTTCATCTGGCCTCAGCCCCAACCCCACCAGAAAGTTTCTAAAGATTGATGTGATGATACTAACAGTATGCTACCGGTCAGAAGCATAAAATATCAATGTCCAGTGCCAGATGAAACTGCCTCTGACCCACCCACCCCAGCCCCAAATGAAAGTAATTTTACCTGATAGAGGACATTCACATGCTGAGATGATCCCTTTGGGATTAAATAACCACTCTGATGTTGGGCTGTTGGCCAACTTTGGCTGTGTAGGTGACAGGAGAGTTGTCAAACAACGGACAGCCCATGCGTCGCTTCATGCAGACGTTTGTGTTGGCGCTTCAGTCGCCGAAGAAATACTATGTACACAACGACATCTTCCGCTACCAAGATGAGGTTTTCCATGACAATGACACTCAGACGGAGATCCAGGATGAAACTGTGGGTGAGTCTCAGCGGGTCAGGTGTCCTTTATGTATGAAATAGAGTAGCGCGTTAGAGGGTGGGGAATTATACAAATTATTTAGTCGAGTTAATTGTCTCTCGCAGGAGTTGGATAAGGGAGGAAGAACAAGCCTACACGTGTATGTTATGTATTGGCAACACACTGCATTTGTGTTGTACGTGTAGATTGATTGACAGTTTTGCAACATTGTTGTCATTAAAAATGTATTTGTGTTTAAATCACAGCTGTTATTGTACACTGCATCAGAACACATGATGAGCATATTATGCACAAGAAAAACTGCTTTTCTCCAAATCCATCACATTGGCCTATTTCTTCACCGTTCCATGTCTACTAAACGCAATTTCTAAATGTTTGGTAGGTGATCATTTTGGATTTGTTTTGAAAGTAATGAATATGTTGATTTGCAGACTCTGAGCCTGACAATGTGGAGACAGGATCACAACCAGAGGCTGTACCTGAACCCAGTGTTTCCCCATTCTACGAGCACCAAGAAGTGCAACCAATGAGGTAAGCATCAATTGTATTTAATAAAAATAAGTTTTCTGTAAAACAAATGCAACACATTTTGCACCATAGACAAAGAAATTGTCATCCGAATAATATTCACATTTGGTGGAGAAAATTGTAATCCATTCTCATCAATAAGACTAGCTTGTTTCTTTGAAGTCATTAAAATATATTGGAACAATTGTCATTCTTGTTTTGAAGTGCACTTTGGTGAAATTTACTTGGCTGATTCATCGAGAGACTTGGGTCATTTCATCATCACCATTGGTCTCAAAAATAGATTACATCATTTCAGAAATATTTGCTTAGTGTGTTGACAAATGAAATGGAAAGACGGAGAAAGAATAATAATAAACATTATTTACAATAACCTTATAAAATATACATTTTGTCTTCCTAAGGGTCACGAGTTTAAAACATAAATTACAGTTAAATGTATAGTTATGTAAAACGAAAAAATTACATAAAAGCATTTTGTATAAATATAAATAAACATTTAAACAAATATTATATTGATGACATTTAAAAAATTAAAACCACAAAGAATATTGGTAAAATATAGCATCAATAAATTGTGTAAATGTGTTGTATATGTCATGTGTTACTGCATAGTACATCTGTTGTAGCAATGGCAACATGCATGCAGAGGAGCCAGTGGAGCCAGTCAGTACTCCGTCGTCTGTTGAGACAGAGAAGGCCCTCGAGCAGCCCGAGGTACCGGAGCAGCCGACAGTAATGGAGCTACAGGAGCCGGAGAAGGCTCCAGAGCCTGAGCCACAGCACGAGCAACCAGGTAGACGTTGTTAGATGTAAGATTCATCCTCATGGAGCATCGTGAAACAGTGTACTGATCAGCATATGGCATTCTGGAATTCAACGTTATATTTACATGTAAACGTTGGGGCTATTTTTAATGTCATAAGGTTAACTTTTGTTTTTTTTGCTGTAGGGGCATGTCGTTGGGACTTGGTTAGTCTGTCCCAAATATCTATTGTTCCTTGTCCATGGATACATAAAACAGTGCAGGCCAGAATGGGGGTTTCTGTGTCGTTTCTTATAACAGTCTTCAGAAGTCCTTATTTTTTATAGCGGGGCCCACTGGATTGAAAATATTCACGAAAGGGTAAATCATCACTCACACAAGATTTTGACAAATTTGCGTGTTTCTGGCGTCATCCAAACCAGATCTGATACTCATTATAAAGGACGTGTTCCATTATGTTGTTAGTCATTCACATGTACATGCTGCAACTTGACTTGCCTATGATGTTATGTGGTATGATTACAGCTCAACCTGAGGTGAAAAAGCCGTTCTCGTGGGCTGCGATGGCCAGCAAGAACAGTGGTTCAACCATGCCCTCGCAAGTACAGTCGGTACCAATGATGGCCGCCAAGCCACCACCAATGAAGGCAGAAGTGAAGCTTGACAACGCTGCAGGTCCACCAGGACCCCAGCCTCAGAGGGCTCCAAGGTGAGTTATTTGTACTAATATGACATGGTCAGATGTTATATCATTTTCATTAGACAGTTTGGATGTGTCTTAGTTTCTCAAAAATAGCGCCAACTGTAAGTGGCAGGCAGATGCAAAAACGGAACCCAGACAGACACACGTCTACCAAACTGAATCTCAATCGACACACGACAAGAACACAAGACAGGCAGCTCATGTTTTTGTTATTCCAAACGAACCGTGATGTTCTACCAGTGAGAGGATGTCTTGACTTTGCAGCATGTCTGTGCTGTAGTGATTGCTGAAAATTCAAACTTCCCCGGTAGATATTTTGTGAATTATAAAATAAATAAAGTCCTTGTGAAAACCACCGCCAGTCCATGTGAATTCGACTGCCAGTGCTAATAACACAGTGTGCATCTGAAGGTGCACATGTATTTTTAATTGCTTGTATTTAAAAAAATGGTGGCAATTTTATTTACCATAAAAATGAGTCGGGTGGGAAAAGTAGAAAATAAATGTGTAACTCAACATTATGGGGTGTTAATAACTTTTAAGTTCGCAAAGCATATGTGTTGCGTATGTCTGAACCTGTTGTCATGTATCTGTGTGTGGCAGGCCGTCACGTGTGGACCGCGGGGGGCGAGAACCACGCGATGGAGGAAGTCGACCGATGGGGGACGAAGACATGAACCGCAGGTCACGGTATGCAGACAACCAACAACTGTTTGTCGGCAACCTACCACACACCACATCAGAGAACGAGTTGATAAGTTATTTTGAAAGTAAGTCGCACGTTACATTAGAAGTCATGATTTATGTCACATGATTGCCTGTTTTTCGTCTAAGTTGCACTACGTTAAAAGTTTGCAGACTAGATTCAGCATGTATCATTGTGGATTCACGATTGTTCTGCAAAATTAAAATCAATGCGGGTAGTGTTACATTATCCAGGGTATCTCAGGTAGCCTCTATTTATTGTACACTAGATTAGTAATATCTTCAAAGGTACACGTTGGGCAGCTTCATCAAAATATGAAAACTAATTGAATGACAGATATAACAAAACAATAGCAGGCTATCACGACTGTGATAGACATTTAATTGTAATAAAACATTTTTAGTAATGCAGATGCACCTTTCAGCTGCCTGCTAATTATTTATACTTGGCTAATTTTATTGTACTTTTCCTTTGCAGAGTACGGCACTGTTGTAGATGTACGGATTAACAGAAAGACGAATAGAGATGTGCCAGTAAGTATGAATTTCTAAAAGATATCCAGCGTTATCCACACTAAACTGCTTAAATGGGGTCAAATTGGTTCAAAGTGAAAATGCATACCTATTGTGAATTATGTTAATGTTACACTGGTAGTCAAGTCATCAAACAATTTTATAGGTGTTATGATCATAGTAAAGTGATTATACTGATTTTGGATAAATAATAAATGTTATAAAAACAGAGAAAGAATATTGCTATAACATGATCGTTTTTGTTTCAGCATTTTGGCTTTGTTGTATTTGAAGAGGCAATTGCTGTGCAAAACGTATTAGAATCAAAGGTAAGCATACACGATGTACCATAACATGTATCAATGTAACCAGGACATTGTACAGAACTGTAAAGTTACCTGTGCCTTTTCATAAGCAGTAATTTAACCACAAAACACTGTTTACAAACGGTTCCAAATAAACTTAATCTCTTGTGATAAATTTAAAGATGCTGTACTGATACTGTTGATTTGATTACTTTGTATTGTACGACAGGTCCACAAAACAATATTGCCAACAACAATAAACAAGGTGTGTTTTCAATTAATAACAATTTGGTGTTGCTGCCCTCTTCTGAAAACGATGGGCTGCGTATTAAAGAGGTGTTTATTATATCTCATGAAATTAATTGCTCATATCCAAAAAAATAATTGTCCTGATTGAAACACATTTTATAAAGGCCAGTTTACGTAGCTCTGTGTGTCCTGATGTATAAGTGTTTACTCGGGCAACATGTTTAAACTGCATCCTTGATCTTGTCTCGCGCCACTCCTGATTTAAGCTTTGATTGTCCCTGCTGTCACCAGGTTTCAGTCAGATTGAACCCAGTCCACTAAAACACTCACCACCACAGATTGGGCTCAATAACTGGTCTCTCAAGGGTGTTATAACAAGAGTTTCTGCTCCCTAGTGCATCTACATGGTTAATTGGCAGAGTCCATCAGTCAGGTGTAAACCTACCTTTAGTGTAACTTCATATTGCTAATGTGTGAGAGAAATTGTGTGGTAAATAATGAATCCAGTACTTTGCTGTTTGCTGATGTCACAACCATAACCGAGTAACCTCCTTAAAGCTTTGCCACAGTTTGTATTACCAACGATATCTACAGTACATACCTAGGTTAGGTATGTGTATTTTGTTGCTAGGGTAGGACATCTGCCAGATGAAAATTTCCTACATATATACTCTCAAGTAATTTTTCCTTACGTTTTTTCACAAAGAAATACATTTTGGGCTTGAATAACAAACTATATGGCAGAATTGACAGCTGCACATGAGTGACATCTATTTTGATAGCTTGGTAGATCTTGTTGCTAGGCAACAGGTCATGTGTTTGCTAAGTTAATTCATGTTTCTAATGTCTATGGTAATTGAGCTGTGTTGTGTTTGCAGCCGATCATGCTGGGAGACCACCGTCTGAATGTGGAGGAGAAGAAACAGCGCAGTGAGCAAGGAGGGCGTCCCGGCAGTGGCACACGCCTAGGAGGGCGCCCTGGCAGCATGGGAGGCATGGGGCGTGGCGGTATGGGGGGGCGGGGCGGCAGTCGCGGGGGCTTCGGCAACTCCTCCGGCAGGGGGGCAGAAAACAGCCGAATGGGCGGCGGTGGGCGTGGCTTCGGCACGCCAAGGGCGCGCTAACCACCGCACAACCAGTGCTTTGTGGCGACGATTATTGTATATGGAATTCTACAGATGAGGGGGAACTGAGTGTGGTTTGCAATGTACACCGGCTATAGCATCGTGGACCAACTGGCACAGTTCTACAGCTCGACCAGTACACCGGAATTACTGTGATTTTAGTGTGAACATTCGCTAGAACAAATTAATCTTTTCGGTGTCAAACGGTGACATAGAACTGTCGACATGTCGTTAGTGACTCCAGCGACGGCAGTCCTTGTGCGCTTCAGTTCCCCAGACGGAAATACCACACAGCATACACTGGCAAAACACAAACTATCAACGGCGGATCTCGGCTCATTTAGCACTGGTGATTTCTGCATAGGGTATAATTTGAATCGTTACCATAAGGTTTTGTAGCTTTTTGTTGATACCGCTGCTGAACCACGTCCCTCGACTTGAACGTTTGTAAGACATCACTTGTGTTCAGCCAACCACTGAGCATGTTGCATTGTCAGTGACGGTTTTATGGCGGCTGAACCATGTCTGCATTGTAAACCGATCAACGGTTGCAAAAGCTGACCACAGACAGTGCACTGTTTTGTGTTCAAATTATTCGCATTACGTGGATTATATTGTCGGGAACAGCGAGTTCGGTGACTTAACAATGCTGCATTGTGGGCCAGTCTGCTGAGTCAGCGGCATGAATGGTCATAGGTTCGCAGCATAGCTGTGGGAGTTTGCCATATGATATGACTAAGAGGTTTCTCTTTGGAGCCTTTTATCATTTGAAAGCCTGTGTTTGTGTAACCTGTTTTATGCTAGTTCTGTGATCGGCTGCATTATTATTTATGAGCTCATCTCCATATCCGTTTACAAGCTGAATGTGTCCTGTAAATTATTAATGTTTATATATTAGCGATACAGAAATAATTTACTTTTATATCGGTGTCGGCAAAGAAAAACAACAGGACAGTGCCTGGGATCCAGCACGACTTCCTGGTATGTCATGTGGGCTGAACTCAAGGATCGACACTCCTACAATGAAGGGTGGGGCTTTTTGCATGTTTTTATTACCTGCCTGTGCCAGTTTAATTTATCGTCTAGTCTGTTGGTGCAGTTAAACCTGCAAACTTGCTCTTTTGGTACGGCGGAGCTCCAGTGTTTTCATTTCAGCCTTCTTAACACACAAGTTACATTTGTACTCCTCATGGCTTGTTGGTCTACCTTGCTCACAATAATTCGGCTGTCGGAACTACTGAATGATAATGTATTGTCGACTGCACATGTTTTGACAGAAAATAAATTCTCTTTGAGTGAACTATAAGTTCTGGTTTAGTAATGTTTGCGTCTCATCTCCACAGAAGTTCTTGCTTATTTAAATGTAAGGATTCATTTACATACCTTAGTGAACTGAGGCAACATTGAGTAAGAGATTGTCACAGCTTTGAAATGTCTCTAGAATGAGTCTGATGTTATAAGTTACACTAATGCACTAGAGATATTGAGCCCCTAGGTTTTGAAGGTATAATTATTTAACCCACTACATAACACAACTAGTGGCTATGTCCAGGAAGTTGGATAGCCTGCATCAAGGTCCTCCATCAATTATAATTTAGAAAAAAATGGGGATATCGTACAAGTTTTAAAACAACGTATTTCATCAACGGTACATACACCCTGTCTACATAGCGAGGAGGGAGAGTTCAAATACAATATATGTACAGTTCAAATACAATATATATATATATGCAGTCGGAGTTTCTTAGAATTGTCGTAAAACTCCCGCCCCACCTGAACAGAAGAAAATCTCAGATTTTCATGTGTCGCTGCAGTTGGATGATTGTTTTAGTGAGCCTCAAATTCTCTTAGATTTTGAAACTCAAAAGTTGGCAGGTACATAAATGGTACAAATGTGTTGCAGCCATTGTAAGTAGTAATGAAGAATCGGTATATATGCATTAACACTTTATTGCTAAGTACATCTGCACAAGCTAAGCATGCATCGATTGTTACACTGGTGACTTGTCATTTACAAACAGAAAGCACTGGGTGCTTGTGTTGTTTGGTGTAAGGAACCAAACGTTTCTGTATGACACTGGTACAGTACCTGAATCAGACGCAGATTGAACTATTCTTTATGCCACAACACACATACACCGAAGTGTTCAAATATAAAACGGTAGCAAAATGCATATAAAGCAATATTATTTGACACATGTGGTCTTCTTCTTAACTCCTTCACTAACAGCTGCTGTCTGTATGACGTCTACTGCTTCAATGCGTCACAGCGATCCTCAAGGTCCTCTGAAATCAAGTTAGAATTTACTTCGTTATTAAAAGTAATGGCACACCTATATTATAAAACAGTTCGTTCTGTTTGTATGTGCATCCACATCTCCGTCAGTTTTGTATGTATTGGGCTGAAATTTTGCATGTGATTGACCGGGCCCATCGAGATGGTTCATAGATTTAGACATTTTCGAAATTCGTCCGGGGGGTGGATTTTGTCTATATCATCGTAAAGATAATTATGCCATCTATAAATATGTCGCTGGATGTATACAGAAATTTTGAATAGTTTTTAAGTTATTGACGTTTGAAAATCCTCATCGCTTAACACGCACCAGGTCTAGCTGTCACTGGTCACCTATTTTACCATGTCAGCCCCTTAAGCGCATGCTACTTCTGGCAAACAACACACTGCAACAATTCCGTTGAGTCCCAGCCACGGAAATTAATTTTGTATAGCATTGTGCAGGTAATTATTCCATGTACAAATGTGTCACTGGGTGTATGCAGACAAATGTGTTGGTTTTTATGTTGGGTGAGCACGTGCGATTTCTGGCAAAATGTCCTAACAACTAAGCCAATGACCAGTTACAATTTATTAATGCATGTAGGCTGGAAACAATTGGGATGTATGGAACTGAAATGTTGGGCATTTGAGGTTTCGTCTATTTTCAGTGTTCACAATTATGTCAACAATACTTTTTTTACATTTCGGTGCAAATGATTTGAGGATGTATATGACTACCTTTTTCCCCTGGGCAACGCCGGGTAGCTCAACTAATTATACCAATAAGCCAGAGAACTGGTTATCAAGACACTCAACTAAGCACATACAATGGAGCATCATAAATCTTTAAGCGGGAGGTGTGTTTCAGAATTACAAAATGTCACGATGAGTGGCTAAAAATTACCCATAGTGATGTGAAGATATTTATTTCATAACCAAATTTACTTCTGTTTCTTCAGTTACATTTCAGCATCTTTCAAATGTCTTCTCCAGACTGAATACTAGTGAGTGTCACCATCTAGTTGTAGTCAGTCTGACGAAAATGGATGAAAGCAGCTAAAACATAACTGAAAAAAGGGCAAAATTTACTAAATGTAATAACATAAATTACCCAATTTTTATGGCATTTTAAGCAGACCTATGGCATTTAGTATGAGTTGTAACTATTAATGATCTATGACAGACTGAAAAAATACATTTCAAGTAGACCGCAGCGATGTTGTCATCCTCAATCTTTCATCACACAATAATACCTCGTAACACATTCACCCTCAGCTAGTATGGAATCACTTTAATAAAATAGAGCATACTTTTGTTAAAATAATTGAGAGAATTAACCTTGATCATTGTGTCGAGTAATTTTCTACATTTTGCAAATTTTTTCCTATTTTTTACTAGATTAAGTAGAGATGTCGACACGAGGACTGACCTGGGTCGAGCTTGAGACAGGTGCCCCACTCTGACAGTGTTAAGTCTCCACTGTCATCCGTGTCACAGCTCTGCAGGAACGGTCCGATGCAGTGCTCATAGCGTTTCAGGGGTGCCGACATGGGCAGCAGCTCCAGCATGGACACAAAGCTACAACCACAGACAACATTAGCAGCAGCTCCAGCATGGACATAAAGCTACAACCACAAACAACATTGGCAGCAGCTCCAGCATGGACACAAAGCTACAACTACAGACAACAGTCGTAGCAGCTCTAGCATGGACACAAAGCTCTATTACCACAGACAACATTAACAGCAGCTCCAGCACAGACATAAAGCTACAACCATACACAACATTAGCAGCAGCTCCAGCATTGACTCTAAGCTACACCCACAGACAACATTGGTTCCATGGCAACTAGCATACTTCCTAGCTATTGTTACTAATGAACACCTGGGTTAAAGGGACATAGTCTGTTTGTCTACTCAAAAGTAACAGGCATAGTAATTTCTAACTGGAAGTCTGCTGTGTTGACCATGGGAAAGTGAGCATCATTGAATATCAATGGGTATAGCAGTTACTTCAGCACGACTTGGCCGTATTGCCGATAAAGGTGATTTTGAAACTGTTGTTTTATTTACAATTTGAGCATGCACCCATGGTCGTGCATTCAAATTCAAACCGTTGTTACAACAATTTGGCGGGCAGTATACCTTCAACATAGTTAGTATAGTCTTAAGAACATTATATTAATTAATACATGAAATACTAGGAACAGACTATGTCCTTTTAACATCTCACCTGTCGTGAGTGATGTCAAGTTCACAGAACTTCCAGATGACAGGCAAGACCCATTTCTTTGTGGGTCTCAGTTTAGCTTCCTCTGCCATGCGTACCGCAGGCTCCGTGAGGACATTCCTGCGAGCCTGCAACAAAGATGCTGTCATCAAGATTTCGCTGAAAACGGTTGTTTTGCTGTATTTTTACACTTGCCAAAGGAGTACCCAAAATAAAGCAGCATGATATGTAGTATTGTGTGCTACAAAGACATCATGACTGGAATTTAAGCAGCACTGACATCAAATATTTAGAACCTGAGATCTCATATGTAAAAGGATGGACTAAGCTGGATAGATAGAACGACTAAGCACCGGTTAAGAGGTACAAAAGAAAGAAAACATATCAGGAATCTGTAGAACTGGTTAGGACAGATCACAAGTGAAGGACTTTTGATGCTGGCAGTTGGAGGAATATTACAAGGAAAAAATGAAGGAGAAAATGAATGGGCTTATTGGACAGACAGGAAGAAAAACAAAGACACGAAGAGAAAGGCAGTAGACTGGACAGAAAGGAGAAAAGATTAACTGTGGCTTGCCAAATGGCCACATGTGCAAGGGCATCTAACTCCCAAGAACACCACTGCTGATTTGACAATGTAACTCAGAAGTATAAATAATCTCACTTCTTTGTAATTTTTTTTGGTAAACTGCATAATCCCACGCTGTTGCATTTTTGCGGCTGCACTTGCCATAATATGCTTAAGAATCTTACCAGTTCTTCCATCACCAGGTAGAGCCACTGTCTCATGCGGAATGGGAATTCGTCGATCTGCTCTGGTTGGCAGTCTCGCATCTCTGAAAAAATTCTTCTGTATTTGTATTCATGCTTCATGGAATATGGGATTAATTATGGAACCACACACTGTCAATTGTCATAATTCACTTGTGTAGACAGACAGACAGACAGACAGACAGATAGACAGGTGGACTGATGGGAAGCCAGACAAACTGATAGACTGATGGAAATACTGATAGTGTAAATGACCAACCGATAGATGGAATTTAGGGTAGTTGCCTGCCATGAGCCACGCACACAATTTGAATGGTATTGCAGTCTAAATAATGTGCTCAAACAATTTCACAAAAGAGTGCTCTCTTTTGTTAAAATCACTGAAACAATTTACTTTAATTTTAATCGTTTGAATGGATAATTTACAAAACTGTATGTAGCCTTAGTATATAATAGATATGGAGCAACAGATGCATTTTGTTGCAGTTTTTACTGTATCCATTCAAAATTTATTTACTAGTTTGTTTATTGATTTCACCAAAACTATTTATACAAAATTTGCACAAATTGGCCAGCATATGGTATTCAATATTCGATAGGGTAGATCTTTTGTGAAATTAATCTGAAATGAGACGTGTGAAAACATTTAATTGAGGAGGGACCTTTAATAAGAATGTGTTTATGGGAAGATGTGAGGACAGAATCCCGTACCCTGGCACTCTCCGTAGTAGTCGAGGTGGGCATCTCCATAACTGGGGTCTTTGCAGTTGGGTCGGTTCGTGTGACACAGACACTTCTGACGGTAAAGTTCACATTCGCTTTCAAACGTCACATTGAGTGTGCTACAGGCCTGGGGGACAGACACAAACTTCATGGTAGAAGTCAACCGAGACTTCAATGTTAATATTATTGTGTATAATGTTTGAAATGACATCAAATGCCAGACAGACATTCATGTGGACAAATGTTTTGCATCATGCATACACCCTCTTCTTAATGTTAATTCTTATGTTGAACTATCACAAGCATATCGCACACACAACATCACTGCTATCTTGGATGCAAAGTCCAACTTTAAAAAATTGCATAAACATAGTGATTGTAAATAAATGTTTTAAATTATGATAATGATGGTTGTTAGTATAGACGCCATTGTATGTACCTTGTCATAACCGGCTATATACCTACCAACATATGTCTTTCAATCTGGATAATTACCAACATGTTAAAGCACTAATTCAGGGACAGAGAATCTGAGAAGTTGCATGCTCTGTACAAAGAGGTCAATGTTGAGTACTGAGAATGCCGCCTGACAACACAAGTAGGCACTCACCATGGTTTTGGACAGGGCCTCGTATATAATGCGAGATATAAAAATCATACAGGATATCTTGTTGTTTACTAGTACTAGTAGGGTTCACTGCCTGTAGTAATTCAATAGTAGTAAAAGCTTTATTCTCTTGATACGAACACACCTGGATGCATGTATCTCACACAATCGGCAACACTGACTTGAGCCATAATAAGACATGGTATGCCCAGAGGAGCAGAAATGACAATGATTTTATATTTCCCTGTCGCCCCTTATGGAGTAAGCAACTTTCTTTATGTGCATTACGGTTAATATACCGGTAGATGGATCCATAGTCTACAGTGGAAAGTTTTATTTTCTGGTAATTAATTCCATCCCACCAGACGGCGCCACTGTTGCACAATACACCACTGTTTAACAGAGCTTGTACGTTTTCTCTTGCGTAGCATTAGTCGGACACTGACACGATGCCTACTTATGATATGCTTCTTACTGGACTCAAGAATCTAATTATCCACTGATGTCAAATATCTTGGTAGTAGGGTAAAAATTAAACAAATTGTGAAATCACCGTATACTACTCTAGAGAAAAAGGAATATTTAGATGTTTATGAGACTAGAGACCTGTGGTTATCAGGTTACGATACTGCCCATTGATCTGGTGGCTAGAGACAGGCAACTTGTGACTCTGGCTCTCATCTCTTAAAAAGTACCCGTTCTCAACTCCAGCATTTCCCCCTCAAATTAGAACCATTTCTCCTAAAATCATGTTAAAGTTGCATTTTGGGATCGTCCATCTTTTAAATAAAACTTTCTAGTGAATCAACATGCCGCATACACTACATGTAGTTTTAAACGTTAGTTCAACTAATGGAACTTTAAAACCAATGCTCAAAAGTATGATTTTAATATGCTGTCTACCAATTTATAGCTCAGGCCACCAACTTTACAATAACTGTCCTGCAATCTACCAGTTTTCTTAGCACCAGTATCCTACACCGTGTGTACACCTTTAAATGTGCAAGGCCTCTCTTTCACTTAGCTTTAAGCAGACACTGATATGAGGTCTTATAACTCAAACGTTTATAGTTACCAATTGATGTCAAATGTAGCAGGACAAAAAAATAATATCATGAAACCACTGTTTTCAATACAGACAAAACGACAGATTAAGATGTTTGTATGAGGAGAGAATTTGTATCTTTAAAGATAAGTTCTTATACAGTGTAGTATCCAGTCCTCGAGACTGCTCAAAGCGCTTTACACTTAACTCCCTGGCAGATCTGTTCAATCGAACATCATCTCGACTTCTCTGGGACACATCCAGCCACGCTGCAATTAATCCGCAAAGACTATTCGTACACAAATATCCACCATTGTCTATAGCCAGGTACTCATTCATAGAGCTGAGTGAACTGGAACAATATAATGTGAACGAACTTGCCCAAGGTTCAACACCACAGTACAGGATTCAAATCCGGATTCTCTCAGTCGAGAGTCCAAAGCTCTAGTCACTGCACCACTGCGCTCCACAAAAGGTTCAACACCGCAGCACAGGATTCAAACTCGGGTTCTCTCAGTCGAGAGTCCGAAGCTCTAGTCACTGCACCACTGCGCTCTACGTCTACATACCTTTGAGTCGTTTTCGGTGGGACAGCTGCGCATGCAGACACAGATTGCGTTCCCGTCTTCATCGATGTCACACTCGTGGCCCAGTTCACAGTTCTTCTCCTTGCAAGGATCTGTACAGGGTCAACATTTCACTGTGACACTGGCGTGATGTCATCTCAGATGGAACAACAGTACACTATTGAGAATGCCAACTTTAAATCTGTTGATTTAAATGAGATTTAAACAAATATACTTGCTGTATTAAAATGACAGTAAATGATCTGGCTAAAGAAAACATCAAGAAACAAATAAGAAATTTTAGAATGTCCATTGCTGATACTGTTATATTATCACTGTTATTACCCAGTTGTCTATGGAGTGCAATGTTTTACCCTTTAAAATGTTTAACACCATCTGGCCTGCCCTTGTAAACTACACAGCAATCTATTTTCGTTCACGCGAGATTCAGGTAGTTTTTTGACCAGCAGATGCGGATAGATTAAAAGACTGAGGGAGTGTGCAGAGAACTCCTCCAATGCCACGGGTCTTAGGTTTTATTCTGCAGAAGTAGGCTAGGCTGGGTTCTTGGTAAGCAATAGGATCATCTTTCACTTCCAAGAAAACTTAAACACCCAAACCACTGATAATATATGTTCTAGTCTATTTAGAACACTAATCAACACGCACAATAAACATGCATTTCACATCTATAAAAACTATAATCATGCTAAGTTATTTGACAATAACCATATGTATAAGTATAAAATTATGACCTTTTTGTCATAAAAATTGTATCATCACATGACGTCATTCACCTAGTATAGTCATTGATTACTGACAAAAAACTGACTCACAAGCGACTATTTGAAGCACATTTCTATAGCTTCTTGATAACAATAGGCAGAGGGTATGTCCATGAATACATATATCTCTTTGCTCTGAGATGGTTCATAGTCAATTTTAAATTATTAGTTCCAATGTATAGCCAATTAGAACTGCCAGATAAGAAAGTTCGTTTACATAGGCATGCGCTACATACCTAGGAAAACATTCAGGTATTCCTGGGTTATTAATTAAAAGTTTTGGTTGAGAGGTTGTAAAACTAAAACATGCCTTAACATGACTTATTCTATTAACTTATATATGTTAATGGAATAACTAATTAACACAATTCGTTAATCCATTTCCCAACTGCATGCATTAAGTGCGGATGTCAAATTTAAAACTGAAACATTGACCTACCCCTTGGTTCTTGCCGGTCATATCCACCCTGAGTGTTCTCGTCCTCAGTCTGTTATCAAACAATAACACCTTGTAACACTTTGTAAAACATTCACTTATCTTCCTTTGTCTGTTATCAAACAATAACACCTTGTAACACATTCACTTCTCAACCTCACTCTGTTGTCAAACAATAACACCTTGTAAAACATTTACTTTTCATCCTCTGTCTGTTATTAAACAATACCACCCTGTAACACATTTACTTTTCATCCTGTCTGTTATTAAAAATAACACATTCACTTCTCATCCTCACTCTGTTATCAAACAATAATACCTCGCAATACATTCACTTATCTTCCTCAGTCTGTTATCAAAACAATAACACCTTGCAACACATTCACTTCTCATTCTCAGTCTGTTATCAAACAATAGCACATTGTAACACATTCACTTCTCATTCTCAGTCTGTTATCAAACAATAAGACCTTGTAATGCAATCACTTTTCATCCTCTGTCTGCTATATCAAACAATAGCACATTGTAACACATTAATTTGTGATCCTGTCTGTTATCAAATAATAACACTTTGTAAAGCATTCACTTCTCTTCCTCTGTCAATTATCAAACATTAACACATTGTAACACATTCATTTCTTAACCTCACTCTGTTATCAAACAATAACACCTTGTAACACATTCACCTTTCATCCTCTGTCTGTCATCAAACAATAACACTGTGTAAAACATTTACTTTTCATCCTGTCTGTTATTAAAGATAACACCTTGTAACACATTCACTTCTCATCATCAGTCTGTTATCAAACAATAACACATTGTAACACATTCCCTTCTCATCCTCATTCTGTTATTAAACAATAACACCTTGTAACACAATAACTTCTCATCCTCTGTCTGCTATCAAACAATAACACCTTGTAACACATTCATTTGTGATCCTGTCTGTTATCAAACAATAACCTTGTAACACATTCACTTCTCATCCTTGGTCTGCTATCAAACAATAGCACATTGTAACACAGTCACTTCTCATCCTGTCTGTTATCAAACAATAACACCTTGTAACATATTCACTTCTCATCCTCTGTCTGTTATCATATAATAATGCCTTGTAACACATTAATTTATCATCCTCTGTTATCATACAATAACACCTTGTTACACGTTCACTTCTCATCCTCTGTCTGTTATCATATAATAACACCTTGTAATACATTCACCCTCAGCTACTACATGTATGTATACACTTAAACAAATAAAGCAAACTTTTGTTAAAATCATTGAGAGAATGAACCTTGATCATTGTGTTGGGTAACTAACATATATATATATATATATATGTATATGTATATGTATATATATATATATATATATATATATATGTATAAGTGGACCAACATTTGCAATTTGTTAACAATTTTTGACCAGATTAAGTCAACAACGTTAATCAGTTTGTTCAAAGATCTCATTAAAACTAAATAACACGTTTTCACAAATTAGATATATTTCATCTTAAGGATAATCAAACATATAAATTATATCAGCAAACTTTAAGTTGAGGAGTGAGTATTAAGCTATTCTAGCAATATGTACAAAATTAATGAAGGTTGTACCTCACTAGTTTCCACCTGGTTGTCCTCCTCTTCCTCCTCTGTCGCCTCCTGGGGGAACACAAACAGTTCACCAGTCTTTATCCCAGTCTGATAAGTGGCACCCTTAGCCAAAAAATCTATAGAATAATACTTATAAAATATGTATTCTATAGGACTTTTGTGGAAACAATTCTATAAAAAAAATTGTCGTAGAATTTCTGCAAAATTCCATTGACAATTTATGTGGCCATAAATATTATCTAGAAATCTTAAAGAATACTCTATAGATATTGAAGTGACTATGGAAATTCTGTAGAATTCTATAGAATATTCTGTAGTATTCTACAGAATGTTTAATGCCACGTAATGTTTTTTATAGAATTCTAGACATTTTATAAAATTCTATAGATTCTCTATTGAATTCTATACATTTTTTTGCTACAGGGCACTGCTCAAACCGATACATTATCTAACCCAGTAGTACTTTTTTGACACAGAAGATCGAGTTCTCACATGGATTATAGATCCTGCAATGTACTTACAACCTTTATAAAATTTCCCAAGGTAGGAGGATCTAGAATGTTCTTCATGTCTCTCTACCCCAGATTTTTAGATCATAATATTATATGAAGTTTTGGGGTCAAGGAATATTTTCAAAATAAATAGTGTACACCCCAGGAGGGCCTATTATGTCCCCTTGATAAACACACACAGCTGTATTCAAGCCACAACCAGCAGAACAGAAACTCTGGGTCAGACTATTGATACCCCCTTGGGCTGCTTAGCCGGGCTGATATGTGTGACTCAGAAGTGTTTCCCACAAGGGGCTGCAGATGTGTTGTGTGACCTCTGACCTCCGGTGTTACACCCACCAACCTAACTTATCCATTTCACCCTTGTGGTAATGTACATTTTGTGAGGCTTCACTGAGCTAAATGCAGTCGGTGCCAGCATCAGTCATAGCTCACAGAATACGTTACCTAGGTAATGCAGACCTTCCTAGCATATCTATCTAGGATGGCCATAAGAACTTTCTGATTACATGGTGTTAACACATATAGATATTGTAACTGATGTTAGATAACTAGACTGCTTGGGTTTCAGTTATCACGTTATCATTTTGAATTAAGGCAAATTAATCTCCAAACTATACCTACATGACCAAGTAAATATATATTTACATTAACTAGTAGTACTACTCATTTTTCACGAGAATGGGTTTAACCAAATGTAGGCCAAGTACAGCTATGTATACTTACAACCACACTAACAGACCTTGACAATCTACAGTCCAAAATACAGATTTAAGCAGCTACTGGAATCACAAATGCTTTTTACAATAATTTTAAACCCCAGTGAGTTTATATATATAAACATTGAGGGCAATAAACACGTGCCCCTAAGGGCATACAGGGTGACATGTTGACTTGCAACGGGTACAGAAAGGTGAGTTGGGCAGTGTTTGTTACAGCCAATTAGTTAAAGTGCAGCTGGGCCTACTGATAAAGAACATTACAGCTGACATATCCAGAACAAATCCCTTGAGTCTACATCAGGCTATTGTCCATAATCATGTGAATGTTCAGTGAAATGTGCAGTGGTGGAACATTTACCGTACATTTCACGATTGAATGAGAATTGGATATCCTGTTTGGAATGTATTTTACAGTAACAACTTTGACTTAACTATGAACACAGTAAAACATTACAATCTGATCAATTGTAATCAACAATTTCTTACAAAGTAGTTTATAAACAAAAGTTTGATTACATATGCAGCAACGAGTTTACATATAAATACATTTGTTATTTTCCAAACACCATTCTGTTTTACATTGAAACATGTTTGACATTTCAATTCTCCACAATTAAACTATTGACTGTTTTATTGTCCCTAACAATTTTTTCCTAAACTAATTATTTGTTCTTACTTTAAAAAACATACTGCAAAATGTGCAGCTGTCCATATTTATGAAGACAAAATTACTGCCCATAAAACATCCAAACACCCACATCAAAAGTGGAATCTAACAGAAAGTTATAAAACATTTTCTGGTAGACTCGATGAGTCACTGGATCTGGATTGGATGTAAAGTACAGGGATAGGGCATTCCAACAAGTGCCTTCTATACTCTGTCTATGACACAGGATGTGGTTCCTGCTGTCTGGCCTCGCCACAACGTCTGGCCTCTTAATGCCACAACCACACACACTTCACACACACTCTTCTTTCAGTTCTCAGAGTATTAGGTGGCTGAAGGGGTTTCCTTACAATTGACTCCCACAGTACGAGTCAATACTGGGTAATATGCTGCACAGTTCATTTTAAAAATGGAATGTCAGACTGCCTCTATTACTTATTTAACATTTTCATTAATTCCAACTTATCTTTATTTTAATTTATGTTTTATCTGCACAATGTATATGTTTGTTTAATGTATCAACTTACTTTTGTTGTTTACTTAACTTATTTAGTTAACTTCTTTTGTTAACATATTTATTTAACCTGTTTACTTGTCTTTTAAAAACACTGTTATTTTAACTTTAGTAATTCTATTTAAATTTCCAAAGTCTTTAAGTGTTATCTTGTTAGCACCATTGAACACGTTTTAACCCAGATACATGGTGCATCACAAATGTTTAACTAATAATAATTATATACTATTCTGAAATAGAGACATTCAAGATATCAAGCCAAAAAGGTCATATCCTTCTCAAGAATGGAACTACAGATCAGTAAGACAATTTCACGTCTGCACAAAGTTAGTTTTTTACTCACAGCGGAAACTGCAGGTTATAAAAACTGGTGGGTTGGGATTTGGTATCACGCAGACTGGCTGACGTGGCATAGCCGAGGCAATGTTTTACATGTCTGTCAGCTGCGCACAGACAGCCACAACTGGTGCACCTCATCTCCTGTGTCTAGCCATCTCTCACAACACATTCATTATCTTTCTTACAACGTAAACATTCATACTTCCTACAACATACATTGCACTGTTTACACATCTAGGCCAAGGGTTTAACATACCGGATAATCTAGTTTTATCAATTTAATGAATTAATGTTTCCAAACAAATACCAACCTTACGCAGAGCAAGTGAGCTAGCAACCAGCAGGAAAATCAACAAGAGACAAAACTTCTTCATCTTGTGTCTTTCAACCACCAATACCTGATGACAGAGAAGTCAATCAATATTGACATTTTTAATAGTGAACTCAGTGTATACCGCCATTCTCCAAAATGTCATAACTGTGTTATTTCATTATTTATACATAACAACAATTAACCATGTCAAATGTATACTGTGAAAACACACCTAGGAAAGATGAGGTCTGGAGTTTATCTCACACTGCTGTAAACACATGTAAATAGTCAGTGCAAGGTGATTGACCTGGGAACAGCCCTGGCCTCCTGATAAGCCATTGGAGGCAACACAACCCAACACTAACAAGATTTAACAAGATTGCCACCCAGAGAATTAACTCTAGGTAGCAGGTGGACAAGGAAGCCCTTGGCTTATCGAGAGTCCGACCCTTTTATCTATGTGTATCCCGCCCGTCTGAGGTATGTGTCGATTTTATTTTTAAACATATCAGGCAACAACATCTCTCATTATCCCGGAAGACTGCTTGGTAATAATCATGTAGACATAGATCTGGAACACACATTTAAAGCAGTAGATAAACCCAGCATACTGATTAAAACTTAAGGAGCAAGTGTCAGTAAAATTAGCTAAACATTATACACTTGTATATATAAAATTATTGAATAATTATTTGTTATACATAATTTATCATTATATGGCTAACATTTGAAATGTTCCCAACATGTCATAAGTGTTTTCAAATCATGATGTTTAAAATACTGTAACAAATATTCCTTGCGGATTTATAGAATTTAGCCAAAGTAGAAATTTCTATATGGAAGATTATCCTAATCAAATTACTCATCACTATTTGATAAATGTTGTGATTTAGAAGTATACGTTTCTGCAGTATTATACTTGTTCAACAGGAGAATTGATTACATTTATTAGTAGATATACATAAACTACATACATGTCTAACTAGATAAATGAGTAATATACAGATCAATATTCCCCATTCTTTATATAGTACGGCCCAGTGTACTTATGAACTACCCTGCAATGTCTTTCAACATGAAATACACCTTCTTATCTACTTCACCTAACTATAAAACAACAACCTACACATGTACTTATCACAAAGTGTGCTAAATCATTAGGGATAAATACCTCAGCAGAGAGACATGCGAGTAGGAGAGATCTTTCTTTCCTCGACCTTCTTTCCGTTCCTTCCCACTGGTCTGGTGGACTGCTAGTCTGCTACTAGGGTTTGGAATGCAGAGTGCCACGTAGGCTGGGCTCTGCCAATAGCAGGCCAGAGACACTCAATCTCTGCTTCTCGGCTCTTGCAGCTCAGGCTCCACATAAATCATCCTGGATCACATTTCCAAGGCGATGACAGCAGGAGGCAAGTGTAATGCAGCTACAACCTTCATCTCTGTGAGAAGTGTCACAGACACATGTATAGTCTGTAGCTGCATTCAGATAATAAACAATTACATGGCAGGTGATGGTCTTATATAATTATCATAAACACTGTTATTGAAATGTATTGAAATTTGTTCACGGTGCTGTTCACAATTTCATAATTTTCGTAGCTCATAAAAACCTTCAACTGAACCCCCTTTGAGACTGACCAAAAATCTCCAACTGCACCCTCCTTAAAAAGATCCACTAAAAACCTCCAACTGCACCCCCTTGCCAAAATATTGGGGGGAGCTAATCCTATCAATTTGCAGTTTTTGTTTACAAAACAGTCTTCTTCACACTTATCCCTAGTTCAGTATCAATATGTCAGACAAAGTGTTCGAACAAACATAAAGTTAAAGTGTCTATCAATTTATGGAGTAAAATGCTGGAATTCAATGCCTTCCAGTACTGCCTTGAAGCCCACATTTCATGCATTTGTTTGTACTTTTAAAATGTGCATTATCGACAAATATATGTAAACAAAATACATGTCACTGCTAAAAAACTGCTGCAAGTCAATATAAAATACTGATTATCACAAAATTACTATTATTAATGTGTATTTATGTCATCTTTGTCATGTGTTGTAAGCAGATTATTCATAGGGGTGTACAAATATAAGAATTCTCTCTTCAGTATACCCCTTTTTTCTGACATAATTATTTCTTAATGTATCACACTTTGTGTATAGTTCTTAGGCTGGAAAAATATACACAATTATTATTATTATTACCTCCAGCCCTCCCCCACCAAATATATATTGGAGCCTCAGCCCCCCCTGGTTACGGTGCCTATGTATTAGATATGAAAATGTTTCACAAACTTGTAACATTTGTATACCTTTTCTTTGAAAAGTTAACTTTGGCTCTTGGCTTTGTCATACATTCATATATACTCTCAGTGACAGATATATCAATTTGCAATGGAGTATTCAACATAATTTTATGATGTAGTGAGATCGCAAAAGTTGGCCAAACCTTACAGAGTAACCATTCTGCTGAATATTAATCATTATATGTGTGTGTGAGTGTGTGCGTATAATGTTTGCAAACAAACAAGTGGACGTGCATGTGTGGTGTAAACTTATATATATACAGTCAGCCAACCATTGATCGTCCCCAAGATTCTCGCCGCCAAATCTGGGTACTGTCTGTTCATGTTCCCTGTCATCTTCTTCCACCCTCAGCTCGATGTCGTATAATGTTCATAGGCCTACGTATTCTCCAAAGTATTCCTGTCATTTAGTCTGTGTTATGGTTGACATGTTTTCTTTGATATCTATAATCGAAACTTTACATGTCGTAATCGTCGACTGCGAATCTTAAACAGTGCTGCCTTTCCTTCCCCCCTCCTCCGATCGAGTCCTCAGAATAACATTGGTCCTATTTGGAAATATTAAATATGCTGTCAACACACACACACACACACACACACACACACACACACACACACACACACACACACACACACACACACACACACACACACACACACACACACACACACACACACACACACACACACACACACACACACACACACACACACACACACACACACACACACACACACACACCACACCACACCACACCACACCACACACACACACACACACACACACACACCACACACACACACACACACACACACCACACACACACACACACACACACACACACACCACACCACACCACACCACACACACACACACACCACACACACACACACACACACCACACACACACACACACACACCACACCACACCACACCACACCACACACACACACACACACACACACCACACACACACACACACACACACACTCACACACAGGTCATGCACATATACTCTATAGCTGTCTACAAAAATTACTGAAAAACAAGTGACAAGATGAAGTACTGCAGACACCGAGGTGCTCGCCCAGACTGGCTTGCCAAGTGTATACGCCACGCTGAAGCTGACACAGCTGGGGTGGGCTGGCCACGTGGTCAGCATGCCAGACACACGTCTGCCAAAGAATTGAGATGCTCTGTTGTGAGCTGGCAAACAGGACCCGCTCTCGTGGAGGGCAAAGGGAACGTTATAAAGACACCCTAAAGGCAACCGTCAAGAATTTCTATATGTACAATGGCTTTTGGGAGAAAACGGCTTGTGAGCGACAGACTTGGATGAGTGAAACAAAAGCAGGTTGTGTGTCCTGTGAACAAGACGAGTTGCATGCAGACGCCAACAGAAGGCGAAGCGAGAGAAAACTCGCCAAAATGACAATGACAGTCTACAGACGATGATGAATTATGGTCATCTTCGCTTATAGCGAAGGACGAACAACAAGAAGGCCATATATAGTATAATGAGAAAGAAAACAATAGGAATGATCGAGGGGAACATACAAAGGACGTCAGTCAGGGTCGCCAACGCCTGCGACAGACACAGCATCTAAAAGAAGTGCACACAGGACCTCTAATATTCATTTAACAAGCGTGCCTGTGTAGCGGCCTAAGCCACAGCACGCTCTCTCAGTCCGTCGGCTTTAACCAAGGCCTGATCGCGAACAACGCTACTCAGATCGTTCGTGTCCCGTCATTTAGTAGATCGCGTCAGACGATGGCGCCCGGAACCTTGCTAACCAAAAACACGCCAGACAAGAGTATGATGACGCACGCATTTTGTGAATAATTGTACGTAGGCCTACGTCAATGTTGATTCATTTATTGGTAAAAACATACGCATTCATGTTTGCACGCATGGATGCACGGACGTGCACGCACACGCACACGCCAACACACACAGCACACAAGCTTACACACGCACGCACGCATGCACTTACGCACGCACACACACACGCACACACAAACACACACACACACACACACACACGAGGCTTCAAAGGGCATGGTAAGAGAGCATGGTAGTACGGGACCTCGCTCTCAGATGGTACGTCACTCTATCTAGAAAAGCCTGTCGATGATAAAACGTGACATGCATCGCTCTCCATGGGCGTGGGAACGTGGTGAATATTTAGGGCTGGGGGACAGGGGGACGGGTTGTTGAAGACTGTCTCGGATCAACCACGAGAGATGATGCAGTTTCAGCTCGGAGGTTGCACACCGGATGCTGATTATTAAAACGTCTACAAAATTCAAAAAATATTAGGGAGCTAAGCACCCACTCTAAATATTGGGAGCCCAGCCCCCCAAGTCCCTCCCGTTCCGATATCTATGCTCTCAGATGGAGCGTCACCCTAGGAGGGCATATCGTTAGTACAATACCGTTGTACTAATAACAGGAAAATACTTATTCTTGTGACCCAACACAATGGACACCCGTCGCGTGCAATTTCTATCTGTACTAAAAACATCTTAATTAGTTTTTGTGTGAATACAATTATTATTATTACCACCCTAGGAGAACATGTCGTTAAGACAACGGGACCTAGCTCTTGTATGGTACGTCACCCTATGAATAGGAGAATAGGTAGAAAGCATCCACAGAGGACCCGTCGGCCTTCTGAGATGAAGAACGACCGCCTTGCATTGCCAGGAGGCTTCATTCACAAAATAGTCAATCTTCACAACGATAATCTCGTGCTTGAAGTAGCGTATTTTAATATATCATTCACTAACCTAGACTACATCTATACACCTGCCAAATATCCCGTGAAATCCGGGAGTCTTCCGGATTTGGGGTACATACGGTCTCCCGGAATACAGGCAAATCTCCCGGATTTTCTCTGACAATCTCCAACAGCACCCCCCCCCTCCCGTCTTCAAGACAGCAGCGGGAGACGTGCTGAGACGTGATGAATCGCTGTTCCGATGTCAAGATCCGAGACAGCGCGAAGAGACAACGCGACACGGGAAGCGTGCTGAACCGCTGATGAATCTCCTGGATATCAAAAAAAGTTGGCATCTACACTATTTCAGTCGTTTTACGTTAGTGACATACACAGTCAACTTGCAGCCAAGTCAATAGTTATCCTGCTCGTTAACAATATACACTGTATAAGTAGAAGACATCACCCAAATGTCGATACGATTAACTGAAAATATGCATTTGCCATAAATAAGTTCAACAGATAATCGCAACTATAATCACGACTACTAACAGTCACGCACGACCTCCACATACTACTAACAGTCACGCACGACCTCCACATACTACTAACAGTCACGCACGACCTCCACATGCTACTAACAGTCACGCACGACCTCCACATACTACTAACAGTCACGCACGACCTCCACATACTACTAACAGTCACGCACGACCTGCCACCTAGAAGGAACGCGCGTGCATCACATTGACTTGGCTGTTTATAGTAATTGTACAACATCATGACATGGTATTATCGCGCTATCAATAACAAACAAATACAATAGCTTATACGTTTCTTTTGATCCATTAGTAGGTTTGATCGGTTGAAAATATTATTATTATGCTGTTTGCTTGTTCCAAAGCAACACCGTTTTCAACGTAATAACAACTCACATTTACAGTGATAGCATTTATGTTTGTTTTCTTAGTGTTTCGCGTAAAACGATAATATCTTGCATGGCACCAACGCAAAATAATATTTAATTAGTGGCTGGTCTATTTGGATAATAATCTAGCAACTTGACAGGCATGCTGTCTCAGTGTTGCACACGACATTACAATGGCGATGACGATGATGAGAATTCCATACACAAAAAATAGATCCACGCATAAGGTAAATGTTCGGTCTGGCGGTTTCCGTTGCTATTGAAATTGAATTGACCGAAATCACAATAATTTGTTGTCTGAGAGTGGTCTACAGACACACGCACACGCACGCAGGCAAACACATCCAGACGCAAACACATCCACACGCGCACGCACACGCACGACGCACGACGCACGACGCACACCGCACACCGCACAACGCACAACGCACACCGCACACCGCACACCGCACACACACACACACACACACACACACACACACACACACACACACACACACACACACACACACACACACACACACACACGTACGCACGTACGTACGCACGCACGCACGCACACACACGCACGTACACACGCACGCACACACACACGCGCACGTACACACGCACGTACACACGCACACACACACACACACACACACACACACACACACACACACACACACACACACACACACACACACACACATACTCATCATGCTCGTGGTCTCTTCTTGGGTCTCTTCGTGGGCCATGAATGGTCCACGGCGACGGATCCTGTTACTGAGGACTTTCTCACTAACTATCGTTCACTGGCACCAAATACGAAACAAACTTATTGCCTTTGGCCAGGGGTCCACGCAGAGATTGTGCCTGAATATAATTATATTATAGTTCAATAATATTTAGGTAAATCAAGGTAAATCCCGCGCGCCGACACAAGATCAACATTATCTTCCTAGCCGCAGCAACACAAACAAAGGCGCTATAACGACATGTCACCTTTGCGTCGCGTGACGGACGCCAGAAAGTAATGAGACACCAGCAATATTGACACGAACCTTTCACAAAAGAAAAAGGTAAAGAACATGGGTTGTGGCAATTATTTGTAAATACGCTCTGGTCGCTAGATGATTCACGCACCAACCTGCAAACATTCACACCAATTTGTCACGTTAACCTATCGACACACATTAATGTGTGAACGTATTGACACACACGGATTAGTGCGATATTAACGCGTCGACGCAAGGCGGCGTTCAGACCGCGTGTGTACGAGGAACGAATGGTTTGTGGTAACGTCGTGAATAGCATACAGACAAAGGTCGCTCAGTGAACACGTATTAGCTTATAAGGATTGCTGAACTGTGCGCAGTTGAGCATATACGTAGCTCTCATCTGGCCGTCTCGTTGACTCGTAGTGACCGCCTCTGGAGGTATTGTGTGGACGGCGGCGTGAAGGCGTATTGACATCGTGGTTCGAACGACGCAGAGAAGTATCACCACAAAACACATCACAGGTATCGAAACGTTACTTTGTTCATGTTCTGATAACCATTGCCATTGTTGCTCGTGCGTGCAGGACCAACGCGTGTGAGTGCAGGACTGTTCGACTGTACGACGTTCGTCTCGTAGGTTGGTGTTAATTATGTACTAAGTGTAAGCGGTTTTATTTCGGAAAAAAATTACATTGAATTGCTTTACTTCTAAATCAAAATGTGTTTATAATTATACATGGCGCAGATCAAGCCTTGTCATTGTTCTATAGATATGAAGCCCATTTTCAATGTTATTTCATCAGAGTGTATCCACATTTCCAAACTACAACAGCAGGTTTCCACAACAATCAACGATAACAGACTCTGAATACGCTATGCCTGAACTGGGAGTGGCGTGACCCTAGACCTTCGGAAATTGTGAACATCGCCACAGATATAATTCAACAGCACCACAGCACACACACACACACACACACACACACACACACACACACACACACACACACACACACACACACACACACACACACACACACACACACACACACACACACACACACACACACACACACACACACACACACACACACACACACCACACACACACACACACACACACACATACACACACACACACACATACCACACACACACCACACACACACCACACACCACACACACCACACACCACACATACACACACACACCACACACACACACACACACACACACACACCACACACACACACACACCACACACACACCACACACACACACCACACACCACACACCACACACACCACACATACACACACACACACACACACACACACACACACACACACACACACACACACACACACCACACACACACACACACACACACACACACACACCACACACACACACACACCACACACCACACACACACACACCACACCACACACACACACACACACACACACACACACACCACACACACACACACACACACACACACACTCCCCCATCTACTGATGTCATGATTTGACAGCAGAGTCGTGCTGAAGCTCCGGGCAGCCCACCCGATGTGAATTCGGTTCTGACGCCAGTAGGATTTATGGCGAGGCTCAATTGGGGTACAATTGGAGGTTTTGTACCCTCTAGACTACCATCTCTGGGTCCGCCCCTGACAACAGTGGTTGTTATTACCGGAGCGGGTAAAATACAGACAAGCAGCTCAATTGCACCAATGCAACATCGCGTTTCTGGGTTCCCTCGGTTGTAAAGTCTTTTTCGAAAAATACTTTCCTTATAGCTTATTGTTGTATATTGGTGTAACTGGTACCTAATAAACGTTACTAGCTGTAAGTGTCCGTTTTGTACTGTTTCTGCAACACACACCAGAGGTACTCTGTGATACCGCCATGTAACCTCATGTGTAGTTGATTACTAATCGTAATCTGTCTTCTTAAACATGCAAACACCACAATACATAACACTTATCTCTGTTCCAACAAGACCCGCTTTACCTTAATTATATATGCCAATTTGACCACCGCTAGAATTTATTTTCCGAAAAGGCTGTTGGTGCAGAATGCGCAGGAATTGTTAATGGATTTTTCTTCAGGATCTTTACAGGCCTTACGTTAATGTGGAGTCTTGTAACATTTTGTCGACAACCTGTACGAATTGTGTGGAAAATCGAACTGGTCCTTATCATTATATCAGATTTTTTCTTTTAACCTGCATATAAAATGAATAAATAAACCATTATGTAATAAGTTTTTACTGTTTGCCTGCACACGACTCTTTTCTATACCGCGTCCTGATAAATTGTAATCGAAAAATCGATGACACCAACATCAATCACTTTTATTGACAACAAAAGTATAACCAGTCAGCGGAAAAAAGTCTTGCACAGGAATGAACAAAATGTATTGCAACATTTGCAGTAGCGAAGAATGGTATGCAATTACCTTTTGTACTGTGTAGGCAAGTCGCATGTAGCGGCACGGTAAGCGGAAATCGTTGCCTTTTGTCGTTGGCTACGTTGCATCGGTGAACCGCTGCGCCAATATATTCCGCTAGTTTATAGTTCAGTGAAGTTATTGTATACTTTACCTATACCTACCACAAAACAGGGCAAATGATTGAATGCGGCCAAATCGGTTATTAGACTAAGGTCGGTAATGACATTATACCTAAATTTTACACACTCATTGTTTGACTGGTAATATTGTTATGTAATTGTTACACTCACGTTTGGCAAATATATTGTCTAGGCATGATTTGTCCGTAGAAACCGCTACATGTTGATTAATTATGGTCCTGATATGATTAATCCTGACACGCAGCTTCATTTTGGTTCACCATTGTCCTGACATGATTTATCATGACATTTTCGTTCACCGTTGTCCTGATATGATTTGTCTTGACAGACAACTGCATTTCGATTCACCATACTCTAGGCATGGTTTGTTCTAAGTTGTCGCTACACCTCGATTCACGACAGTCCTGGCTTGATTTGTCCTGACAGGCCGCTACACTTCGGTTCATCTCAGTCCTGCCATCAGTTGTCCTGATAGGCCGCAACATTTTGGTTCACCTCAGTCCTGACATCAGAAGTCCTGAAACTGAAAGGCCGCTACACTTCGGTTCACCTCAGTCTTGACATCATTTTTCCTGATAGGCCGCTACATTTTGGTTCGCTGGTGTTGTTATCCTAACTGGCTGACAGGTCTGTATAATAATTGTATGACCGTCTGAAGTACGTCTGACAACCTCAACACTGCATAATTAATACGTATAATTATTATCAACAGACAGATAGACATACGAATGGACGAACGGACGGGCAGACTGGCAAGCGGATGGGTGGGCGGGTGGACGCACGCACGCACACAGCGTAGAGAAATGCAGGAAAGACACTTTTGAAGTAGGAAAGGTAGCATGGAAGGACAGATGGCGGTGATACAAAAATTACCATGTGACCACTACTTAGATCCGAAACAATACCAGAATATCACAGGAAACTTCAAGGGATTCATCCAACACAAAAGGTGTATTTTCAGATACTACCGGTAACTTTCTTCTTGCAGACACACCTCACAGGCACGACAGTAGACTACTAACGTTTATAATTTAAAACAAGTCATTGTTATAAAATATAAATTATTTTCAGACAAATAACTTATAAGCGTGTTCATCAATAGTTGACATTGCAAAGACCCCAGTAAGCGTGTAGGTAACAGAATAACAGATATCACTAGATAGATGCAGTAAACCTATCTCCAAACAATCTGGAACAAACATATCAAAGTATGCTCCTCTTACTGGAACCAATACCCTCCGACGTCATTAAATGCCTGGCAACCCACGGTGAAAACAACAACACTAAGTATCGTCCAATCGTTTGCGTCTCGTCAACACAGCGTTGTCAACATGTGTGTGTGTGTGTGTGTGTGTGCGTGTGCGTGTGCGTGTGCGTGTGCGTGTGCGTGTGCGTGTGCTTGTGTGTGTGTGTGTGTGCTCTGGTCAATGTCTGCCTGTTCCAGTCAATATGTGTCTCTTCCTGTTAAATATAAACATGTCGTGAGTGTTAGCGTGTTGATTAGGCATTCTGTATATATGTATTCAAACCGTTACTTCTCTGTGCACGATCACATTTGCATTTATTTTATGCAATGTTATGTCTTCTGAATCTGACGGTAAACACATAAGTACAAACCACAATGGCCTTTTACAGAGAAACTTTCGTTTGAGACAAAGCTCTATAACTCATCCAAATATTATGTTACACAGTGTAAACATCCGGTGCCCGTCGACCCGCTTGGCCGGAGCGGGCAGGACAGTCACCATGCTCGGACGACCATTCTTCCTAAGGACCCGACGGCTGGACATCGACCGCCTTGAGCGGAAGCCGCAGGAGAGCATGTCTGTCGTCTACACCATCCTGAGGGTGGGCATCGACGACGCCGAAGATAAACTACGTCGGATAGAACGTCTCTACTACGGCAGCTCAAAGGACGCTGCCACAGATGCACGCAAGTGGGCAACTCCCGTCAAGTCGGTCATGAACGATGTACACTTGACGCGCCTCACACTGGTCTGGCATATCGAGAAGATCATCCAGCTGTCGGACCATCTCCGCAGCAACTTCGATGTGGACCGATACAATATCAATAAACTGAGAGAACTGACGAAGAAGGTCCAGCACTTTGTACCGGACGCCTTCTCGGAGATCACAGACGACCTGCGGCGAATAGTAAAGTATCTCGACAAGTATTGCGTCAGCTTCTACAGTCTCGAAAACAAAATTGTCTTCGGAACGGCCGAACATTACGAGAAACAAAGACGCAAATTCCGCGCTACTATAAAGAAGAGCATCGCCAACATTGCAGCGCTGCCAAACAAGTTCCAAACGACAGGTCTCAGTGACTCCGATCTCAGTTCCTACGGCGAGGAGTTGTGCCGGAAGGCGGACTGCGCAGACGCACCATTCATTGTAATGTTTGCGGAGGTCTGCGATAACGCGAGGACGGCCTGCAGCGCCGCCAGGGCGTGGATAGACGCTGACGTCTCCTATAGCGAGTTCGTGGGCAACGACATCAAGCAGATGGAGACCGACATCGATGCCGCTCTCGTGCCGCTGCGGAAGCTCGAGGACCAGTTCTACCACACGCACTACAGGCTGAAGCAGGCTCGACAGGGTATCTCTCGCGTCGAGGAGGAGCTCGTTGGCCTGCACGAACGAGAGAACGAGTTCATCTTCGACGAGGAACTGCTGGTGCGAGAGACGAATGACATCGGGATTCAGATCGAGATGAAAGAGTACAGACGAGACGAGCTGGTGCGCAACGCCACCGACTACCACCCGACAGTTCTGCAGCAGAAGTACGCCGAACTATGCGAGGAACTGCGGGAACTAAAAACAGAACTGCCGCTCGGTAAACGTCGTCTGTTGAATGCCCGCCGGAGGCTTGAGTGGCTCGGCGAGAAAAAGGAACAGTTGCGAGTAGGACGCCAGAGAGAAGAGCGACTCCAGGTGAGAAAATAACGCCATTATTTTGTTGATGAGAGATGGTCGTTGACGTTCTTTATCCAGTGGAACTCGGATCTAAAACTAACACAGGACACTATATTCCTATATTCTACCAGCTTGGCTGCGTAAGTATTTTCGCTGCCCGGTTTTCTTGTTTACGTTTCATGTTCATCGTTATCTCAGTGTGTCCGATGTGCCAAATTGTTACCCATTAATCTTTTACAACCTACAACCATCCTTCTGGTAGCAGCATCGACATGTCTTTCATTTCTCATGATAAACATATGTGTCTGTATGTCTGTCTGTCTGTCTGTCCGTCCGTCCGTCCGTCCGTCCGTCCGTCCCTCCCTCCCTCCCTCCCTCCCTCCCTCCCTCCCTCCCTCCCTCCCTCCCTCCCTCCCTCCCTCCCTCCCTCCCTCCCTCCCTCCCTCCCTCCCTCCCTCCCTCCCTCCCTCCCTCCCTCCCTCCCTCCCTCCCTCCCTCCCTCCCTCCCTCCCTCCCTCCCTCCCTCCCTCCCTCCCTCCCTCCCTCCCTCCCTCCCTCCCTCCCTCCCTCCCTCCCTCCCTCCCTCCCTCCCTCCCTCCCTCCCTCCCTCCCTCCTTGTGTGTCTCTCTGTCTGTCTCTGTCTCTCTCTGTCTGTCTCTGTCTCTCTCTGTCTCTCTCTCTGTCTCTCTCTCTGTCTCTATCTGTCTCTCTCTGTCTCTCTCTCTGTCTCTCTCTCTGTCTGTCTGTCTCTCTCTCTCTCTCTCTCTCTCTCTCTCTCTCTCTCTCTCTCTCTCTCTCTCTCTCTCTCTCTCTCTCTCTCTCTCTCTCTCTCTCTCTCTCTCTCTCTCTCTCTCTCTCTCTCTCTCTCTCTCTCTCTCTCTCTCTCAGTTAAAAAACGTCATTGAAATGCTGTTTAAAAATTGATTTCTTCAGGATGAACTTGAAGAGATCAAAGTCTTACGAGAATCGAGCATCCATAAACACGAAGAAACGAAGAAAGTCTTGGAAGTCGCCAAGGAGATATATTTATACAAGACGAGTCCGGATTCCATTGAAAAGATCTACAACGAACAGGCAGTAGAAATGAGCAGTTGCCGCCTGCCGGGCTACAGACCAAAGGACGGTCAGTGTTACTCCTCCTTCCCTGTTCCTGTCCACCTGATGCCTATCTAGCAGCGTTTTATTTTGTGGCGGGAGACCGGACTGGTTTAGGCTAGATCCTTACTTTCGGTTGCACGCGCAAGAGACCTCGCTAACGGGTTGTTACATTTAGCGGGATTAAAGGTATATATTAATGTACTGTTATTCCAAATAACATTTTTATTGATAACAGTCAAACTGTATATATTTAATTGACTTTTTAAAATACAGCATGGTTTTACGAAAACAGCGATCAGATTTCGCAACGATAACACAAAAAAGCTGCACACACATACGACATACGCCAGAGAGCAAATTGTGTTTTGTTTAATCAACATTTACAATGGAATATGTCAAAATGCCGTCGTGTTTAGATCCGTTCGAGCGGGCGTGTGTCGTGGTAGCGGACAGACTGGGCAACGATTGGGTGCGGCTCTACCGCCATCTACCCTTCCACCCTTCACGGGGGAACGCAACCATCGATGCCGACATTCAGGTAAGTCGTTTATTTGTCTACATCGAGCTGGATACTTAAGTTAAGTGAGTAGTTCTTTACATCACTACACGTCGTAGTTACTCTCGCAATCGAAAACGATGCAAGGCGATGAGTTTCTACGATAAAAACTATTTGGGCAATGTGTGTGTGTGTGTGTGTGTGTGTGTGTGTGTGTGTGTGTGTGTGTGTGTGTGTGTGTGTGTGTGTGTGTGTGTGTGTGTGTGTGTGTGTACTTGCATGGGCGCGTGCATGTGTTCGTGTGTTCGTGCGTGCGTGCGTGCATGCGTAGGCTACAGGGCCACTATAGGTGTAAGGAAATGTTGGTCTCACGCTTTTGTATTTTGTCCCCGTTCCCGTTTGGGACAGTTCCGATGTCACGCCAGTTGATTTAAACTTTCTCTCGGCGTCTTCCACCGACAGCTATTAACAGACGTTCCCCGGACCAGCCTCGAGAACATCGTCGCTCGAAGTCTCGATAAATGGCGTATCCACCACACACGCGCCAAGATTGACGACCTCAAGGAGACCTTGAATGTCATTGGACGACGTGATGTATTGCAGGTTCGCATCAAATTGTCATGCTTAACACTGTTAGTTTGTATATAGATCGAATATCACTAACAAGAACAAAACGAAGTAAAATAACTGTTATGCGTTTGGAATTGCGTGATTACCAAGTTACACATCCGCCAATTCATATTATTTCACTTGCATGTTTTAATCTCGATCATGACGTTTCATTATACAGTCCAGTGACGTTCACATTTCCAAGTCAGCCTTTGATACCTTTATGTCTTTCTTCCTTTGTTCGTCATCTCTCGATAATGCCTTGGTGACCTCTTCTACGTTTGGCTTTCATGCTGCTTTTGGCTGGAATCGTGTCGTCAATTTGAATGCCATACCATCTATAATGACTGATGATGACGTTATTGTCTTCCGATCCATATTAATAACGTTTCTTTGTTGGTAATAACGATCGCTGAACATACATACATTTTGGACGTCTGTACAAAGCCGATTGTATCGGTTTAGATGACTAGTCACTTCTTTGTACAAATCGCATACTGTTTTTTTGTAATTTATACGTGTTATATTGTTTTGTTAATTGATAGTTGTTGAAGACTTGAAATACATGCAGATACACTGTATACGTTTGACGAATGCACGCGTTGCTTCGTTTGTGTAAAGATTTTTACGTTCAAAGTTATTCAACCTTAATAGTTATTATTACTTGTTTTTGTTATGAACACATTTAATACAAAAACCTGTTTTGATTCAGCAACTTTTATTGTAAAAAGTACTTAATTCAATCTAACCTCTCATCGTACATCTCTCCAGGCCATCGAGAACGAGCTGAACCCGAAGCAGACGTCAGAATCGACGGACGAGCAACCACGATCGGTGGTTGAGGATTACCTTCTACCATATCTCAAACTTGTGGAACGGTTTGATCAACTAACTACGAGCAGCAAACAAAATATGAGATGCATCGAGTTGTAGGCAACAGCATATTTGGGCTCGCACATCGGTGCTAAACATTATAATTATATCATATTGCTGAACGGTGGATGGCGTTAAACACATAATACGCAAGTCTTCACGTAATTTAAAATGCAAAGTTTTCACTCGAACGGTTTTTTTCTCGAAATGGCTGTACCAAGATTATTGGTGAGTCTGTGATGTCGAACACATTTGTAAACGTTAATTTGTCTAAACATAACTTTCGTTACTGTTTACAAAAACGCTAATGTACGTGAACATAATATAATATTATGTGAAATATGGCGAAGCAGGGCGTTTGTTGCAGGTTATTCGCTGTCAAACTAATAAAATAATGGATAATTGATGTTTTAGTAGCGAAGTTATTTATTAATAAATACCGTTCACGTGAGAGTAAATGAACGATATGACATTTAACAGTTGCCGAAGATGGGTTAATAACGTCAAACAGTAAGACGGATTATACACCCTATAAGCTTTTGCTCAAACACGTGAAAGTGAAACTTTGTAGGTCAGGAACAATCCGATGAGTTTATTCCAATACATACACAAGCGTATAAAATAGTTGTACACCAGCAAATATACACCGACATTGAAATGAAGTACTGTAACGTCATATGGTACATTTGCTTCAGCATAAGTGCATAAGATAACGGGAACCCCCACGCGTAGTCAGGTAATGCAGTCTCAAGCGCACACCATAATCAAAGGGAAATCTTGAAATCTTCTCACCTGTACGTAGATAAGTGAAACAAATACGTTATTATGTATACATTTTATAATACTTGATCAACTCTGATCAAGCACATGCTGACGAAATTGCACGTTGCCCTGGTCGTTTTGAAGCTCGTGCAGCGTGTTCGTGTCAAAACACAGCATTGCTCACTTGGTGTGCGTGTAGTGTGTATCACGTGACATGGTTCAGTTTTTAAAGGTTATAATGAAAAAGGTTGGATACATTTACTTGATTTTCACTCGTTCTGGATAACATTATCGATGTGCTCATATTCTATCAGAACATTTGATGATGTTTAATAAACATGTAGTCATAAAACTGGAGAAAAAAACTAGTTTCCGAAGGTAATAAATGAAAACCGGTCGCTAATTTTTGCCATTTCTGTACATCGCTTGACGTCACGTGGCAACACGTACTGATGTTTAACAAGGTCTTCTCACCGGAAACCAAAGTTAGTCATAGCGAAAATGAATTGCATTGACAAGAAAGCGACAGACATGAACACGCATCATTAGTAAATTCACACGTTGTTGCATACAGTCATGTTTATAAGATAATGAAATCAGTTTAATTACTAACAAGATTTTCTGCTATTTGAGAACGATGGTTGACTGTAAATTATGAAAACGAAATTTATCAAAAAATTGCTGAATTTGATTCTGAATGACAATCGTATCTTACGTTTTCCCCACCGAGGCAGTACAGTTGGGTATGGGCTTTCAACTGACCTTTATTAAAATACTGTGCAATATTTGATTTGTTTATTGCCACTGTCGTTCGCAAATATGAACGTAGGAGGCTTTCGAAGTAAACTATCATTGATCAGTATGCTTGTTTGATTTGGCAATAAACAATAAATGGTTGTATACATTCTGCCACAAAGAACAATTATTTGCTCTACATAAGGTGGTCAATTTCTACAAAGTGCTTCTAAGTGTCACAAAGTAAAGAAGCAGGCTCGTGGTTCGTGTTGTTCAAGGGGGACGCATAACTAGGCTATTGATTGGTGGTAATGTTTATAAGCAAATTTATATTTTGAATCTTCCTAAAATCAACTATGTTAATACATATTCTTTCACCAACCTGCTAGTAAACGTAGTCTAATTATGTTATCTTGTTTTCCAGAAAACAAAGTGATAATATCCTCAAATGGCGTTCACAAACAAATAAGCCAGGCCTGCATCAAGTCTTTATATGCCAGGCTCCTACTGTCACTGACAAACACAAATCGTGGCAGCCATGTACTAAATGTTTTCATCTAAACACAGAATAAATGTAGTCATCAAATGTGATCACCTTGCTATTAAAACAAAATGTCCCTAGGGCGCACATTTGCACGACAATATACAAAGACTAGCACCCATTATAGAAAGATATAATTATATGCGACATCTTGTGGGATATAATAAATGAACACATCTTAGCACGCTCACATATAATCGTATTTGTGCGCCCAAGACTTGTTTTTCTCATGTACAGGGTATCTAGACGTGTGATTTGATTTTAAGCGTGTCATAAAATAACATAATATACATGCATGAAATGCAATAGCTTTAAGACGTTCAAACGTAAGTACTCGCAAATAATAAGAACGACACCCATTTGCGTTGATTTCAAGCCTCATACATATATACAGCTTTACATGCTATTTGAAAAAGTATACATAGCACCGTCCGGGAATGTACATATATATATTGCATAACAGAACCAAATAAACCAGCTCAATAACACAACAAAATACTGAAATACATTAAACAGAACGATATACTTACGTATTTAACATAAACGTAAAACGCAGATAAGGTGAAAGTCCAGCGGTATGCGAGCAAATTTGCACTTAGCCACTTGGCGTAGTAGTTTCACACAGCGTTATACTCGTACGTGTTTACTAAGAAATACACCCGCATACCATCGGCAATAGCATTCGATGACTACCAAAACGTCTACAAAATGTACACGTACACTTATATATATATATATATATTATATGTATGTATATATACATTGTATATATATATATGTGTGTGTGTGTAGGTATAATATATGTATATACAGCGTGTATATATATACACACACACGTAATAAAGTGAAAACAACGTAATCTATAATGGATACACATATACAATATTGATATAAATATACACAATACTTATATTTCTTATGCGTTACGTATAATGGATACACATGAACAACAGTAATAGTTGGTATAAGTGATAAGAGCAATACTACAATGACGTTTCCTTTCTCGGTCAATGTTGCAGTATCGTACCGTATTACGTATAATGGATACACATGAACAACAGTAATAGTTGGTATAAGAGCAATACTACAATGACGTTTCCTTTCTCCGTCAATGTTGCAGTATCGTACCGTATTACGTATAATGGATACACATGAACAACAGTAATAGTTGGTATAAGAGCAATACTACAATGACGTTTCCTTTCTCCGTCAATGTTGCAGTATCGTACCGTATTACGCGCGCTTCCATTACGCACAACATTCCACATTGTACACCGATCTTGAAAATGGCCAACTCTTTGGTTTTGTTGTGCCACTGGGCTAGGGATTCCGAGAATACTGGCTCCATAATTATGTGGACTAAATATTTTATATTATTAAATATCTTAACCAAACTGGTCTTAGAGAATTCAACAACAGTTGTCCACTAAAACCAAAGGGTTTATATGATAATAAAAAATTGTTAAATGTCCCTTTTAATAATGGCCATAAGATATTCGGATCGACTGAATACGTTGTATAAAGTACTCTTGGCAAATAGGCAAAACAATCCAGCAAACACGGCTGCCAGTAAACTACATATGATCGTGTCGCCATCTGGTGAATAGATGTTCAATAAATAAATTCAGGAACGCTCGACGGGTGTTCGCCATGTATTAGTTGCACAGTCAGTTCATTTAACACGATTTTATCTCAAGAAAATCTTTGGTTGAATTTACAGAACACATAGTAAGCAATACTAACTGATAATATGAAATATTGCTTAAATATTAAAACGATTGTGTACGACACTATTACAAAGCAATCCAGTCGCAACTTGCCTATGGCCAAGCACAATCTGTGCCGGTTAGGGCAAAACATCTTAGCAGAGGATTACATCACATCGTCGGTATAGCTAAACACACAGCAATAGTCGCATGTACAGAGACAAACCCACTGACAATTGGCGTTGTTCTTTTGAAAGTTTGAAGGTAGTCAGCTGTGTCTAGAGTATTTTGCGCGGATAATCTCTCATCATTTCTGCGCCGCAGCACCGTCGCCGTGTGAGCTGGCGTCAGGCTGTCCATTGTGCGCGACCTTCCCGTCTCCATAGACAACGGAACGTCGCAGAGTGTCGAATATCTCCTTGAAGAGACGTTTGTATTCAGGCGGTCCGTTCTCGAAGTGATGATCTGTCGGGTCAACAGGTGAACGCAGGTCGAGGTGCCAGCAGGAGGTCTGTGTAGTGGACAAGAGCTCGCGTGGTTTCTCCCCGGACGTTATCGGTTCAGGTTTAATTTCTGTGTCGACATCACGACTCTCTCGCGCTTTGTTCTTAACTTCGATCACCGATTCGTATTTCTTGACGAGTTTTCGATACTGCTCCTCTAGTTCGCCAAGAATCGATATGCTGTCGACATTTTTGACGCCAGCCTCGTTACTATCGTTGTTGCTAGGCAACGACGGCGAATCAGGGGACTGTTTAGTATCGATGAGAAAACTACATACCTCTCCAGTGCCGTCCTCGGTTTCCAGTCCAATTAAATTCAGCGATTCACGACTACCGTAGGCGCTACCGCCGTTTTTCAATCGCAGCAACTCTCCGTGTGGAATGTCCTTTAGATCGTGCAGGTCATGTTCCAGCAGCTCACCGCTGTCAGCGCCCGTGTTGTCTGTTGTCTTGCGTCCGCACTTTTTGCACACCTCTTCCGAGTTCAACTGTGCCGTCTCCAAGTCTCGCTCCAACTGCAGCACCCGTTGACTATGTGCCTCATAAACCTGTCGGTCGCCGGCGAGACCCTGGTTCTCCTGTACCAGGATGTTCAATTCCTTCTCCAGGTTGCATCGTCTCGTCTTCTCCGTGTGCAGCTGCATCTTCAGTTGCCGGATGTCATCGTTGCGCCTGCGCTGTTCCTCCTTCTCGATGATCTGCTGGTCGAACCGGGCGTAGTTGGTGACGCAGTCGGTGTCGTCGATACCTTCTGCCGGCAGGCTCGGAACGCTCCACGTCCGCTGGGCTCGCTTCTGGCGAAGGTTCCTCTCCGTCCTCAGGTCGTCGATGGTCGAATGGGCTTCCTCGTTCTTCTCCTCCAACGTCGACACTTCGTCCGTCAGTCTGTCAACATAGCAATACGCGATACAGATAATCAAACGTCTTGTTGATTTTTAAGTGAGTCCTTTCTAAAAATATATTTTAATGTTGAAAATATGATAAGATGGTGAGTCTTTGATGACTTTGTGAAAACATACAACGATATCAGATTATCATATATGGTATATCCTTTGTGACTATTTGATGTTAAATTGTCCTGTAAATAAACTGTAACTGCGACAAATTATCGACATGCAGCATCCATAAATTGGATGACATTTTCATCAGACTGTAAAGCGAGGTGAATACTGAATACGTACTCCTGGATTCTCTGTGTGCATGTCTTCACGTCTTGCACTAAGTCTTCATTCTTCTTCTCCAGAATCTGCGAGTGCCTGTCAACCTCCTCGTAAATGCGCATCCGGGACTCGTTCACATTGCGAAGGACGTCCAACTGCTTGATAAGTAACTGCGATAGAATCAAATGTTTAGCGTTATGACCGTCAAACAATATTGTTCTATCTATCCACTTAAGTTACTATTCTATTCGATGTTATAGGAAACTTGCGCTTACCGTGTATCACAATAAGTATACATAATCGTAACATAGCACGATATGACAACGACGTGTTTTAAACAGTAACTATTAAAGCTACATAATAATAACAAATATAAAAGTATATAATTGGTATATTAAAATCTTAATCATAAGCCTGACGTAATTTTTACCGATACATTCGCTTCATGAATGAATCTTTCAATACAAACAAATACTGAAATTATTTCACGACGCTACATTATGCAATATAAATAACTTACTGGTACGAAGCCATAAAATAATAATGAGATCACGTCTGCAACGTCCCTTGCACCATCTCTCCACGGGAACAACACCCACAGGGCTCAGCACACTGTCAGTTTTCCCATTGGCGACCATGTTAATGTTTTGTGTGATTATAAGAAAACGTGACCTATAAAGTTTCTTAAACTTCCCACCTGCTGTTATTATCATCTCGTTGACATGCTGGTCGATTTTAGTCAAAATCTAATATCTCTAGCTCTTGCAAAATGCCTGTATGTATGACACCCGTCAATATTTACAAATGCATGCAGGCAGTAATCCGGCTAAAGTGTCAACTAGCCAAATTGCTGCCAGATACCCTTCCGCTTAGTAAAATCAGCTAAAAAGACACCATTTTACTGTCAACAGCTGCTACAATCACATCTAGAAATCTGACTACTCAAATGCACTTATGTCAGAGCAAGTGAACATTGTAAAAAATCATTTCTCAAAAATATAATGCACTTTTTTTCGTCTGTAATCAAGCAGGAAGTCCAACAGTGTGCTGACCCCCACAGTCATTTACAACGGATTCACCATAAGCGCGGCGCTGCAGACACATACATAAATCAATACGTACTTGTATTTCCTTCGCCTGGTCGAGCTGCTCCTGCTGAGACTGCCTCAGCTCGGCCTCCAACTGCCGGTTGCGGTCCAACAGAGACTTGCCCAACTGTGCGGCCAACTGCAAGTCTGCAACAACGACCGTGTGAATGTGGGGCGGCAAACCACGACGACAACAACACATAACCATAATAATAATAACTTTATATATACGCTAAAATTCAAAGTAAAACTCTGTTCAGCAGTGTTTACAACAACCGGTTAATGTGCAATAACAATAATAATAATACAAATTACGTAAGTAAGAATACCTAAGACCTGTTGCATACTTAACTAGAGATACTCTATCACACACGGCGGATTTGTATAAAATATCTCTGTAACGGCAACGACAGTAATGAGTGTGACAACGACGACAACAACAAATGTACGCAACGCCATCAACGGTGCAAACGAGGTGGCGGTGAACCACGACGGCGACAACAACAACTGTTTGCAACAAAGACGATGGTGGTGAAGGTGGTGGTGAACAACGACAGCGACGACAACAAATGTCTATTAATATAGTGTAGAACAACGACGACATTGTTTCAACGGCAATGACGACCGAGCGTCAATGTATCGGTGCACAGACGCGAACCAACGATCCAACAACGGAAGAGCTTCGGTGACGTTGTGGAATACTAAAACACTCATTTTTTTAATTTTCCAAAAGTGTTCCAAAGCCATGATTATTTCAGGTGTTTTTCTAAATATCGACGGGACGTTTTTGATTGTAGGAAATTTGTACCGTTGTGCATCCAGAACTAACTAGTAACCACAATGATTCTTTGCAATATGTTGGAAAAACATAGTTTGCCTTAATAAGCTTTTTTTCGGATCTACATGCATGCACACATCAGTTCTGGAATGCACATTCATAGTTTCCATCTGTACACGGTACAATAATAAGGAAATAACGTTTTATTTTCATATGCCACGACAGTCTACGTGTCCCTGGCCTACTCAAGCCGACGACAGACCAGCGACCATCTGGTACTGGATCAGGCGCCACACATCGACCTTCTAATTTATGGCAAAGTCATCTGGTCCAGGCCTGCATCATAAACCTAACATTCCTCACATATGTGTCCGGTACTGTGTTATCTATGTGTCCTGTTGTAGATCAAACTGTAATTAAACAAATCGTTTACTCTAAAAATACTTATATTTCAAAATATATATTTATTTTAATCTTCGAGAGTAGGATGGATGCTTAGTGATAAAAAGCATGTTAAGCATGTTGCCAACGAAACCTACATGGCTAGTAGGTTACCAAGACTGTCTTCAAACTGTTAATAATTATGACCACAGAAGATCATTTTTATAACAAACGCAGACATGGTCACATATCCAACGAACTCACTGTGCGTTTTCGTGTGTTAGTGTTGTACGGTGGGAGGCTGTTACGTTGCACATGATACACTTTAGATCTATCATGGACATAAACGCAAGATAGACTATTATTATGGATGACAGTATGCATCCAAAACCAATGATATCCTTACAACTGTCTCAGTAAACTAGAAACAGAGGACACGGCAAGTTTAGATACAAAGGTGTGGCAAATGTAAATTTGAAGAAGCGATGGCGTAATTTCAAAACTGTGATAACTGTATACGCTTGCCCAAAACAGACAGACCTGGAGAGAGCGCTTACACTACGGTCAAGCAGCAGTCGCGATTGACAGCGATATACTTTTGTACACCTTCGTGACCCAAGGGTAGCTATGCCATTGCCACTCCCGTTTCACGAACTTCACGAGGATGTGCAACACCATCTTCGTGTACATAACCCAGTAGTAGGCCGTGGTTCACGAGGACGGTGTTGCATGTCTCTAGATCATGTCTGCAGACCGTGTGTGTGTCGGCGTGGTCAGCTGTGGACCATTCATCTCAAGACCCGATGCGAACATCTCGCCGCCGCTACAGGTCAACCCCGACCAAGAAAACAGGCTGACTACGTTACAAACAAGGGAAGTATTAAAACATAAATATTCTTCATATTTTGACTGAAATGTTCCGTTGGGCTGCGGATGCGAGCTCCGTGTTACAAATAACGTAGGGGTGTGACAACAACGTTACTTTACACAGGGGTTCTTCGCAGAGGTGCGTACATGTACTGAGTATCCCGTGTATGTTATCCTAAGTTAAGTGCAACCATTTCGCTATGTTATGTTTTCCACGAAGGTAAATAAATGTAAAACAATTGTTTTGTAACATTACCAAATCTACTGAAGACATGAATTCTTCTCAAGCAATATTAAACGATAGTAAAACAATGAAAATGTACTCTCCCACATACGACTGTCGTCATGTTATGCTCTTATCAGTGCTTCGCCGCGACGGGGAGATCGGGCGTGACCCGGGTCTTTGACGACACCAATGAGCACCAAAGTCCCTGATTGGGGTACCCACCTGATCGTCTCATAGCCTCACGGGGTATATCCGGCAAGAGGGAGAAATGCTTAAATACGTTGCAGAATACAACGGGAACCATTACTACATAACAACCCGTTACAACACAACAAATAATACTCTACTATCGATATGTTGTTGCGGGGGATTCAAACTGCGATACAAAGTCAGTCACGTAGGTCGGTAGGACCGTCTAAGTTTCCGCGTCAAGGAGAAATGGAACATTAACAGTTCATTAGCTCCCATATCCACATACCAATTCAAAGGTTTAAAACAACAATAACAAAAACAATAATTCTTTTTACCAGATATAATCTACTTTATATTTGAAATATTCAATAACAACAAATTTAACATTTTACTCTTACTTCCAGGTTGTCCCGCTACAAGCTCTTCGCGGTTTCCGAAAGATCACCTAAGCGAGTGAAGCTAAACATTCCTTGTATTGTTGCAACTTAATAAAATAGATTATTACATCTAAATATATTCGTATTATTAAGTGTTATTCGCATCAGTGTATATTTGTGTGTCTCCTTCTTGCAATAGAAACATCATCCTATGACCAACGCTCGGCGTACAGGCGCTACGTCACCGAACGCGGCTGTTATGCAACTTGCTCACAGAACACGTCGTCGGCAAACAATGAGCCACATTGTCGTAAATATTGTAGTCGCATTGCAACCCAACACGAGTGAAACCTTTCAGATACTTAAATACAGGTTCCGCTGACCGAGATACGGTCTGGTAGGCAGAGTAAATACCCGAATTCCAATGTGTAAAAATTAAAACGCGGTGCGCATCCATTGATGGCCAGTATCGTCTTCGTCGTCCGTGATTATACTCAACATCGCTGGTATTCTTTCCAGGTGTGGTTATTTCCCCGTGTCGCTATCTCCGATGGCGTTATCTTGTTGAACATGCAAGGCTACTCACCTGGATGAATTGGTAGACCGTGTGAGGTTAAAGATCACTGTGAATTACGATCACTACAAGCTCGCTTAATGAAGATCTGCTGCAGATTCAAACGTGGGCAGAACATTGGAATGAGATGTTAGCTGCTGCCAGATGAAAGAGCCGAACACACTATCCGAATAGATTTGGCCTGGTCACATTCTGTCTAGTCGACAAGCAGCTTGGACTCCTGCACGAATAGGGTGAGATCACGTATGGAATAAGGTTCGTCAGATTGAACGGCAACCTCTGAAACATCGCAAGGCAGATGATGTACCATCCAGAGGAGAGCTGTCAAGTCACATCCAGTGCCAGAAGCTTATCTAAGCAGGAATGCAATTCAAGTGTCTGAAACATTATCTATATATAAACAACGTCGTATTCGAGAAATGTTGAAGCCAGTTACATTGTTGTTGCTGCGAGCGTGACCTACCCGGATGTAAGCGAAATAAACCCCCAATAAAGCACATCACTGTTGGTGCGGCAACTGGGAGTTATGTGGAAGGGTCTCCGTCAATACAAGGCAGGTCTCCCTCCGGTGACTCCTGTCAGTTGGCACGGAGCCTACTCTGAACCCGTCTAAACGATAGACGCATCTGTCGTGTGGCAATTGACGTCTGTCGGATTCACAAGCCGAAATACCAAGCTGTCTAGCATGTTCGTTCAATGTTCAATGTAGTTTGAACCGAGTTGCACACATCAAACTAACGAACGTTGCCAGTGATATTAATGACCTTACAACATACACATGAGTCAACACTAACTCACAACAATCAGACATGCAGGCTCTATATGGATGCCAAACGCCACACAATTAACTAATGCGTTTCGCAATTATTTACGGTACAAACAGCGGGCTACTCGTCAAATGGGCATTACCTTCGCCGCGTATTTCGTGCTGTGGGTCTTCGAGGACATTAAATGCAATGGACAAAAACTGCCCCTCCCGAAAAGTAGGGGTGTCACACCGCAACACCCACAGGATACCGTTTCCGTTTCAATTAATCCTTTGCATAACATATCACATTTATCTCTTCGCAAAAACGTATGCATAAATGTTATTAACAAAGACATTAGCATTGCTTGTGTAAACCTACACTTCTACTAAATTTGACACACATTATTAATAATACGCATTAATAATACAGAGAAAGTGTTTTGGAAACGCCCAAACAGCGTAAAATCTTTCTAGCACACGCATATTTCGCGGGTACACCCAGTTATCATTGGTCACGTATGACGCACTTGTATCCAGCGTCTCTGTCAGAGTAATTACTCTCACTGCACGGGGAATGACCACCGTTGACATAGATAATTGTAGGAGCCGTAAACAGGCGTCTCTCCTTGACACACTGAACTTGAGCCACCATTGAGAAATGATAATAGTTCCTTTTCAGACACTGGGAGTAATCTAATCTTACGAAGGACATTTGCAAGAGAACCAGAACTTCATAATTCATAATACAATATTATTATAATATATAGGTGCCCTGTGCTTAACAAATGCAAACGTAACTTTACTATCTTACCATCATCAATGAACGAAGTGAAAGACAGACAGTCGGAGAGAATGAGATAACCAAACAGACAGCCATATGTGTATTTAAAGATCGAGACAGTGCAAATACTTTTACATAGTCGTATATGATCATGACAATGGCTTGATTCTCCCACTTCCAATACCTGCTTATGCTTAGCATGCATTAACATCAATGATGTCATCATGGGTAGCCTATGCTATGGCGTGTGACATTGTGGAATTATAACAGCCAGTTGATAACGGTTCATTTGGGTAAAGTGTACCGATGCCATATTATGTGGCTGTGTGCCTAGTGAACAACAACAACATTACAAAACACACTCCGACATCACTGATGCCATGCGCTGGCAATGTTACTGGCAGTCACACAATGACAGACACGCGACTAGTCCGCTGGATACACAGCTCTAGAGTCTAGCCACCGTCCGTATAAATCGACATTCTATGCACAGCTAGTCCAGGCAGACGGGTGCAGCAGTAGCCGGGAAATGACGCTGCCGCAGCATCAGCGGCGAGGCACAAGGCTAGACCTCCCGTCGAACACAGAGCCGTTCTTACGCGTTCACTTACCGTTTTCGTACCAGATTTCCTCATTTTCTTCGCCGTATTCCTGATCAGCATACAAGGTGTACTCATCATGCGTAGACATGGCGATAAATGCGAAACGCCGACCGAAAACGCAGCATAGCCAAGACCGAGGATCTACGCCCGTGTACGTGGCATAATTAATTCTACTTGCGGCAGGCCAGTCAGCTGTACGGCGGTCACATGACTCACACGTGACGGCTGCAGTAACTCGCATTCAGGCGTGGATTCGTTCGTTTGGCTGCTTTTTCGTGCATGCTACTTTTGTAATAATAACAAGCTGAGGTTACTGCCGAATTTGTTGTGGACGGCCTGGAAATAATATTTGCCCCCCAGTATTTAGTGTGTATTTTGAGGGTGGAATTTGTTTGGGGGAATGGAGATACGATTAGCCCCACTAATTAGGGAAGGAGGTGCATTTTTGGATCATGGGTAGCAGACCTATGGTTGTGCCCCCCCCCCGTAAACGTGAGTGTGAATGTTTTTTTGGTGAGCGTCAAGGTCGGGCGCAAAACGAGGTTTTCTGACAAGGTGTTTTTGTTGGGAGGCTACAGTAAAAAGGGGGTAGACACGTGGTGCTGCCCCTCCAATAATAAGCGGCGCGACGGGGACAAATTGTCAACACCCTCAATACACCTCAGTTCAGCCGAGACAGCGACGGAGAGCGGTGAGAAGCTGGAGAAGCTGAAGTCCACTGTCCGGCGGCGAAAAAAATTCAACAGCACCCCACCCTCCGTCTTCCGATGTCATGATCCGACCACGGAGTGGTGCTGAAGCTCCGGCAACACCCAATATTAATTTATTTCCCTCGGATGTTTTTTTTGGTGACCCTGAAGGATTTCTGGCGATCCTCAAAGGGTGCAACGAAAAATCTTCAGTGCCTCCACTTTGTGACCATATTCTGAGTAAATTGGCGCGATTGGTATTGGGAAACGAGTCGAGATGATGGATGGATGGAGACGACCAAATATCACGGTGCATAATTATATTATGCAAACAATAAAACCATCATGCCATTAGTTTACACCAATTTGAAACGTTTAAACATGAGTGAGTGGTTGTGTAAATTTGTATCAATAATATACATCTTCGCTGAAAGAAGCATAGACTGGCAGGTTACGTAAATGACGCGTCACGTACAATGTTACGTAGTGTGTGCGTGAAACATCGATATTCTCGCCGCGTTTTCGTTTCGTCGCGAAGGAGCTTTGTGTGACGTCACATTGATACAAGTTCTCTGAACTCGAGTTTACCCGTACTTCTCTGAAGAAAAGGTAACGTTTATAGTTGGTAGGTGGAAATTTGTGTCGTGATATAGCATCGGTGTCCTGATTAAATTAATTTATAACTTATCTTTAGTGTTGTGTGATATATTTAAGCTTAACTAGGTTGTAATTGTGTGTTGGTATAAAATGGTACGACATACGTCGTTAACACTGCTATGTCTATGAATAATATTAATAATAACAAACGTGTAGCTGGTCACTCTAAAGTGTGCCGACGTCTATTTCATTGAATACTTATAATAACTGCTCAACAAAAATTACCGCGAGGCAAAGGCTAACTACTCTGGCACTTTTAATAATAATAATATCAGTATGAGTACTATGACGATTAAAGGGTATTACTCGTACAGCAGCAGTAGCAGCAGTAGCAATAGTAGCAATAGCAACAGCAGCCGTAGCAATAGTAGAAGCAGCAGCAGTAGCAATAGTAGCAGCAGCAGCAGTAGCAATAGTAGTAGCAGCAGCAACAGTAGCAATAGTAGAAGCAGCAGCAGTAACAATAGTAGCAGTAGCAATAGTAGCAGTAGCAAGAGTAGCAACAGCAGCAGCAATAGCAGCAGTAGCAATATTAGCAGCAGCAGCAGCAATAGTAGCAGCAGCAATAATAGCAATAGTAGCAGAAGCAGCAGTAGTAGCAATAGTAGCAGCAACAGTAGCAATAGTAGCAGTAGCAATATTAGCAGCAACAGCAGTAGTAACAATAGTAGCAGCGCAGCAGTAATAGCAATAGTAGCAGCAGCAGCAGCAGCAATAGCAATAGTAGCAGCAGCAGCAGCAATATCAATAGTAGCAACAGTAGCAGTAGCAATAGTAGCAACAGCAGCAGTAGCAATAATAGCAGCAGCAGCAATAGTCGCATCAGCAGTAGCAATAGTAGCAGCAGCAACGGTAGCAATAGTAGCAGCAGCAGCGGCGGCAGTAGTAGTAAGAAGAAGAGGAAGACGAAAACTTATATCAGTATTATCCTTGGGAACGTGAGATAATAAATGTATAGAGGTGCATCAAAGTGAAAACTCAGGTAATCTCAAAATCAGCGTGTGTCACGTTAAAGGTGTCAACACTGGGGCCTATACATGTAGGAATACCCTACGGAACTTAGGAGCCTCCTAAACATATCCCAAGGTATTGCAAATCATTCTTCAGGATAGTTTATTTCTATGCGAATTAATTCTTTTAAACATATCCAATACGTGGATTTACCTTGTAGAAGTTTTCGTCAATGTGACACGCCAACTTTGTCAGTACACAGTATGACGTCATTGTATATGTGAGATAGTTCGTAATTCCCCTCGTCTCGATTGATTGGAAAAGGAGCCCTGAAAGTTTGTGACGATCCATCCAGGGCCTTGAAAAAGGCGACAGACAGCAACAAGACGAAACAGGCTGAAAAAATAAAAAATGGGCAAGTCCTACATAATCCAAGTAGACATCCCATATGTGGAGTGAGTCTCACAGAGGGTACATAGAGTACTGAAGAAGTATGGGGTAACAACAGCCATGCGTCCCAACACCACCCTCAGGCGCCTGTTGATACACCCTAAGGACAAAATGGAGCCAGAAGAACTGGTGTACCAAATAGTCAAGTAGAAATTGACGATGACCCGGACATTTTGGTTAAAGGTGCTCAATCACTTCGTTTGCCCATCGCCAATCCGGTTCTTTTATGTCCAGATGTGTAATGTGTGAATAGTTTAACTAGTGCGCACAGTTGGTTTTATAAACCAAAATGCGTACTTGGTTTTTAATCGTCAAAAAAAGATTTGTCGTTACAGCGGGTATCGCTGGCGAAAGCCAATTGCGCTGTCTGCCTACTGCGCCACTTCGGCCATGTGGTTTACGCGAGATCGGCATCCCAGGCATTCGAAAACAATAACAACACACACATGCTTTAATGTATCAAGATGAAGATTATAATTCCAAAGTGGTTGTACGAAGGTACGTATTACACTATCGCAGTTAGCAACAAGAACGCGTAGCCGTGTATTAATTCAACGAGAATTGCAACTTGCGAACGTCTAAACTCGACTCGAGGCTGACTAAGTTCTAACGCAAAAGACTAAGACGTCTAACTCGACTAAGACAGTCACCATATCAGCTAGAGGTTCAGTCAGAGAGTGACAACGAGCATAATATTTCATATGTATTGTATTTGGTTACGCAAGATGTTGTTAATAAGCTGTTATTCCGACAATACATATTGAGAGTAGATGACGTGAGGGTGCGAAATGACAAGTAACATTGCTTTGGCAGCAGGCCCCTGTTGATCGTCCAAGTAACTTAGTCGGGGAGCATCCGTAATTTCGTGCAACAGAACGTCAAACACGGGAGTATTATGTTGGTGATCGTAATTATTAAAACATCTTTTTTGACTCATATTTTTGATACTATTACTGCAGAATAGTGTTGATTTGCATTGTATTTTATGCAAAATAATATATTTTTATATGACAAGCATGATGGTGATGATTTTATTCAATATAAAAATGTAAACGTGTAAATTCATGAAATATCAATACACCTAGAGTACACCATATATAAGGATTACACAAGAAAATGCACACACTTGTCTCCATTGTGGTCCTTGATGCCTGGCTATAGTGTATGTAATGCATTAATTGGTATCCTGCGATACCTTTCAACTGACATATGCCGGCTATTCTTATGTATTTACCAATATATGTATATATTCTCACCACAGCAATATATGAATACATAATATATGTAACTTGAATTATGATATTGCTAGAGACCACACTGCAACCCATGAATGAGAATGAGAGGAGGGGCTAGAGGCAGTCACCCGGGCCAGGCAGACACGGATGATACATAGTCTGCGGCAGGTAATTTCAAATTTATAACAATCAACCACGTATAAGTTATCAACAAATTTTAATGTGCACATTTAAATATACCACATTTGTTTTCATACACATTTTAATAATAACATCTTGGGCATAGAAAACTAGATTGACTTCTGCACTTGTATATTATACCCACAAGTGTATCAACACAGACATATTAATACACCTTTAAACAGTATTTAGCATATGGTGATGACTCTGAAATAAGTTTATAAAATAAATTAGTCATTCTTGAAGAAGGTAGACATATGTATTATGAACCTTTGAATACTTGACGAGGAAAATATATTGTTAGCATCACAATAACACCTCATTCTGTCATTTCTAACATTCACCTTGACCATTCAACCTCAGGCTTAAAATGTCTAACATGAATATATTACACATGGCAGACACTGACATGAATTTGTATATTGAAAACAAAACAAAAAATATAAATGCGCTTTACTGATACTTTAGTGATTAGCAGAATTCAAATCAGTCTATAATATTGACTAAGATCAGGTGTCACTGTAATGAAATTGAACACTTTTAAATTCATGTAATGACAATGAACACCTAGTAAAGAAAAATAGTTCAAATTGTTCACCGTTTGGAAAAATTGCATATTCCAGTAATGTCTGCATGCTGTATCAAGCCACCCTTCCCCGGAACAACCCTGGTAAACACTGACTGTTCCTAAGATATCAACATGTATAGAGGCAGCTGTAGTAGAACATTTCTTGCTGCCTTTTTTCTTGTGAAATGCTGCAGGTCATACATGAAACATTATTATATACCGATTATGACAATGAACACATCATAATTATTTACTCCCAACACTACTATGATGTCTGTTTTTGTTTACTGAATATATGCTTTTTTTACAGGAGATTGAACTAGTGTGCTTAGTACTACTAGCTCTCCAAGTTAATATGGCATACTGGGCAGTTGTATGTCCAGGATCTCGGACAAGATTTCATAGCCATGCAACATGTTGCATAATAACAGTTTGTCATATGAATGTCCACTGAGTGATCCCAATTGTGTCGTGTTGAATCCGTGACAGATTCCCCAGTGCTGATGGGGTGTACACTGGCTTCCAGGTCAGTCAGTTAGCTTGACTGACTGGAAACCAATGTAGACTGCAGGTTGCTCAACATAAGAATGTGGTGACGCTTGACCAGCTCTGCAGTTGGTGATGGAACGGTGGGTGCCAGGGTCTGCAGATATGGCAACAACTTTCGATGCTGTCAGACAGGTTCAGTGTCGAGCATTCTTCGGTGAACCGCATCGGTTTAGATATTGATGACATCACTATATATGTTTTCGCTGTCTTTGATGGTACTGCATATCAGCGTCCTGACTTTTTGCTGTACGTCTGCATCTACCTATACCGGAGACAAAGTGACAATTAGGATGGCTCTGACATGTGTGATATATTTATATGTAATGACACATTTATAAAAAAAGTCAATAATACAAGGTATTCGTATTCAATTCAACTATAACTTTGAGCAGTGTCCATGAAAAAATACATTAATTATCCAGAATTGTTACAGTGGTAGGGTTTCATTGTCTTTGTGTTGCTGATAGTCGGTGGCAGCCAGCTGAGTTCTTGCAACATACACCAGGCACAAGTTTGTGATGAAGTAATAGTATTGAAAGCTTTTTCATATTTTTCAACAACAATCTGTTGATACACTGACAGCAGCATTTTACTTGTTTAAATTCTCTATGTATCACGAGGACTGTTATATGTTTGTCATGCCATGTATAATTTTTCTAAATTATTCTTTTTTATCACTTTTATATTTTCACAAACAATTTTACATTAATTTTCATTTTGCATGATAATTAAACAACACAAGTTTAGTTCTGATATGGTGTAGTATCCAGTCCTCAGGATTACTCAAAGCGCTTTAAAATTTACTCCCTGGCAGACCTGTTAAATCGAAAACACCATCTTGACTTATGTAGGAAGAATTCAGCCACACTGAAATTAATATGCGAAGATTATTCATACAAAAATATCCACCGTCCGTAGCGGGTACTCTTCATACAGCTGAGTAAACTGGAGCAATGTAGCATGTAGCGATTGTACATGTAATTCTCAGTCACATGGCAATGACCCTGTCTAGTCTAGTCACTATTTTTTGCGAGTTGTAAACAAACCAAGCATTGCACAAACTACAACAGTTTTGAATTTTATATCCTATTGATGTTTTTTTAACAACAAATCATAATATAGTTATTTTATTTGATATGTACATATTAAATTTGTTCAACTAAACATCTTCCTAAGTAATTTGTTCTCATTGGTTTACATTTTATGGGCATTAAATATTTTTTTTTTTTTAAATACACAATTGTTTAGTCACTAATTTTGTGAGTTGTAAACATACAACTAGCATTTGATATCACATGTACTAGTGTTTTTTTTTGTAACAAAGAATTGTGATAAAAGTAACTGTTTGTTTTGTTATATGTACCTGACATTTTTTCAACCTCTTCCTAATTGTTGTTTCTATTGTTGCTTTGCATTTTATGTGTATGTGATATTAAAAATTATTACATTATACACATCAAGTGCAATGATTGTACCTGTAGTTGTATTGTGCTTTTCATAATTTTGTAGTCATGATCTCATCAAATAGTTTCAATAAAGTGTTTTTTATTTACATTGTCTTTACTTTAATTCACATGCATTTCTAACAATATGCAATTTAACGAGGACACCCATTACTGCAAAATCCTAATGCAGACAACCAAAACTATCACATACAGTGGTGGAGTCTGGTCTGGGGGGCACAAAAACCTCCACTGGCGACTGAACCAAATGGTGTAGTCTAAATTTTGTCGCTATCAAGCCTGCTGTCTCGGCTGGAGTGGTGATATCGGAAGACGGGGGGGTGCTGTTGAAACATTTTCAAAGATGGTGTACCAAATAATAAGATTGGTCAGAATAAAACATAATTGTCAAAACAACCAAACACATGTTTGTATATCTTCCAAATGTTATGCTATGATTTATGTATATATATATATATACAGCTGTATATATCACGTTTGCATACCAGCAGCAATTAATACTTACGTTTACTTACTGTCCTGAGCTGCATCCAGCCTCAGGAAGTGACTGGACACCTGACAGTGAGCTGCCTTTGCTACAACCACTGATGCTCAATAGAGCCACCACAGATCTTTTCATATGTGATGGCTGCAGTGGTGTCGAGGCAGTTCGCGCCTTTGTGTTGAAGCTGTCAAACAAAGTCATGAAATGGAATGAGTCAGATTATTTGTGAAGGTGAACATGGTTTGACAGCACAGCTACACGGAAATGTATATAATATTATATATGTATGTAGATGTAAATATATGTGTGTGTACATGTGGTGTGTAACTTGTAAACGTTTTAATTTCATTAATAGGTAAAAATATTTTGCACGATAATTTGCCCAATGGTCATTTGCCCAGCACTCAAGTGTGAACAGGTCATTTGCCCAGTTGTGAAAAAATTACAATAAATGATATGAGAGTGGCAAAGTTATTATTGTATATATTGTAAAATTGTAGTATATAACAAACAAATAGACAATTTACAAGTGTCATAGCCAACAAGGTGAAACAATTTGGATTGTGCACCATCCAATTGCCAGCATAATTAACTACCTATAAGTGCAGGTAGAACATAGGTGGGCTGGAAAGAAGGTCACAAGAAATAAAGTCGCAAAGTAATTTTATTCAAAAAATATAACAAGTTTTGCAATTTTTCACTGATAGTACTAATGACATTATATCGTCTTAATTTATTACGTATTATTAAAATAATTCCACACATTGTATGTTTAAACAGGTCAAATTAAGTTATTTTGATTTGAACACACACACACACACTAAAATATACATTCAAAGATACAAATCAGTAACTGAACATAAGCATATTGTGCTGTGCAAGCCAGCAGGTGATTATAGAGATAAAATGTCATGTGACGTAACATTAACATTGAAGCAGTTGCAGCCTTTAGCAGATTTGTGTGCCCGCATAAGCATAATTATTATGAAATGACAATCACTGAGGCTTGGCTATATTGTGTCACGTATATTTACTTGCATTGTACAGTGTATATACACATTTGTGTTTGCAATACAAACATTCCAATTGAAATAAAACGAAAATTAAGTTGAAAAAATGAACTACAAATAAAATGTGCTATGTAGTTGACAGTTTGATAACCACCCTATCATACAAAGATGGAATAATTGTACACACATTAGACTGGTAAAACCAGAACATAACAGTACATTAATACCATTACTTAAACTGACATTGGTTGTAATGGTTCAGAGCTGCACCCAGCCTCGGGAAGAGACTGAATACCTGACAGTGAGCTGTTGTTACTGCGACCACTGATACTCGATGGAGCCAACGCAGCGGTTGTTGTCTGTGGTGGCTGGATTGGTATGGACGTCATTTGCATATATTTGTAGTGAAACTCAAGTGAAGGCATATGGAATGGCCAAAATTGGTTAAATTTGAATTTTTTTAGTAGTACTACTACCCCTCAAAATGGACAGCGTAGTATAACACATCAAAATAATATCCAGGCTATTTAAATAACTTTCAGAAATAATAAAATAAACTTTCCTCCTATGTTCATGCACCCGGTGTACTTGTTTTTTGTTCCCTATCAAACTAAGGTTAGCATAGAGGTCTAGAAGATCTCTATCAATGTGTATATATATTCCACACTTTTCAGAGATGTAACTTATATACTTTTCTTTATATACATACTTCTATACATACTACATGCAGTTTGGGGCGTTTACCCCCTGGTAACATATGTAGACTATTACGGTCACAATATATATATAAATGTTTAGCATTCTCTACAGAAATCATAAATTATTACTATTTAAATTTATATAATACAAGATTATTTAATTTATATTTGATTACAATCAGCATTCAATGTATTACATCACACATGGAAAAACAGTAAAGAAGTGTTATTTTTAAAGTGCACAGTACAAGCAGCCAGTGACTCAAGTCAAGACATCCAAAAAAGCAAGTACTTATAGTTAGATCCAGGCAATTATATTAGGCATTCGATTATGTTATTAGTCTCAAATGTCCAGCCAGTGTCAGTCAGTGATTGAGGGTAAAGTGTGAATGTCCAGTGGGTGCTACAGATGTATTATATTATACATAGCTAAATATTAATATAATATGACGTCATTAAATATGAAGGCATAATATCTACATTACTGTATATTAATTTGCGATGGAACGTTGATGAAACGTCGCGGAACGTTGATGAAACGTCGCGGAACGTCGATGGAGCGAATTTTTAAGTTCATCTACCATTCGGTGTGTGCTTCGCATGAGACTGATACTTCGCACATAGTTAACTATTGGTATAATATAACATGTCCATCAATATAAAGTCATAATATATATAATAATGTATATTCACGTGCGATGGAACGTCACGGAACGTCGATCGAAGATGGCAGACGATGACGGCTTTGTTTTGGCTGTTCCATCTATTGAACACACAGTCGTGTGAGTGTGGTGTGCTTGCTGATAAATTCAATATTACTAACCTGTCCAGAAGCAGAAGAAACTTGGCGAATGCTGCATCAATTTTCACGCCAGCCGTTTCTTTCGTTCGGTTTCACAAATCCATAACATTTCCAATATACACCTTTGTACACGGATACTTTCTTTGTCTTTCCGCTCTCACCCTCTTTTTAGCCGAGTCGGTCGGGCGTCCCTTCGTCGCAGATAAAATTATCGAGCTATCACTTGTATGAAAAATGGATGGCGACTCGTAAATACGCAATGTTAACTGAATCCAGGCACCGAAAGGTGGGGTCAAAGGCCGATGTCGCCGCATATTCCCGTTCACGTGACTATTACACGAGAAGTCTATCTCAGACCACATCCAAGTTCAGATATGTGTCTTGATATTCGGTTAGGATTAACCGAAAATCATTTTATTGTTTGTCTGTTAATTTCACTAAAATGAAGTAAAGCATACGTACAAATGAACCAGTATATAAATAATGAATACTTGATACGTTTACGTTTCGTGAAATTAGTCTGACACGTGAGGAGCACACGAATCGAAATGATTGAGCACCTTTAAAAAGCCCATTTTTGTTTTAGGGCGACCAATAGGGTTTCCTGAACTTAAAAAAAAAAATCAACCCTGGGAAACTTTGTTTTTACCTCGATCATTGTTTGGGGTGTTTCCGTCCAATTTCAAAGTAACACTTTTTGTTTGCGTTTATTAATCATATTTTTAATTGTTTCATTTATTGGTAATGATGTGTATACTTGTCTATTAAGCCACACATTAATGACAGAGTTTAATTAATTAATTAGTAATATATTTCTTATATAGCACTCCGTCCCAATGTTGTTTTGGGATTTAATTAACATCTTAACTAAGATCACATGAATGTCACTTATACCCCAAACAATGAATGGTATAGCATTCAAACTTGAATATAACTAAGAGAGATCATAAATGTCCTACCTGTCATTTTCTAATACATCATTTGTTAAACATCGTCATCAGCATTGTCATCATCGTCACTGTCGGGTAGCTGTACAAGAGTTGGGCCGTTTGCACAATGTCCTTGACATTTCCAGTGGACGCTACAGGCAAGACGCTTGTTTGAGTAGTTGCAAGACACACACAAGTTATATTGGCGCTTGCAAGAGCAACAGATCTCTTGTAAAAGATGTTCGGGTACTGGTTCTTTGTTTGTGATGACGGGCACTGCTGAGTGTGCGTCACAGTGAAAGCCATATTTGTTTGTCCAATACCGTCTTCAGATTAACCGAAGCAGAAACATGTAGGTGCCCTCTGAGTGAATTGAAGTAGCATGCTCGACTTGAAATGAAATTATGTGCATGTATCGTAGATCGTCGAGATTTACATTTGAGTTGCTTTTGGTGTAGAGCGAAACCAAATACCGCTCCCCAGCTGTTGCAATGTCGGCGCTCGGTGCAGTGTTACTGCCGAATATGGCAACGGATGTTCTCAACTCTGTTGAAGATGCTAGACTTTTCATGTGTTTGACTTTGCCAATGCCGTAGATAGCTGACGTTATGCAACAGCCAGACATAGCGTTTGCAAATGGCAAGCACTCCTTTCCGAGAGCATGTTGACCAGCGCTGATACTGATTAGTCTTTGTTTGGTTTGTATGTAAATAGTGGACTTCTCAGGCGCATGTTAAAGCAGGATTACAAGCAGATCTGTATCATCACAACGGACACATACGTTCTCGTAGGATTCTGCAACTTCTAGGGTACACCTCGCAATTGTGGTAACCACATCTCCTTCCTCGCCAGCGTGACGCACCTCGACACCTTCTTTCAGCAGGTAAGTAGAGAGGAGTTTAATGAGTTGCTCTTTGTTGTGCTTGTTTGAAAGAAAACTACGTTTGTCTGAAGGCACTGGAGTGTTACGTCCAACCAACACATCAGCGGAAATGGTCTTGCCCAATTTACGTTGCTTTTGTTCGGGTTCCTTGGTCGTGAGCACTTCATAGCTGTCGAACACTACGAACCAGGCCCTATCATGTGCTGCCAAGTGTAGAATATACATCACATTAGATGAACACATAAAAGGTACCTGTCTTTGGTCAGGGTATCTGTAGCAGAACGGCACATCAACCCACAACTGTCGCTGCTAGCTCATGTAAGAAGACACTGTGATGTGGTGGTCCAGAAGTATATGCCCTGGCCAATAGTCTCTGGTACAGCTCCATCGACGACATGCGCACTTCTTTTCCATCTTTCAGTTTGACAGTTTTCCTCATAACTGCGAAGGTCTTCAATTGGTCTGACTTCCTGAGAACGATGTCTCCGTACTTCTGATCTGTGATTTTCTGGAGGATTTCTGCGATATTGCATATCCGACTACCTCTTTTGGTATGACGATAGACATCTTCGGCATTGAGTTCCATAGCACACATCAAACAGTGAGTTTGATAATCGTAACCTCTCGAGGTCGTACGAGTTGGCATACATTCTGATGCAACAAACTGGTTTTCTGCCTGAAATGATTTAGTTACACTTTTGAGGCAGTTTAAGTCTTTCTATATTTTTCATGGACATAATGATCACCTGCATTATTGAATTCTTCAACCAACCCATCACCTCGTAGTTTTGACGCCGCCACCAATGAATCTATCCCTTTCTGTCCAAGTTTAGCCAATAAGCCACCACCACCTTTTTGACAAATGACACATTGCTCCATATCAGCGACACGTTCCTGAAAAAGATGCGTGACTATTTTCTAGGCAATCTTCATACTATGACTATGTGTACTATAAATATGGATTATATGTTCAACAACAGTTACTAACTTTACTTTATATAATTACTCAGAGATTTCGGATTTACAAGGCTATCTTCATTATTAACTATGAGTTTTTCACCAACAAATCAACCAAGATCTACCGTAATGCCTTGGCTATAAAATTATGAACAATGTCATGTTTGGCTTTCTAACAATCTGCAAGCAAGTAATTAATACAATAGCTGTTATTTATTTAGAACATAGATCCATTGCGCAAAATATCTTGAGGGGGTTTACCAAAACAGGTTGTTCTATTGAATACTACTAATTTTGGACCAGTTATTATATATGTGATATTATCGCTCGTGTTTGGATTTTTAAACATTGGCTTTCGATACACAATGGCAAGATCTAATCTTGTGGCAAACACTTGGTTTCTTATATTAGCAAGTTAATAGATACATAAAATACAAATCAACACAAGTATCCTCTGGCCAGTGGATGTCAGTGCACCAAAACTCATTTGCTTCTATGTATGGAATGCCAATAAAAAGAAAATGTTACAAGAAGCGAGTGACAAGTTACGTATATTGTTCATGAAAAAAATAAAGGTTCCCCAGGCTTGATTTTTGTGTTTTTTTTCTGGAAGTTCAGGAAACACTACTGGTCATCTTAAAAAAAATTGGCTTTTTAACCAAAATGTTCGGGTTTGGTAAAAAATGTGCTGATTTCTACTGGACTAAAATACCATGCAAGAACTGTGGTGCTGAATATATCGGGGAGGCGGGAAGATTGTTCGAAACGAGATTTGAGGAAGGTAGAAAGGATGTTGACAACACAAGAAGGAGAAATACACGTGGAGCGAGGAAAAGATCAATGTCGACCATCAACAAATCCGCCCTCACAGACCATGCAACAACACAAAATCATATCATAGACTGGGAAGGAGCGAAAATAGTGGACAAGGAAGTCAACAGAAGTTGGGTCACTAATTTCCCGTTTCAAAAAAGGTAAATTCCGTTTCAATTCCGTTTCCAAATTCAGGTTTAAGAAAAAAAACTAATTCCGTTTCAAACAACGTACTTTCCGTTAAAAAAAAAATCCGTGTAAAATGACGCAATTTTTGTTTAAAAGTGAAAAAGAAGCCCATTTCTGTTCAGAAAAGTTAACTTTGAAAAATAATTCATTCTGTCAAATATTTTAAATATCACAATGTTATTATCTATGCATCTATATAATACTGTTTTATTGTGTGGTTAAATTTTCGAACAACATTTATTTGTACAATATTTGCAACACAGTAACAACCTTACATAATCAATTTAATAAAGATAATAAAACAATCCCTGTCACACAATAACATAAATGATTGGTTGTTCCTAATGCAGCAATGCTGAACATATAAGATAAATGTAATTTACACAAACAATTATATTAACAGTTATGAATGTTCAAATCACTGATGCTGTTTTACTGATAATTTTGTTCAACCATTTTAGCTAGCGCTCTGTTTGACGCCATCCAACGGAATTTGTTAGACCTACGAAACGCGGACTATATCAAGTTGAGCCAGCGTAACCTAGGCTGTTGTTATTCCTTCGAGTTTTGTGTTCGAAACCGGAATATGTACATTTATATGTATATATATATATACACACACACACACACACACACACCTCTACCAATGTAACAAATATAATACATTTAATTAATTAGCAACATATCTTCAAAGCGCTTAGCCTTAGCGGACAGCCAGACAACGCTCGCGAAACGCTCAAACGGTTTATGTTAGCGCCTTCCGCCCGCGTCTCTGTTTACGTCGGTTGATACGAGGTAGCACGGGCGCCATAACACTTCGTAGCGATTTGCCTTGCGCGTTTTAAAATCTTGCGTCATAAATCCACCAAAATAAACGAATACCGTTGCATAGTAAGCACGTTTGTTTCAAAATATCGCTAATAAAGTCAGTATCGTTTACGCTTTTGGTGATTCTACTCTTTCAGCATTTATGAAGTTTCCGTTCGAAAACACAAATCCCGTTTCGAAATTCCATCCGTTTTCCAAGATCGCGGAATTTCCGTTTCAAAACGCGAATTCCGTCCGTTTTCCGCGCATCATGGAAAATCAGTGTCCCTACAGAAGAACGCGGCAAGTAAAAGAAGCCAAATGGATCAGAAAGGCCAGGAAACTAATTAATTGAGGATAGGGGAATTACGAACTATCTCACATGTACGATGACGTCATACATCACATGTACAGATGAAGTTGGTGTGTCACATCGACGAAAGCCTCTACACGGTAAATTCACGTATTGGATATGTTTAAAAGAACTAATTCGCATATCCCAATGTAGTTACAACTTTTAGAACGACATATGCGGAACATAAACCCAATGAGTCGTATCAATTTATGTTTGTAGCAGGAATATGAACAGTCAAATGCGAGTTTATGCCAGACGAGGGCGCTCCGAGTCGGATGCGATCCCCAGCCGAACGCCCGTGGAAACTCATAGCAAAGAATCCATTCCCCTGAAACCTGTCTCAAGACACCGCCTGCCTACCGCTGCATTCAACGAGCCGCTTTATGACACCGACTTCAGCAAGAAGGAATTCCAAGAAAAAGTCAGGAAACTTCTCTTGAGGAAACAGTTGTACAAGGCCCCCGTGTTTGGTTCGTATATTGAACAAATAATAAATTAATTATTTCGTCATTGTTGCTGGTATTATATTTTATTCATTGCATGCCAAGTCTTGTTCAAAGGCAAAGCTTCTTTTGGACTCCCTAATTACAGTTGTAGTTTTATTTCCTCTTTGTACTTTGTATAGTTTTTCTTCACCTATTCCAGATCGCATATATTACATCGGCTACGTCATTTTGTTGTGTGTATTTTTGTAAAATAATTTTGATATTTTATTGCCATTAGTTGGACGATCTGACAGAATAGTTCAAAGTATATATATATATATATGTATATATATATATATATATATATATATTGTTCCAAGTATATATATATATATATATATATATATATATATATATATACATACATACATACATTTTCTCAACGTTTTCTTCTCTTACTCGTAAGCCCTCTCTCCCTCTCTCTCTTTCTTCGTCCCTCCTCTCCCTCTCTCCTCTATAATTTCGCCCCGCTTCCTCCTGTTCCCTCCCCCTCCACCCCTTTCATCACTACCCCCTCTATCACTGTACTTTTCTCAGGTCGACATTGAACAATAAATACAGACTATGTTAGACTTCGATAATGCGCTTTATATCCCGATATAAACCAACGGTTGATGCATCCAACTGCACCATAACTTCACAACACTTTGATTAAAATTTGATACGAGCGCGAAAATAAATTAAAAAAACATGGCTTCTCCGTGTTATGTGCCCGACGCCTGTACTTTGTCCCCTACAAACAGTGGTGCCCCCAACTGGGGTAGTGATATCTACCAGAAAGCGGGGGCCGCATGGACGGACGGGTCCATAGAGGGTAGTCTAGGGGACACAAAAACATCCAATAACTTGTCGGCCGAACCAAATGGTGCACAACATTTTTCGCCCCGCCGCGCCGCCGTAACTTCAGCTTTCGACTGATGACATCAGAAGACGGGGGGGGGGGGGGGGGGGCGGCCAGATTCCAAAGGTCTGTGGGGCACGTGCCCCCAGGCCACCTATATATACCCGACTGTGCGCGGAATACAGTTTCCGAGTGTTCAACAATGTTTATTCTAGTAAACCTTCTGGCATGATATTCAATTGTAGTTGCGAAGAGTGTATTAATTAGTTTAGGTGCACAGGCCTAACAAAACGATTTTATTTCCTTTTAATGTTCTTTGTAGAACCTAAACTAGCACACACTTACGCGATGTCGAAGAAGGATGGGGCGCGCCGTCTGCAGGAGAAAGACGCCGTAGATGTCTGCAACCCCGACAGCTTCCAAGTGTTACCAGAAAGTATGATATTACAAAATTTATTTCGAAGCCTTGCAATATTTTTTAGTATAAATCCGTTTTTCGTGATACTACAATAATGTTGATGGCTACAAATGTGTGCTATCCAGTCTTTCCCCCAAGCAGCCCTTTTTCATTAATTTGTCAGTATGAATCCTCTTCTTTGTGGTGTTATCTTGAAAATGTGAGCGTAAGTTTTGGCCACTGTTTTAAAAACCCAAATTTATTAAACTGTTTATAACTAAACTGTTGCAATTGAACGAATTTGGTGTTGTTCGATGTGTGCTTTACCGTGGGTGCAACAACCTTATTAATGATATGTGTTGTACGTTACAATAAATATGTGTCATCATCGTTAGCTTTATACCAACTTAGCCCATCGAACACAATAGCACAAACGCACTTGTAAATATGTTTTTTTTATAAACGCACACATGATAATAATTATTTACTCATAATGGAAACTTCATGCAACCATAAAGCTGACCTGTCTGTGACGCTGTCGCGCAACGGTCGTGTAATCACAATTGAACTAAGCCACAATTGCCAGTCAACAACGTGTTTAATAGGAGAAGCTGTATATTGAATATAATCACAAATGGTGCCTGCATGTGAATACAATAGATTAACGTTTACACTACTAACACAGAAGCGGGTCGCTCGAATACAACTAAATCACCAAATAATATCGTCCGTAATATCGTTCGATCACGGCTCACATGTCTACCTATGCGTCGCGTCACGGATGTCACGTCACGTGATGTGTTGCTCCCGGGCGCGTCTTTGCGATTCACTTATGAAAAACTAATAGGCGCTTATAAGCCACGCCCAGTGCGCTCGTGATTGGTCGCTAGGGCAAGGAGCATTTGACACATGCGTCACGCGCGTTTCATTTTGTTTTTAGCGGGGAGACGTCAGGACTTGTTATATGTTAGCAAGGGACTATACAGACATTGACTAATTTTACGAACAGGTAGGCAGGGTTATGCGTACGCAGACTAATTTTACGAACAGGTAGGCAGGGCCCTACGTATGCGTACGTTCATCCAGATTATATTATTTAGCGTTAAATTTACACTGATATTGATACACTTATGAAAAACTTACATGAGGTTTTAAGCCTTACCCCATTTGCTGATCATTGGTCCTTCTAAAAATAAAAACGAACGCGCGCACATAGTACTTTTGTTTTTCGTTGAGCACTATTTGAGAAGTGGAAATAATTTAGAAATGTTTTTAATATTAAGGACATAGTCTTATAACGAATTATTAATTGGAGCGAAGTTTTGAGAGTAAGTGGTGTAATGTAGGCACCGCCTTTGTATTGTTATAAATCTACATAACTAATGATGTGCATAATTCATTTATAATCTTAGACTTGATTAGACATTTAGTACGCGCAATGCTACAGCATACGCCTTTAAAAAATAACCTGACGTTCTAATACTTTGATATCCTTAGCGGTGATAATTAAGCCATCCTTAAGAAAATTGACCCAAAGTGTTAACACGTTCTTGTGCTAGGGATTGGTTCTGTAAAGAAATACTGTTGGTTCAAAGAATAAAGGGAATAATATTTTACTTTTATTAAACGAAAAGGAGACACCGGCGACACCGTACGAAAACATCCAGACATAGTAGAAGTCGGCAGCGTGCGCTCAATACGGTTATGACAGATTTACTTTGACCATACGCCATGTACAAATGTACAAATTGAACTAATTTACATAAATGTGAAGTCAGGGAAACTCCCATTAAGACATAACATATTGCTAACATAGGAGCCCACTTTTAATAAAATAAATAAAATAATAATAACAAATATTAATAGTAATCATACAATTCAATGCTAGTAAATACTTAGCAAAATACAAAATTAATGCATAATTACATAACATATTGTATAGTATTATGTGTTACCACCTTGACAGTTATGGATAGAGCAATTGAATTTATAGTTCATAATTAAGTAGTTTTTAACAAAAGTTATAAAACCCGGTAAACTATGTGTGTAAATGTTATCAATGATATTGCTTTGAGTAGTGTTAACTGTTTTTATTGTATTGAGTTTGTGTATAATTTTTTTGCATATATTCATAATTGCATCTGGGAATAAATAGGTTATTTATTCTTCGTGTGTAGTGTTGATGCCTACATAATGATGAATTTCAAAATTGTATATTAAGTAAGGGATATGACATAAATATTCCAGTAGAACGTCATACATTGATGAATGTTGCATGTCCACACAATTTTGTATATATAATATAATAATAATATATGCATATTTATATAGCGCCCTTTTCAGCCTAAACTGCTCAAAGGCGCTTTACAAATTAATTGAAGCAATACATACAAATACACATAAAAACCTGGTAGATATATAAAAAAAGTAGCTCTAAAATAAAAACATGCAAAACTATCTATGAACAATACAGGTGTTTTATATAAAATGTCATAAATAATTAAAACTGTACTAAAAAGCTTTGCAAAACTAGTAAATCTTTAACTGTCTTTTGAATACATCCGTCGATGGCGCCTGGCGAATGTCCCCCACTTTGACATGGGCACAGCCAGCAGCAACCTGCTCTCAGACTGAAGTGATCTTCTCGGATTGTGTTGCACCAGCATGTCTTTGATGTAGGATGGGCCTTCGTCGTGGATTGCCTTGTAGGTCAGAGTGAGCAATTTGAACTGCACACGATACCTCACAGGCAGCCAATGCAGTGCGCGAAGGACTGGCGTGGTGTGAGATCATCTAGGGACACGGGAAACAATGCGCGCGGCTGTGTTCTGCACTCGTTGTAACTTGGCCAGCTGCCATGCGGGGAGGCCATGCAGTAATCCATTTAAGTAGTCCAGTGACGTGACGAGGGCGTGGGTGGCTTTGGGCCGTACTCACATCCATATATTTTCTGATCTTCCCGATGCTCCGTAGATGGTAGTAAGTTGACCGACACACCATGTTCACATGTGCCTGCAGTCCATAGTGAAAGTCAGTAATTGCACCAATATTCCTCGCTTTCAATATTGCTGGGATAATGCTCTCCCCAATCGAGATGTCTGTCACGGCTGCTTTTGCGAGCTGCCCATTAGTTCCAACTACAACACACTCTGTTTTGTTGTCATTCAGTTTTAAGAAGTGCAAGCCACCAAGATCGTGACATCGGCGATGCACCTCTCCATAGCGTCAAGCGCTCACTGGGAAGATGCGGGGTTAATTAAAGGTGAGCAGCAGTTGTCTGTCATCTGCGTACAGGTGAAACTCAATGTTGTGTCGGCACATGATATCCCCCAGCGGTAGGGTGTAGACAAAACAGTATAGGCCCCAGCACAGAGCCCTGGGGTACCCCAAAGTCCAGACGCTAACAGTTGGATGATGTCCCCTGGATGAGAACTGACTGCTTTCTGTAGGCTAGGTACGACCTGAACCACGAGAGGACTGTCCCACATATGCCCAGTCTAGTATGCAATCTGGAGAGGAGCACTGAATGGTCCACTGTATCGAACGCTGCGGGCATGTCGAGTAGCACTACGAGAGCACATTTCTTGTTGTCCATGGCGCGGAGCACATCGTCACTGATCCAGAGGAGCGCTGTTTCAGTACTGTGGTGTTTGTTGTAGGCTGACTGGAGAACCTCGTGCAATCCGTGTTCAGACATGTATGTGTTGAGTCGACATGCCACTGTACGTTCTATCAGCTTGGAGATAAATGATAGATTCGACACTGGTCGGAAGTTCTTCAGTAGCTCGGGATCAAGATTGTTCTTTTTTAGCACAGGAGTCACCAAGGCCTCCTTCAAAGAGTCAGATACAATCCCCGATGACATGGAACGGTTTACAATTTGAATCAGCACCTGCAACAATTAATCGAGATTGTCTTTCAAAAGCCACGTCGGAAGTGAATCTAAGCCGCATGATTTTTAAGGAGATTGTACGACCAATTTCCTGATCTCAGTTTCTGAGGCAGGGGTGAATTCTGACAAACTGCAGGTGATATTCTCATCAGGTAAAACCAGTTCATGTAAGTCCAGCTGGTGATCTCGCACCTGTGACAAGTCATTGCGTATCTTACAGCTGGTGATCTCACACCTGTGACAAGTCACTGCGTATCTTACAGCTGGTGATCTCACACCTGTGACAAGTCACTGCGTATCTTAGTGATCTTGTGTGTGAAGAAGTTTGCGAATCTGTCCGCCATCTCAACAGGAGTGTCATGACTCGGGAGGATGCTCGGAGTGTTGCGATGCATCAGCCGGTGAATGACCTTGAAGACACAGTTGGGATCAGATTGCGCGTCAATCAATCAAGCGTTCAGTGAAGTACTGTTTCTGGGCGTTGTCTATCAGCCTGGCCAATTCACGCCGTTTAACCCTGTATATATGCAGATGCACCACAAGTCCGGTTTCCTGATACTTTCTCTCTGCTTTCCTGCGAACCCTCTTGGCCTCCAGGATATCTGCATTATACCAAGCTGGTTGTGGTCGTATAACCACACTGCGTTGTTGGGCTGGAGCATGCTCGTCTAGGAGTGTTGCTAGGACACAGTTGTACTGCTCAACAACTTCACCTAGCGGTAGGTCAGGTACAGATGTCAAATATAGCATTGACTTTTGTATGTCTTTCTTGAATGTGCAAGTGTCAATATGTCTGTATTTCCTGTATGTGATCACCCTCTTCTTCAGCTTAGGTTTATTCCCTGATAGGCAGAAGTGAACGGGAAAATGATCACATATATCAGACGAAGACGTCAATCACCCTGACCTCAGATGACCTGGTAATAATTAAGTAAAGTGTGTGGCCACGTCGGTGTGTGACTGGTGTCACATGCTGAGTTAATTATATTATTAATTTATAAGATCCAAGAAATTTGAAGCATCTTTATTGGTAGGATTGTCGACATGAAAGTTGAAATCGCCCACGACCAGTAATCGGCCACGAGTATGCACAGTTGTGTCTAGTACATCACCGAACTCTTGCAAATATGATGCCGTTGATATGAGCTTTGGTGGAGGACGATAGACGACAATTATCCTGTACTGAGTATTTTCCGTGGAAGACAACATAACCTCCATACACTCAAACGAGGTTTGTCTGTCTTCATCACTTAGTATGTCTGAGTTTCAACGAGTCCTTGTACAGTATACCAATGCCACCATATCCTGTTTGTCAGGGAACGTGGATTATGTTATAGCCAGGCGGACACAGGTCACCAATGGTGGCCTGGTCCCTGTCCCCTGGTCTCAGCCACGTCTCCGTCAGGAATAGCACATCGAGGTCGTGATCAATCGTATAATCCAAAAGTGCAGCAGTTTTATTTTTGACGGAACGAGCATTGAGTAGAGCAGCAGATAGCTTCATGAAAACAGACTCAATAGTGCTCTTTCCAGTCTGACACTTGCAGGGCACCTGAGAACCAGGAAACTCACAACGTACATCATAAGAGTTTACATTTGTTTCCACCAATTCTGGCATAGGAATGTGTCCAGTGTATGAACTGTATACTCACAAAGTGTTCTTTCAAAACTTACCGTCACTGTGCACTTAAAACAAACTAAAAATAACACATAACCTGGGAGCTCATTGGCAGCAGCTTGTACAGCGCCCAATTCTAGTAAAGTAAAGTACTGTATATGTATATATATATATATATATATATATATTATATGTGTGTATGTACACACACACACACACACACACACACACACACACACACACACACACACACACACACACACACACACACACACACACACACACACACACACACACAGTAATTATAATTATGTCGTCATTATTTTATCCGTGTGCAGTCACACAAAATATAACGTACACTATGCACACTAATTGAAATGTGTATAGTCCTTTATATAGTTGGTTTGACGCTAGTAATGAAACAAAGATACTGTAGCCTGTAGGCATAGTTACTTATATACTCCACAAGTATGCAATCCACATACACTACATTAATTCATGTACACTGTATATGTAATGCATACCATACTTTTGTTTTCAAATAATTTAAATTCTAGTAATTATATAATGCATGTGCACTGTGATCATGTAATATAATTTGGGTATGTTTAATACACACTGTCCACACGTTTTCAAATGTTTTGTTAAATAAATGGGATTGCCACTATGCACCATTACCGAGACTCTTTCACTTTACGAACTGAGCAAGGTGCAGCCCAATTACCATATGATATTTACGTATTTAGTTATAGCTAAGTATGCATGTGTACGTTTCTGCATGTCTGCATGGGCATACGGATGTAAGCAAAAGCTCAATGGAGTCGAGCTCAGCAGGAAACATGCCAAATGGGTTTGTGAGTGAACAAATATATCATAATTCTTGCAGGATTTTTTCAGTATACAGTATATTATACATCTACAAGAACACATTTATTATTTTTTGCTAAAATATTTGTAATTAACTTTCAACAAATCACAATTATTTTAGCACCAAATATGTGTTTTGGCAGTTTGTAGATTATTTGTGCTGAATACAACTTACAAACATTAGTTGGCTAGCATTTGTAAATATTTCCACATATATCCTTCTTCCAAATGAACAACATTTTGATAATTTTACACCAATCCCATCGCAAATATTCATAATAACGCTTGAAGACCGCGATTTGCACATGTTCTAGAATTTTATTTATAAATACAAAGGTAATTGTTGTTCCACATTGCACCTATTTGCTTCATGTTTTCAATGTATTAAGAACAAGAACAACAACAACAACAGCAACAGCAACAACAACAATAACAAATTTATTTTGACCCGAAAATATAAAAAATATTTACACAATAAACATACCAGGTATATACATTTACACAAATAAAATAGATATGCATACATAATAATGTGTGTATGTACCATTTTTTGAAACAAGTATACTAATTAATTAACAGAAAATCACCTTTTAAATTTATGACAGATAGGGGGTCAGTGGCTCCGATATAAGACATATTGTAGTCGCTTTCATAGGAGCCACCACAGTTATGACAAATATTTGTTTTAAATATATGATGGTCGTTTTAGTTATGTGTATATCTAAATTATACAATTGTATGAAATATATGTGGCAGTAAATGTTCTTTATAGCGACTGATATAATCAAAACTGTGTATGTACTTGACTATTAAAATGTTCATCCATTTATTAACAATTAACATTACTGATATTGGTGACACGAATAACAAGTTAGAAGTGTATATGTATCTTTGTATTTTATCAGGAGAAAGTTATTAGTGTAAATTGGCCATGACTATACAATGTATCTTTTCTTTCACTATTTCAGGAGTGTCGTTTGTAATGTATGGCGAGTTATATTTAAGACATTGTTTTGCAAATTCATGTTTAGTTCTGGCAGTATGTATATTTTTTGACTTCCGAGTGTCATGAAGGTGTGTATTAACATTTGACGTAATCTGCCAGTTTAACAAGTAAGCAGGTAGATTTTTTGAACGTATTTAAAGCAAAATTTAAATTCTTGTAAATTTAATTGATCTTCTATTTTTAACAAATTAAGTTGTTTAAAAAGTGGCTCTGTGTGAGAATTGTATCCACTTGACGGTATTATACGAACATTTTTTTCTTAATTTTCATAAATATGTTTCCTTTGTATTCCCATGCCATAATACAATAGTTCATATGTGATAATATTAACGATTCATATAACAAATATTTATAAACGTAATACATATTTTAAGATAACAGAATGACAACATTTACAATTAATGGATTTCGCAACTGTCCTAATCAGTATCAGTCTAAATTGAACGCTAAATAATATAATCTGGATGAACGTACGCATACACAGGGCCCTCGTAAAATTAGTTTGTGTACGTATAGCTCCTTGCTAATATATAACAAGCCCTGACGTCTCCCCGCGAAAAACAAAATGAAACGCGCGTGACACGTGTCAAATGCTCCTTGCCCTAGCGACCAATCACGAGCGCTGCGTGGCTTAAAAGCGCCTGTTAGTTTTTCATAAGTGAATCGCAAAGACGCCTCCCTTACTCCTTACGCAACATAAGATACCCGTCTTCAGCGCAAAGAGGGAACAAGACAAGACAAACTAAATGTATTACTCCTACATCACCACACCGATGCTTGCAGAGACTGGTATACCATACGAATTCCGGATACCCGAGTTTTACAACCGGCTCAACTGTTCTGGTGACGGAATCGACGTAAATTCCCTTTCTAAAGGTAATTTACTTCTGTCAATATGTATCTGCAGACCAACAATAGTACAAATAATATAAAAACAATAATAATATGGTTGAAGCTAAACTTAATAATGATACCTGTAATACCAAGAAAGAAGCAACGAACTGACAAGGCATGGTTTATGAAACGTTAAAAAACGATGAAATTTACTTGTCGGCTATATAACTAGTTGGCAATATGTGTACAAATATTATAATGCAATTGTAGACGACAACGCTAGTAAAACATTCATAGCTGATGCAAATTGAACGTGTCAGTCGTCTCACGCCTGTAGGATTACATGCATGTGGCTGGTAAATTTCGTTTGAGATCGAGCCCTGTTTGCAAAAAAATAAACTGGTATTATTACAATCATTTGCTCAAAATGGGTAAATACACTTCGCCCAATTTGCGATGTCTCCTTTAAAAGTAACATAATTTCAGGGTTGTTAACTTAGTTAAATTGGTCTCCATATAACGTTTGGTAGTGCAGGTTTAGGATGACTCGCTAGACATAAAAAGGACATGACTTGCTCTGTTTCACTTGCAATGTTTAGATTATATCATGTTAAACATAGGCGTCGGAACGAAATTAATATTGGTGGGGGTGTAGTTGAGCAAGTTTTTACATCGGACTTTACATCGCACCGGTATACGGAGAGGTAGTTGGGTGTGCAGGGGTTCTGTTCAACAATTTTGGCACACCTTAACCTCCCAAAATACTTTCTCGCTCTTCAAAAACCTCAATTTCAATCAAAACACGCACCACCTTCACTAAATATTGGGGGCTAAGCCTTTCTCCAGCCCCCCCCCCCCCCGACCAAAACAATTACACTACAACATGTCACCCCTTCCCTGAATATTGGTGTCTAAACCCCTCTCCACTTAAACATGCACTAACAATCAGCCCCCAAGCTCTAGCTGTAAAGTAGTAAAATGTAGGCCTACAGTTTATCCCAAATTTATGATATCACAGACGTAGGGCTCGCATTCCCGTAGCGTTCTAATTACGAGGTAGGTGTTTAGGAGCTACTGTACATCTGGGCTAACGTTGGTTTTGTTGTCTAGGCACGCGGTCACTGCTGATCGTCTGTCCCCGCGTGCCACCCATCCTACGCTATCTGGGAACTAACCAGGCGGCTCTTTACATGTGGTGTCAGACTGTAGGTCTGCCGCAGTTCATTGAACTCAGCCAGGGGGAATTTATTCCTGGATTGTACGCTAGGGTGGAGGTGTGTTCTCGTTGGGCCGCCGTTTAAGAATGGTCGTATAAAAATGCGTAGCATTATGTTATGGGTGATTGGTGGATTGGTCGTGGCCACGTTTAGCGGGGGAAGTACATCGGAAGGTGGCGCCACCTGTCGAGTGAAACACACACACCACACGCGCGCACGCACACCCGCACGCGCACGCTCACGCACCCGCTCACGCACACGCACACTCAACGCTCACGCACACGCACACGCACACGCACTCACTCACACACACACACACACACACACTAACACACACACACACACACACTTACACGCACGCACGCACGCACGCACGCACGCACACACACACACACACACTGTGACACACACTGTTGACATCAGTACCGGGCAGTGCTGACGGTAACTTCTTAGCATGCATGTCATATCATTTTAATTTGATGTATATTGGTCTGTCGTTTGTCGTTAAACCTAACATGGATCCGCCAGTAAACAATGTACAAATGCTCTTTTATATTTCTAAATGTTTACCTGGCAAAAACAATGTTACTTAAGACCATCTCTCCCCGCGTTGTTCGCAGTTTCCGGTCGGTGTTGAGGTCAAATTCACGTACTGTGTCCGGCTGAACGACGGCCAGATCGTCGCTACAGACACGGTCGTTCAGTTTGTTCAGAACCGTTGTCTCGAGGCCAACCGAGAGGTCTACTACGTCATGCCAAAACTAGGTCAGTGCAACATTTTAACATATGTGTCGGGTCAACTATCCAACATAAAAATTTGCCAATATATTTTAGTAAATGTTTGAGCATGTTGACAACTGTAGTAACAATTTGACTAGAGACAGAGGATAACGTCACAAGTAGTGCAGTAGTTCACCAAATGGTAAAGTCCGGCAGGATTAGTGTTTGAATCGGACAGGGAATATGGTCCCATTATACTACTAACTCCGTTGAAACGATTTTTTCATATGATTAACAACGTTTTGTATTCCAGATATAAAATATGCACTACTGTATAAATTATGTTCAGTATCCGTCACTAGCTGTAAAAAATTCCACGTACACACCCTCCGGGTCTGTCCTGAATACGCACCAAATCCTTCGCGTTATATAAATTAATTGTGGAAACAAAACAGTTCCAATGCAAACTCGTCTATCTGTTTTAGTACCGGTCGCCTCTTTGGAGGACATGTTTGGCGTGGAAGATAACTTCATTGAAGGTAAATGAGAATTGAGGTTTCCGAACATAATCGATTGATTGTGTTGCTAAAGTCGGTGTTGACAGACTGTCGTTTTCAAAGTTGACCATCTGTTTCGTGTATGTAAGGATCTTCCCATAATGAAGTCACGGTGACTTGAGCTTAGATTGTTTGTGTTGCAGAAGAAATCAAGGAGGAGAAGACCCGTCGAGTCGGCCCCATCCGTCGCCTGCTCGACGCCATACGGCGACTGTTAATGCGCAACGACAGGAGCTGAGATGACAGAGAACTGGCAGATGTATACTTGTAATAAACTATGCTTTATAAAGAATACTGCACTGGTTTGGTATGTTGAATTAGCCTGTGTGTGTATGTGCGTGTGTGCGTGTGTGCGTGCGCGTGTGTGTGTACATGTGTGTTTGTATGTTTGTGTGTGAGCGTGTATATGTGCGTGTGTGTGTGCATGCGTGCGTGCTGCTGTGCGACCCCTTATCATATCAGTAACTACACCTATTAAAAGTTGTTAGGTCTACACGTGGACACGTGTGTATGCGTATGTACGTGCTTGTGTGCGTTCGTGCCTGTGTGCGTGCATGCATGCGTGCGTGCATGCATGCGTACAAAAAAAAAACTCCAACTGCACCCGCCTTGAGATTCACCACAAACCTCCAAATGCACCCTCATTCCGCAATATTGGGGGTAAACATATTTCCAGTCCCTATAAAATATTGAGGGATTGAACTCCCAAGCTCCCCCCACTGGCTCCGACGCCCATGCATATACCGATCCAATAATATAATAATAATAATAATAACACACTAAACACAGTGTTCTTTGTGAAGCAAAGTTTATTTACAAATATATGTACATTCGTCATTCCGTCTACGTCGTCCGGGCCCGTCAGTTCTTGCCGCCGTGTCTCAACAGGCGTCGTATGGCTTCGAGCAGGCGGCGGATGAGACCGGCTCGACGGGTCTTCTCCTCCGTCGCCACGTACTCCATCCCTTCTACAACATATGACATGGTAATCTCAACGCCCTGTCACTTTGTACCTTTGTATTGTTTTACGGTGCATGTATACAATACGCATAGTAACCTGAACAAATAGAAGGAATATGAAGGAATTGAGAGAAGAGACTGGCATGAAAGAAACCTAACGAAAGCAGTCGGAAACACAATGAGATGGGCAGGACATGTGCAAAGAATGAGCGAAGAGAAACTGACAAAAAGAGCATGGGGAAAATATATAAACAATTCTATCAATCATCAATCAACCTATATGTCGGTCGGTCGGTCGGTCGGTCGGTCGGTCGGTCGGTCGGTCGGTCGGTCGGTCGGTCGGTCGGTCGGTCGGTCGGTCGGTCGGTCGGTCGGTCGGTCGGTCGGTCGGTCGGTCGGTCGGTCGGTCAATTATTCAATCGGTGACCTTACCAAAACTACCTTCAACAGATATATCTTCCACGTCAAGCAATTCCTCCAAGTCATCCTCGAACTCTTTAACAGGAACTAAAATATGAAATAATTAGGTATAAGTTAGTATTATAATAGTTACTATGTGTACAAAAACCTACGTACGGGGCCTACTTTATAACAGATTTGTTTACAATTTATATCTGAAGTTGGCCTAAACCCATATTAAAAAGGGATACCCCCTATTAAAAAGTGATAGATCTACGGTCGAGTTGAAAAGGGATATATGGCCTTATTCCTCCAAAAATTTAAATATCCGTATTGCTTTCGAAAAATCCGTGCGATGTCGTAGGTAAATAGTTTTGATGGGCGTTAACCTGATAGTAGACTTGAGCACATCAACGAAGTTCACGATCATGATCGCGATCGCGTGTTCAATAGCCTGAGACAAGTGTTGTTTAAACAAGGCGAATGTCCTCAAATGACCAACCCTTTGCCTTTAAGAAAACACGTCAAGTTCGTCAGCAATAGTCGTCGCAGCTGACGCAGCAACAGTTCACTACACAGTATTATTTGTTGTTTGATAATGATTAATGTTGTAGGCCTACTTACCTAGTTTCGGTGTGATGTAGTAGACCTCTCGGTCAGCGTCGAGGCCACGATTTTGAGCGATTTGAACGTCATCTTCTGTGGCGGCTACATGACCGTCGTTCAGCCGCAGACAGTACTTAAATTTGAGCTCAACGCCAACCGGAACCTACCGACACCGTAACGGGCTCAAACAATTCTTTTTGAAAATAACCATTTTATTGGGCAAACATTTAGGAATAGGAAGCATCATGCTCAAACAATTTTCCGCATGTTTAAACGTAATTTGCTGCTTTGATGGCTACACAGATATACCGCGACAATTATCTAAAGAATAATCGGCACAGAAATGTTTTTGACTCTAGCAACATGTCGTCTCCCGTTTTTGTTCCACCGATTGTTCAATAAAAAATATATCTATGCACGGTCATTGCCTGTAAACGGCTGTTTTCATATGGAACATACCTGCACCCTAGCATACAGTCCGGGAATTAGTTCTCCCTGGCGGAGTTCCGTGAACTGCGTTAGAGAGCCAGTTTGATAGGACAGGTTGAGTGTCGCCTGATCAGTTCCCAGATACCGCAGGATGGGCGGCACACGGGGACAGACGATCAACAGTGACCGCATGCCTGGACAAAAAGACCGATGGGTCAGTTAATACCCTCATTGAAATGTAGAAAAACATAAGTATACCTGCCACCTTTTTTTAATTCCGCGAGATTCATCAGCGGTTCAGCACGCTTCGGAAAAAATGGGGGGAGTTGTGTTGGAGATTTATCGCCTGAACTTTAGCGGTTCAGCACGTCTCAGCACGTCTCCCGTGATATGGCGCTGTCTCGGATGATGACATCGGAAGAAGGGGGAAGTTGTTGGAAATTTTAAACGAAAGTCCGGGAGATTTGCCTCTATTCCGGGAGAAGGAGATACACCCAAAATCGAGGAATCAAAGAATTGGCAGGTTTATGTAAGCCTACTGTGTCAGCATCCGCGTTGTTAACGGGAAGAACCATTCGGAATAAATCTTATAGGGCCGAGGCACATATGTAATCACGTGACCACTCGGTGGACAGCTTCAGTCAGTTTGAGAATATTTTTAAAACCAAGATAGAAAGAAGACATATTAATTGTTGAAATGATGCTTATGGGTGTTATCAAAAGTGTCTATAATTCCCACACTAATAGACCTTTAAATTATTATTTACACTGCATTTAAATTGTTGAAAGTTTTACCACAGTTGGAAATTTCGGGACAATCAACAAATGCGCGCTGAAAGATAAACTAATGTTATTATCAGGCTACACCGGACAGCGCATGCAAATGTGAGTGGTAGGCCCAGTGACGCGGGATCGAAATTCATATTGGGGGGGGGGGGGGGGGGGGCTAACGGAGCTTCAGCACCACTGAAATTTTTTTGCCACCGCATATCTTCACATCTTCCTTGTGGCTGTCCTGTCTCGGTTGGCAGGACAGCCACAAGGAAGATGTATTACTGGGGGACACAAAACAATATATCTACCCTCTAATTGCACACACCTTTCACAGTCGACAAAAATACACATTAATTGTCTCATAACATTTACATTTCCACCCGCCATTGCCGTTCGCCACAAAAACAAACGTTCACCCTCACATTTAATGAGGGGGCAGAACCATATGCCTGCCCCCCAGAGAAATTCCAGGGGCTGCCCCTCCTCCCCCCGTTCCCGCGTCTGTGGGTAGGCATTTCGTTATAGGCCTATACATACTAACCGGGGTGTGGGGTCTTAGGTAACTCTGGGGCCACGTCCGACAGTAATGACACTGGTCTAGCATTGGTGCCATCGTCAATATCTGACGTCGGTGTCACGGCTTGCGTCAGTGCTTCGTTTGGCTCTAGTGCCACTCCGAGCACTTGTGTCGCGTCTATGACAGCAGTACAAAAGTAACTTGTTTGTGTACATGCACGTCCACACTGCATGGTGCTCCTCAATGCAATAACATAAGTAGAATATATTTTCGAGTGTGTTTCACACCAGTTACTGATTGCCTAGATGCTTTATGGATATGATGGTAATTTTTGAGAATGTGACACGCAAGCCCGCCCACCCGCCTGCACGCACGCCTGCATGCACGCCTGCATGCACGCCTGCATGCACGCCCGCGCACATTCACGAATGTAAAGTAAAATAAAAAGGCAAGTTCTTATATAGCGCAGTATCCAGTCCTCAGGACTGTTCAAAGCGCTTTACACTTTACTCCCTGGCAGACCTGTTCAATCGAACACCATCTCGACTTCTCTGGGAAGCATTCAGCCACGCAATTAATGCGCGAAGATTATTCGTACGCAAATAACCATCACTGTATATAGCCAGGTACTCATTCATACAGCTGAGTGAACTGACACAATGCAGAGTAAACGAACTTGCCCAAGGTTCGACACTGCCACACAAGACGAGAACAAGCGTTCTCTCTGTCGAGAGGTCGGAGCTCTTACCGCTACGCTACTGCGCTCAACACAAATGTACGCACGCTCGCACAAACACGCGCGCGCATGCACGCACAACACACACACGCACACACGTACGCACACACGCACGCACACGCATACACAACCTCCATTACATTACATTACAAGTTCCGTTTTGTATAGACCCTTCTTTATCAGACCGGAATACGTTCCCACGTTAACTTACGTCACCAGTTTGGCTCAGCCGGTGACCATATCACATTTGCTTTTAGTTATGAACTTGTTAACTGCGCTGTTGTATATGAATTGTTAAATGCATCACACTTTTCATATGGTTAAACAACGCTTTATTCATTCTTTTTTAAAAGGTTTTCTTTTCAGCATAAAATTTAGATACTCCTGTGTAGCAGTTGTAACAACTAAAGTCCATTACCTTTCGGAGAGATTGTGACGTCGGTTCCGTCGCCAGAACAGCTGAGTCGGTTATAAAACTCGGGGATGCGAAACTCATACGGTATACCGGTATCTGAAGATAACACGCCAGCTCTGTATCCACACCACATAGGCGGATCTAGGGGGCGTGCTCCCCCACACCTTTGGAATTTGGCGTGCCCTTAGACCTTTTTGAATGGACCCACGTGATCGTGCCCTCAGACCTTTGGAAATGTGCCCGCGTTCAAGTTACAATAAGGTGAAGTTGCGCCAATGCGACGGCGAATAATCCTCCCTTGCATCCAGACAGCAGATACCCGGTATATATATCGTTACCAATGAGCGATTTAACAGTGAACACGCACGCGCAGTCAGCCAGTGTTACGTCGTCTAATATGGCTGACAAAGGGGCATCCGCAATACTAAAGTGGCAGCACCACCACCAAGAAAGTGAATAAAATGCACTGCTGCTGCAAAATTGAATACAGTCTGAATAGCACAGATTTTAGAATAGAATAGAATACGTAATGTGAATTAAGTAAAATGTAAGTAGTCAATGTCGTACTTTCTGGTAACACTTGGAAGTTGTCGGTGTTGCAGGCATTGACGGCAGCTCTCTCTTGGTGATGGTGCAGCGTGTCCGCCTTCTTCGATAACGCGTAAGCGTGTGCAAGTTCGGGGTCTATAAAATAATGCAACTCTATCACCGCGTGATAGTTAAATGGACATTACGAGTGTCTTCAGTAAGTAAACGTAGACCGTTTATCCAAACAGTTCGGCCAACAAAATCTTCAGACCTTCTTTATTGGTCTTCACAACCGGCATAAGACTTTTTTCAGCAAATATATTTCGAAAGCTATTAAATTAGTTAGCATGGCATATCGGTGTGTGTTTATTATACTCTACCGACGTCATTCATTAGTTTGTTGTTTGTGTTGTACGAACCAAACACAGGTGGCGTGTACGACTGCTTCTTCAAGAGGAAACTCCGGACTTGGTCTTGGAATTCCTTCTTGCTGAAGCCTGTGTCGCACAGTGGCTCGTTGAATGCCGCGGTAGGCAGGCGGTGTCTTGAGTCGGGTCTCAGGGGGTCGGATTCTTTGCTCGAGTGTTTGTTCACGGACGTCCGGCTGCGGATCGCATCCGACTCGGAGCGCCCTCGTCTGGCGTAAACTCGCACTTGGTCGCTCATCTTTCTACTGCGAACGGAAAATGACGCAACGACATGGTTGAAATGATTAAAAATGTCACAGCAGTGGTCTAACTCTAGGACATAGAACGATGTTGGCTTGAACGTTGTTTATTTTCTCGTTTGCGGGTATCCCCTCGCCATATATGCATGTCTATGCACGTGCAGTATAATACACAGGCGTCAAAACCGGGATGGGTTTGGTGGCTGACTCTCCCAATATTTTGGATAGGGGCTGGAGATATGTGTTGCCCTCTAATAGTTTGGTAAGGAGGGGTGCAGATGAATGTTTTAGTGAATGTCTACGATGGGTGCACCGGCGCAGTTGGAGTTTTTGGTGAGCCTCGAGGGGTGCAATCGAGATATTTTTATTATCCTCAAAGGGGTGAAGTTGGTGGGTTTTGGTGATCGTCAAGGGCATAGGGCAGGCCCCGAAGTTTCGCCTGGGGCAGACATATGGTTCTGCCCTCAGTAAATGTGAGCCTGATTGTTTGTTTTGGCGAGCGTGCAGGGCAGGTGCAAATCGAGGTTTTCTGAAACGATTAAGGTGTTTTTGTGTTCGACGGTGAAAGAGGGGTGGAATTGGAGGGCAGATATATGGTTCTGCCCCATCCCCAGAAAGGCACCAACGAAACATTTTCAACAGCAGCGTTTTCCCGATTGACATCAGTTCAGCCGAGACAGCGGAGAGAAGCTGAAGTTACAGCGGGGCGGCGGTGTAACAAATTCAACGGCACACCCCTCCCCCCACCCCCGTCCTCCGATGTCATGATCTGACAGCGGAGTGGTGCTGAAGCTTCGGTTCTCAGCCCCCCCCCCCCGCCTCCGATATGAATTTCGTTCCAGCGCCACTGCTCAAGGAGGTGCAGTTGGAGGGGTTTGGTTAGCTACCTGTCAGTTAGGTTTCTGTGTGTGTCGGGTCGAAAAGAAGCCTACCTTTGGAAATCGTTTTTATAGCAGAGGGATTCAGCAACTGCATAACGACTCTCCATAACAAATATTCAACTAAAGCCACACGCTCCAATCCTTGCTAACGATGCTAACCACAGTACAAACTACATCTATTTCAAAATATTGACCAGCCAAGTGGATTGAACCACAGTTTATCCATCTAATCTGATCGTTGTGTTTTTTATTTATATTCTAGACACTATATGTTTTCGGCACGAATATCATATTTATAAAATGCATACTGAACCAGAACAGCAAGGTCGATATTAGGTTAGTCAATATATTTAAATCAGCTGATAACGATTAAAGTCTATATTGAAACATTGTTATTAAAACTGAAACCGTGATAAAGGTATTCAAATCTTACTTATGAGAAACATATAGATATATAGAAAGGTCATTAGATATATTTATGAAATATCGTGAAATATATTTTTCTGAAATACATATATTAATTAACTAAGAAATATGGATCTCTTTCGCAAGGATTTATTCAGATCAAACGGATAAAATTTGAGTAAATACTTAAATCTGATCTACTTCCTTTGCTAGGCCTATTTCATTTAACTATCGTCAGCGTTGATCAATATGGCATGAAGGGTATCCACTCAAACGTGTCTGCCACACAAGCCACCAAAACATCTTTTTATACCAAGTTAGGCCCTGCACAAACGGATGAAATCTTAAAACGCAAATGATATTAGGCCTACTATCATCATTGTCTATGTCTCTGTATCAATTGACAAAAACTCATTGCGCCAATGTGGGAGTATGTGTGTACATATATACTGCAGGAACCTTAGATGTGTCTGCCAAGTTTAATTTTAATTTAAAGGTCAAGTTTTTAAATAACATAACTTATACAAAAGGTAAGACATATGGGTACACTACATTTTGTAATTAATTTCAATAGGATATTATTGTTACAACACTGTGTAAGTACACACTTACCAGTTTTATCTTTCATTCAGAGAAATACGGCTCGCGTTCAAAGAACGTTATAAGTATGACGTCACACAAAGCCCCTTCACGACGGATCGAGAATATCAATTTGTCTCATACAAGGCACCGGCTTGATTCTACGTCTACATAGTACGACACTCCGTCACATCTGCCAATTATCTGTCGGGGGTGAACCACTGTTCAAGTTTATTATAGGCTGTAAACACAATTTGTGGGAAGTTATGATATATTACGTATTCCTCTTCGGCCTGGGTAGAGAGTAGGGCAAAAACGACGCATCTTCGACGTTTTACCGTCTCCTGCTGTTCGCTGTTTTCTTCGTTTCTTTTCAGGTGGTTCCATAAAATCTATATTTCTTTAGTTCCTTGGAAGTGGATCTCTTCCAGCTGTTTTTGGGTCAGTTTGTATTTCGCTTTCCTTTGTCAGTTAGTTGGGCAAGGCGGGTCCAGGAGGAGGCCTGGGCATTGGCGCGGGAACGGGGGGCGGGGTGGGGGTGGGGGGCAGATGCCCCCTGAAATTTCTCCGGGGAGGGGACATACATATGGTTATGTCCCCCCATTAAATGTGAGCGTGACTGTTTTTTGTGGAGAGAGTCAATGGTGGGTGGAAATCTAAATTTTATGAGACGATTAATGTGTATTTTTGTTGTCTGTGAAAGGTTTGTGCAATTGGAGGGTCATCATCATTTTGCAGCCATAGTATCCCGTGGTTGGGCGAAGGCCTCAGCATGTCGTTTCCAAATCTGCCTGTCTTGCGCTATCCTCTGCCAGATGGTGCCCTTCCAGTACTTGATTAGTTCGTCTCTCCACCGTCTCACCGGTCTTCCTCTAGATCGTTTCCCTTCGTAAGGTCTCCAAGTTGTGATATGCGATGTACATCGGTTATCTCGTATTCTGCTGATGTGCCCTGCCCAGGTCCACTTCTGTCTTTTGATTTGTTCTATCACGTCCATGACCGTTGTATTCTGCCTAACCCAGATGGTGTTTTTTCCCCCGATATGTGATGTTTAACATACTTCTTTCCATCTTTGTTTGTGCGACGGCTAGCTTGTTATTTTCCTGGATGGTGAGTGCCCATGTTTCCGCGCCGTATGTCATCGCTGGAAGTATGCATGAGTTAATGACATCTCTCTTCAAGCAGGTTCCAAAGTTACCCTTGAAGCAATATGCCTGAGCTAGAGTGAGTGTCCCCCAGACCTGTTGAATGTGCCCACGAAATTGTGAACGTCGCCGCGAAAAATATCCAACAACACACCCCCATCCCCCGTCTTCGGATGTCAGGAACCGACGACAGCGGAATTGTGCTGAAACTCCCGTTCAGCCCACCCAATACGAATTTGGTTCGGCTACCAAGGTTTTTTTGCAGCCTTAACGCATTGGTTTTCCAATTGTTTTGAAATTTCTTTCGGAGGATGTGTCAGATCCATGTCCATTGTTTTAAACACCTCTCTTGGTGCTGGTTTGGTTTGTTCTATACGTGAGTTCAGTGGTTGTGATCTTATCTTCCCATTTGATTTTAAGAATGTTTCTGAAGCATTTAATGATGATTATTTGTAGTTTCCGCGTTGTTGATTTGGTAACGCTATGTCTCCGAGTCGTGTAAAGTAGAACGCCTTTCACGTTCGTGTTGAGTATTCTGATTTTATTTTTTGTTGAAAATTGTGCGTGACCTTTCCAATCCGGCTTTTAACATCTTTGTATGTTCATCCTTTGTCTGTCGCTACACTGTCGATATAGATACATGGTTTATCCTCTCCTAGATCCGTTCCTCTGGTCTACTTTGCCTAGTGTCTTGTTCGCCTACAAGAGTTTTGTCGTGTGTGTATTTATTCTCAGACCTGTTTTCTCTGCTTCCTCTCTCAGTCGACTTATCTTATATTACATGTGTTTGCTTGTATGAGGTAGTAAACACATGTCGTCGGCAAATTCTAGGTTATCCGACTGATTAATGAATGACCACTGGATGCCATTCCATCACTGTTTAAGAGTTTCTATCGTTATCCAGTCTGTCACCGTGATAAAGATGGATAGTTGTTGAATGCACCCTTATAATACGTCAGTCTTTAACTTCGTCTCAGTTTCTCGTTATGTATAACTTGGCAGATGGGGGGGTTACACAATCTGGTTGATTACTGTTATAAACTTTGCAGGTATGCTATAAATTGGCGCATTAACATCCATGGATTCCAGATGACATATCTACCTACACTATTGACGGTTTTCTCAGAGTCTATGAAACTAATAATAATAAGGTAACTTCTTTTGCGCTTAAATCTTCGTAGCCGGGGAGCACAGGTGCAAATTTTGGGGGTTATGGACACCTCGTGCTATTTTGGTTGCTCTACGTTTTGTTAAACTTCAAACCTTCCTGAATACTATTCCCAGAGGGCAACCCTCTCAAATCAGTTGGCTTCACTCTGTAAATTGGACATACATTCATGCCTATAATGGTCTCCGAGTGGCCGCTTTGTTTTAATGGTATATTTTCAAATTTACGCAGTAGATATAGGGCCACGAAGCTACATTTGGAATCACAATACCCAGACTGATAAGTAGAATAACAACAACACATATCTTATCAAAATGTTTATTTTTAGGAGGCCAGAGACAAAACATTTAACAATATGTTGAAAAAGCCAATCCTGTTTCGCCATCGATATCATGTAAAATGTAGTTACCTTAAATACATACTCAACATCCATGTTTAATATATATTAAAATAATCGTCATTCACTTACCTACTGAACAGTGAAACACAATAGTAAAATAATGCTAATCACCACACATTCATGAACCAAATATGTAGGTACCCACCCCCTAATTGTTGCGTGATCGTGGCATGACTCCAATCGGACTGGATTTCATCACTTGCCTCATTTCCACTTTCCCTTGTGTAGTAAACATGATTAAAGAATGACTACTGCTTCAACGTCTACCAGTGAATAATAGTGACATACCTGATAAGATAATTTATGATAAAATTCATTATCCAAATTAGCTGGATGCCAAGCGTACATCGTAAACACATTATGCAAACGCGTTGCAGTCATCTGTGTCACTCTCATCAGAGCCATTGTTTTTAGCAAGAGTACTTAAGTGCACTACTCGTCCACACTTGATTTCTTTCCCTTCGCATTTGCAAGCAACACAACATGGCACTTGCGACTTTGTGCAAGAACAGCTGCGAGCGCATTGCTTCACATCTGCAACTAGCAGGCGGCTGTGTGAGTTCTGAGAATGGCGGCCCCGTCATGGATGCGTTGTAATTTGTGGGCACGCCTACTTTTGTAATAATCCCCTGCTGAACCAAAGATTTTGTTAACCGTTCCTAATTTGAACAGTCCGGATTCCACAAGGATGTCTTCAGCACCACTGTTCCTCGACATTTTCCTACCGGCACCTATGCAGTTTCCAGCGAGGTGAAACTGTCCTGGTATGAGAATGAGATTCTGGTAAGTATCGTTATCAGGGGTGTGTGTTTTTTTCGTAATCCAAAGGCAATCTTATACAAAGCTTGGTCAACCGTGACTACTGTGTGTTTCAACCCAAACTTGTTAGCCAACTTTACTGCTTATTCCAAGCAGCTTGCTAGGATATGTTGGACCAGAAGGGACCACAGAGTTATATCCAATGCATGTGACTGGCACTGTTGGCGTCAGCTTCATGAAGAAAACATTCCAAATGGGGCAATAATCGCTTTCGAGCTCTACTAACTTTGTAGGCGGGCTACCATGCCATGTTCAACAGATGGAAGTACGGATCACATCAAGGTTGCAAATCTACAAGTGTCATTGTTTCAGGTGTGGCTCGATTGGAGAAGGCCGGGGTGACCACACGCAGTGGTCATTTTGTTTCCTTTGCTCTTGTAAGTCTTGGAATGTCACCAAATGTCCCTTTATGTGTACGACTAAGTGCTATTCTTATCGTGGTGATGTACTTTCAGGTCTTGTGTTGTGTTATCAACAATGAAGTCCAACATATATAATGTCACTGACACCTGTTCCATCTTTCTAATTAATCTAACATCTCGTACGTAATACACCTTCGGTAGTGTTCTGTTCCGTTCTGTTCATATTCATACACGTTGGTGGTCATAGCATGGAAGGTTGGCCCATCTGATATCTTGTCATGCCAATCTGTGTTGGCGAACTTGGCGATGTCAAAGAATATGAATTTACATCTTGATATCGCTGGTGGGGAAAATATACATTCCTCTCGCTCGTCTTCCATCAGTTGCTCACGAGTAAGATAGCGCTGGAAGGTGGCATAACTGACACTTTCGTTCATATGGTTTAACAGGGTGATTAGATTCTTGCTGCGTGTAGAATGCACTTCTTAGAGTGAGTGATATTGGAAGTTTACATGTGGCATACAGAGGGGCTTTTTCCTCAAGTTCATCTTCACAGCAAACTTTTCCGTCATGCTCTCTGTGAGATCCTTGCCAGACTGTAGGGTAGCTGCAAACTTAAAGATTTTGCATGTGATCACAGATGCTGCTTGAGTGTGTGACATATTGAAACAAATCTATCGCCATCTTGATTGTTGGCCAGTTGGTCAAGTTTGCAAGATGTTGCCTCTCTGTGTAAGAGATTGGCAGCTTCTTGGATGACTGAAGCATCATTATCACAATCAAGTAACTGATGTTTAAACTCATCGATCGTTTTGAAGGCATTACCGACTGCAATAACTGAGGAACAGATATAGTCACTTCCAGCCCCCTGGTTAACTTGTTCCCGAAGTGTGCATGTGATCGTTTTTTTTTCAGCTGCGTCGTTCTGTGCACATCGCCTCCTTTATAAGCCTTCTCTTGTAGCACGATCCTATACTTGTTACTTATAGCTGAAAGACACAACACATTTATTGACAATCAGTTGAATATGCAATTCTTCAGTGAGAGAAAGGAAAGTATCGTCACTGTCTCTCACACTACTGTTGGCAGATTGCCGTTTACGACTTTTGTTGGCAGTCGTGCACGTTATTTGATATCGCACATAAATTGTAACTATATCAATATCCGCACCAGGGTAAGGTGGTATTCTATCAAGTATGTATCCATCATTTAGTTCTTCTGTTTTTCGTTTGAATGACTCTCCATGACTTTGGGTCATTGCAACGGTAGCTCCCTTGTGATTTGTGAATAGCTTTTTACAAATAACTCACCGAGTCATGTAGTCAAAAGTACTCCTCTGTGATATTGTTAAGTATTCAGGTGCGGCCACGGAGACCTTATCATGTTCGTTGTTGTCCTGGTTTTCTGGAGGCATACCAGTCATATCCGTTTATTGGCAGCCAAATCACAGCTCTTCTGCAGGGTATACCAACGTCTGCACTCCCCGTGCCACGTCACAGAATTGTGTTCCAAAACATGTGGCACCAAAATATGTTTATATTTCTTTTGCAATGCGATCTTGCCATTTCTCAATGCAATAACTGATCTAACTATTTGTAGTGTTGTCTTAGTGTCCTTTTGGCAAATTATGTATCGTTCAAAGTTGGTTAGCCCTATGGACCCCGCCGTCCCAACGCAGATTGTCTCTTCTATCCCAAACTAATCAAATCTAAAAACCGAGAAAAAAAATTATTAACAATATTTTTGTATTTATGTTAATTATATATATGCGTGTTTTGAACGTACTTATACCTATGTTACTTTAAAGAACTTGACGGGTTTTCTTATAATGACACCTATGTGTAGAACAATACGAATAAATGGTTGTGTTATACAAATGGTTAAATATACATGCACTTATCAACACAGGTCTCGTCTGAAACTTATTTTCATTAGTAAATTATATTTCAGTACTTACTCTTTAAAACCATCTTAATTTGAACAGCTGGTGCACTTCGTGAAATGCAGTCCAGATGGCGTACTTCGTGAAATCCAGTTCGTTTGGCATCATTCCGCTGGCAGGTAGCTTGAGATTTAAGAATGATTGATACGCTGTAATTCATATAATTCAAACTTGATATAAAATTTGATGTATGCGAATACAAGAATACAACATGTAGGCTTCATAAATTCAAAGCTAATAATGTATTCAAGGTATTACACTTGTGTTGTCAAAATCTCACGTCAAACCATAATTAGGCGGGTCAGGTATATTTAGGTACATGATGAATGTGCGGTGTTTAGTAATGTTGTACAATAGTGTAGTACTGTTCGATAGAAGAATGGATGAATGGATTTTGATATATTATACATGGATTTTGAGTATGAATTAGTTAAGGTAACTATGTTACATTTAATATGATGTTGATAACGAAACCGAAATGGCCTTTTTGACATACTGTTCAATGCTTTGTCTCTGGCCTCCTCAAAATACATATATCGGTAAGATCATGTGCTGTTGTTATTCCTTGTTCCGGATAGTTTAATTTGATACCAAACTTAGCTTCGTAGCGCATTATCTACTATTTAAACTTTAATGCATATCCAATTATGACAAAATGGCCACTCAGAGACCGTGTAAGTCTGAACAAAAATCAAATTTTCAGAATGAGGCCAACACACATACACACACAAACACAAACACAAACACACACACACACACACACACACACACACACACACACACACACACACACACACACACACACACACACACACACACACACACACACACACACACACACACACACACACACACACACACACAAACACAAACACATACACCCCCCCAACACACACACACACACACACACACACACACACACACACACACACACACACACACACACACACACACACACACACACACACACACGTATTAAACACATGTTGCAGCTAGACTATATTACATAGTAGCAATATCAATATACCAACGTTCAGTTATCAGTTTTCAGTACATCATCCAATAAAATATGTTCTGAAAATATGTTTCCAGTGTAACCGCGACTCTAGGGGGGTTAGGGGCCAACTCAAAATACGACGTACACTACCCGAAAACGGTGGCAATGTACTTCAGACCCGCTCTCCTTCATGAAACTTTGAATTATGTTGACCGGTGGATACCCCTGATAATGTCATACTAACACCACACTAACACGAAGTCCTACGTGTTAACGGCATAATTACAACAGATTCTAAATGTGATAATAAAATTATTACACATCTTTCGTGGAGCTACACTGACACCTAGCGAGCAAAATGCACATATATATGTCCACCTGGCATTTTGTGTTGTAACTATTGCTTCCGCGACACTGCGCTGTGACGTGGCTCCGTGAATTCGCCATATTGAAAAGTTGAGAGTGGATTCTTGCCTTGTAAAAATCTGTTTTCATCGACGCTTTGCTTGGTTAATTTTTTTCCATATATGAAAAATAATGAATTATAAAGTCTTACTAGTACTGTGCTGCATTTGTACAGCCATCTACCAAACGGAAGCTGATGAACATAACCATGTTGTGAGTATATCGTCTTGATGAATGTGAATACGCGTCGGAATCCAGTTCCAAAATAAGTTGACATCTTCATAATTTTTTTGTGTTAACGGTTGTCGTTTGCCGAGCATGCGAGTTTGTATTCCCCTCTAGCAAACATACACGTTTCATGGTAGACTGTACAACATTTACCAATCGTTTTATAGAAATAACTGCAAAATGGAGGTTGCTTTGCTCGATCTGTCAAAACTAGTCGACGAACGAAGAAATAAACAGACTAGACATAGTTATTGGCCCGAAACTGTTCAGTAACAACCCAAACATGAAAGTAATCAATCTTAACCTTGGTTAGTATGTAGATTTCTGCATTTTATGCTAATGTGAAACTGGTGCTACCTAGTACTAGTAGACTAGTAATGATCGCTATTGATCAACATTTATTGACATTAGACTTAGTAGGTCCCTACCCTATGCTATGGCTATGTCTTTTTGAATGTCATCAATCATGCTAAGTATAGCTAGTCTGTAGTCAAATGCAAAAGGACTATACTTCCAGCATGTCTAACAAATTTAACGAGCAGTTCCTACACAAACACTATTGCACCTGTAATGTGTGGGATATCAAACTGACATGTCTTAACTGCTTTACATGCCTATTACTGTAAAGAAGCAATTCTAAGAAATGTACTCCAAATGATTGATCCTGACCGATGAGTAAGTTTTTATCTAATATTGGGAATTTTTCCAGAATAACATGCTAAAAGATGTCACACAATGTTAGTTTTCTTCATGAAAAGTTAGGTTACAATTTAATTATAATATGTTATTTATGTCAAATTTTTTTAGGTGTAGAATAACAACATGCCTGCTCAACTCTTAACTATAATTATTCAATTTATTGATCATGTTTATTGGATGTAGCAAAACTGGATAAAATGTGTTCTGACTGAAAACCATGTAATATCACTTTGTAAGACATTTTCTATAATTTATCAGTGAACAAGAACATTTTAACTAGGACTAATTCCATATTCATATATGTATTGATGTAAATTATATCAGGGATAATCTCTGTCCAGTCATGGTTCTTGAGAGAATTCAGCTTAACTTCCTTATCGCAGTTCCATAATACATGGTCCCCCCCAGATACAAGATGAATCAATTACAGTATATTTAAATTGTTCATCCCATCCAGTATGATGACGGCGATGAAGTTGTTCTGTGGATGAATACAGTGGGGCCGTACCACAACAGACAGGAGACATACTCTTACTTCTCCCTGCCCTTTTGTCCCGGGCCAAAGGGACGCATCAGTCACTACCATGAAACATTGGGAGAGGCATTGCAGGGAGTCGAGTTGGAGTTCAGTGGATTAAGCATAGACTTCAATGGTAAAACATTTTATTTTATAAACACCCGTAAACGGGGCATTAGTCCCAGATTTGTTGGTATCCAAATAAAGTTTATTATTATTGACACAAGTGTACTTATGAAGCAAGGCATAAGCACTTATAGTATTAAGTTGTATTGTTGATAACATGACATCTGGACAGTTATTGTACATGGCTATTAATGTCATGCTACAAACATTAGTATAATTTTGTCTTTTGAAACATTTTCTGCATGATATGTTCTTTCGTTGTGATTTCTGTTAGAGCCTTGGAGGTCTTGTTGACATGGAAATTGAATTACTTTTATAGAATTTCTGTACCACCTCATTTCTGGTTTGTTTATTGAGAAACATTTAATGATCCTTAATAAAAACAAAACTGGTATACGTGTAGTTTTTATAATTGGTATGATCATTGTTTCTAGGTCCCATCGATAAAACTACCTATTGTGAAGTCCAGTTGACAGAAAACAAGTACCAAGCATTTGTATACGCTGTCAAGAACCACTACTGGTATCAAATGTACATTGATGATCTACCAATCTGGGGTAAGTTTCTTGTTGCACAGTTGTTATGTCCACTGGATATAGCTCTGTGATCCTATTATGCTCTGGTTAGTCCACTAGAAAGCAATATTTCATGATATTCCAGCCCCAATGTATAATGATTGTTTCCACACGGACCACACTGGCTACAGGCTATGTTGATATTTGCTTTAAATTTACCATTGTTGACACCCGTAACACAAGTGGATTACTTGAATGCAATAATATGAGAACGAAAGCAGGCCTTGACATTGTAGTAGATTTGAAAAGTTAGTGGCTGCCTGTGAAAGTTACTGGCCCGGATTTTGTGTTACCGTTATAATTTTACCAACAAAGTTGTTAGAAGTTACTATACACATATTGATTGTTCAAAGTAATATGTCCAAAACTAACAATATTGTAATATTGTTCAAGTGTGTACTCAGATGCATATATACAGTATTTGTCAAGTTTAAATAAAATGTGGCCAGTGTGACGACAGCTAGTCAGTTCGAGTCGGTAGTTGAGTTGATGCTGCTTTCATGTACAGATCAATCAAGGCATTATACTATTTCACGGTTCGTTCGCTAGGTGGCCTTCACCTTGCCCTTGCTGACGCAGTGTTACATTTGGTTTCTGTCACTTTAGTCACTAGTTAAATTTGGATTTAAGCTGTATTCCTTTCATATATGTTTACCCAGGTTCTGTTTGGTGGCGCTATGTTTTGCTGTTTGATGGCGCCACCGTTTGCCGTACTCGCTCAACCAAGATGAACGACAAAATGTCAAAACGCACATTGCCAATTTGGCAGTTTTTTTAAAAACAAATACGGAAACACTGTAGAGTGTCTACTATGCCAGAACCGCTCCCCCCAAAATAGTGGGGGAAATACATCAAATTTGACGAAACATGTCACTGTCCATCATCCAAGAGGCTACAAAAACATTATGATTTAAGGAAGTCGTGGTAACACTAACAGTAACAACATCAACGAGAACGACGTGTTCCATCAAAATTTTCGTCAGGAACCAAGCAATGGACATTTAGTAGTAGTTACAGTCGAAGTGAATCGCCATTGGTTGCAGAGTCTACTGCGGCGACAGCGTCAAGAAGTGACGTACGCGATGTGACTGCCAGTTTTTTAAATTTATTACTAGGTATTCTATTGCTATTGTCTGTAATACTGTATTGTTTACTTTTAATGTTACATTACAATTACTTTTACAACATTAATAAATTAGAATTAAACAATTACAATTTACAACTGTTATTTGGTTATTGAAATAAAATGGAAATTGCATATTAATTGTTGTTTGCATAACATTATCAATTGGTATGTATCAATGGTTAAGTTGAAAATTGAATAGGTGTACCGTATAGACTAATATAGTTCCCAATAGACGCTCAGAGCGTGTGCTTAGACTTTGGTGCACGACTATTTGTTTCTCAAAAGTGGTACCAGGCAACACTTTTTCAAACACACATAGTAGTCGGCAGTGCACATCTACCAAACTGACTGATGCAACATCGACACATGACAAGAATGCAACATGTTGCAACTAAAGGCACGCATGCACACTATGAATGCCCTATCAAACATCTGCAATGTGGCGTTAGCAACAGTATTGCCATCAGTTTTGTCTAGCTTGCATTCATTCATGAAAACTCTACTTTTATACATGTTTCCCTAATGAAAAACAGTGTGTGCTTCTATGCCATTAGTCTAGATGGATAGTGTGTTTCTATTGGGATCTATACTGTATATGAATTAGACTTACAACGTAAGTATCGAAAAAAATTCTGATATCAATCGATATCGAAGAATTCTGGTATCGAACCAGCACTAACTAAGTGTGTACAAGGGACGCGGCGGGACTTCAAAAATGACGTGTCTTGTCATAAAAACCTGCGCTGCCGGTGGTTAGAAAATTTATTCGATGGCTTTGCACGCCGTCGTCCGCATGATAAGTGTTGGAGTTTGGACCCATTATTGATCAGAATTAGTATCTACGTTATGTTTACAATGTCCTATAACTGAGTCGGGTGTAAGAATTCTGGCGAACTGCATCTGATAACCGATGCGGTTGTGCCGTGACCGCCGCTTCGTCTCTGCGGCATTCGAGAACCGGAACCCAGTGGCCCATCGGACCAGTAAAATATAAGAACTGGCCCGACAGCTTTAAAAAAGGCGCCGGGCCATTTGGGCCAGTGTTAATTTCGAGGCCTGGAAAGAAAGGCATACTTTTGACTATAATTAATTTGTTTTACTTTTTGTTATATATTTTTAGTTTTAGTGTATTTGTATGTGCAACCATATATAATACTATCGGCAGACTGTCGGCAATAGTTTATAAGACAAACTTTGTATTAGTCTATTGTGTTTTTGTTTTCAGTAAGCACTGTTTGTACACTCGATTATATTGAGGCATGTCCTATGATGTCAGATATGAGAACTTGTTTGTTATCTATGTACAGCCATAATTGACTTATCTTGTTTGATGGAACAGGTATAGTTGGTGAGATTGAGGAGGGAGGTGAGAACAACTACATCTGGACACATAAGAAGTTTGACATTGGAGTCAATGGCAACCAGATCGTTGACGTCAATCTCACAAGTGAGGCCAAAGTGAAACTCATGCCAGGCTCAAAAATCTTATTCTCATATGAGGCAAGTATGATTCACAATGTTTTGTGTTCAGTTCTGGTAATGTTTATGTTTGCTTTATAGATCTATGGTAAATGCTTAGGCCAGACTAATTAACCATTTTAGGTCGGCTGCCTGCAATAGCGGATTCAGGTATAAGCTTGCTCGTGTTCATGTAACTGCCGTTTGGTTGCTATGTAGCACCACTACGTAGGTAGGTAGGAAAACCATGTTATTTAAAAAAAAACATTTGTAAACTCTAAAATCAAATCAACCCCAAGGCTATCTACTAGTACTATGGGCAATTAAAGTTATGTCACTGCCAAAATTAAAGAAATCAATCCCACAGGCCATGGACTATGCATATTGTTCCATTGAAAATTCCAAAGTAGTTTTGTTTTTTCTGCCGACCAACGATTATGACAGAGGCTGTTTGCAGCAGCGCTGCTGACGAGAGTGTTTTGGAACATCTGATGGACAGTTTTAGTGACGATTCAGACTTAGACAAAAGCATGTTTACGGAAAGCGATAATGTGTTTTTGCCGACCTGTCATTGAAAGTATCAACGAAAGGTTGTGACGATTTGACTGCTGAAATTAACAGTATTTTTGATGGGTTTTCTGACTTTGACGATGCTGGTGAGAGTGGACCATCGGTAAATTTTTAATTATCCGTTACTATGATAACCAGATTGCAAAATAATTGCACGATCTCACCCACTGATATTACTCAGAATATACCAGGTGTATCTATTAAAAAACTTATTTCTTGGTGAAAAAGCCACTGAAGTGAAATAGATAATATTTCTAATAACTCCCAGTGAATACCATCTGCAGTAGTCGCACAGTGACAGTGCTGCAGAACTGAAATGGTTAAATATGTATATTCATTAACTCAAACAATAAAAAAGCAATCACAACTATTTTTTTAATAGTATCCATTTTCAGTCTTGGAATCCTAAAAGCTTTTTGTTTCCCTTTAAAGAAATGTAGCTGCATGTGTAATAATAGTAGTTCCTGCAATATGTTGAAAATATCCAGTTTCACTGTTGCCTATCCAGCGATAGAAATAAGCCAGAATATTAACTTGTCCGCTGGACAAGTAAGTTTTGAAATCTACTTGTCCGCCAAAATTTTAACATGTCCGAGTGGGTGTCAAGGGGAATCGAAGCTTCGGAAAAAACGTAAAAGGTCTGTCTTATTGTTATGACAACAACACAATGTTCCTGCTGTTTCGTTGCATGTACATCTGAGTGACTTGTGGTCAAAGACACAGTTTGATTTAATTTGCAAATTTAGAGATTGCAAAATTATATTTGCAACTAGTTTCCGGTCCATTATTATTCATCACAAATATTAAAAGTAGACACGTTACATGATGTATACCAATATTTTAGTGATGCCGATATGAACGCTTTTATTAATAACAAATAATTACGATAATAGGAATGAAACAATTGTTTTCCTTGCTATTTGTCATAATGTTGCAAAAACAGTTTATGTTTAATATGGTATATATATATATAACATACAACACTGCTGTAAAATGTTGGCATCAGTTTGTCAGTGAAGACGCCACTCGACCATGAACACGACCAATGCAAAGCCAGGAAATGTCACAAAAATCATAATAAACTATATAGGCCTAATCTGATAATATTTTGTTCAACCTCTGTGAACTTCAATATTAAGGGGAGGTATGGCAGCTAGATTGGACACTTTTTAAAATGCATAATTAATATAAATTTTTTGCATCCAAGCTGTAGAAAAGCTATTACTGAGTAAAAAATGTATGACATTTTTTTCTGCCAGACCCCCCGTTTCCATGGTAATAAACAAAATGGCCGCCAAATGGTGGTATTCATAGCACATCTAGAAAATTGCAACACTCTGGAAGTAAAAATGATATGGTAATCTAACTTAGCCTGTTGTATTCTCCTGGATATTCTCCACAATCCGTATAAAAAACATTTAATTTTTTTTAAATATTTATATTTTATTTTGAATTTTCAAAACCGATTGATTGAAAATGCAACTTTTTTTTTAGATAACTACAAAGATAAAACACAAATCCAAAATGTTTTTTATACAGATTGTGCAGAATACTCAGGAGAACACAACAATCAAAACCAGATTATCATATCATTTTTACTTCCAGAGTGTTGCAAGTTTATATGGCCAAAAACGTGATTTTCTGTAAACGGCCATCAAAGTTTACACAGTGATAATATGAATAATATTATTGTAAACAAGTAAAACATTCAATAAATTGTGTTTGTTTATCTCCCAGACATTAATTATGCACAATAAATAATATCTGAGATGAAATACACCCACAGAATTTATACAATTTAGCTTTTTTTAAATAAATATAAAGGTCATTTGCATCATCATCTGATTTTCTGTAAACGTCCATCTGACACTGAAATGTCAAGATGTGAATAGTAATGGCTGTAAACAGCCAAAACAATTCAATTAAAGGTGTTTGTTTTCTCACAACATTAATTATGCATAACAAGCCATGTTTATGATGAAATATATCCACATGATAATAATACAATTTTATTTATATGCCAACAAATCTGGGGCAACAGCAAGTTACAGGTTTTACTGAAAAGAACAGACGCCCATATATAAGTTGCACAGTTCTGTAAATATAAGTTAACAAAGCAATAACTTAGTCTTATATACCAAACAGTTAACATGTCAAGCCCAAGGGCAAGGCCTGTTAACAGGCCTGCTGTCATCACACATCAGTACTAGCTTTGTCCGGCTACAGGACGCACTATTTGGCAAAGCTGCAGTCTCTAACTATCGTACCGTCACTGGTGCCGATAGTAACATTAGCACAAGCCCCAAACTCAGCCATGGCAACGGGCAGCGAAGTCGAAGTGACAGCTCCGACTGGCATTGCCGCGTCTTCGCCAGCGTTTCTGACACGCGACGAAATTAACTTGCGTTTTCCCCACGCAGAAGCCGCCAATAACTGCTGCCTTTTCTTCACAAATGACATTCAGCCACAACGTCCTTTTCCGCAACTTTTCTCTATGCTAACTAACTCTAAACTATCTCTTATCAACATCGTCAGAGACAAAACTCACATCGCTCGAGAAAACCGCCATATTTTATAAACAATGGGAAGTAGCAACAAGTGGCATGCTGGGAGAGTTTTGCGCTCGCGCAACTTCGTAAACCAATCAGAGTGTTCGTAGACACGAGGCGCGTCACGGAACTTAGCGGATGGCGAAACGACGGTTACCGAATGCCAAATAAGGTCATTCTCGGCAAAATATAGCTTGCATAAATAACGATGTTGGCCGAATGCTTTCACAAGGGCGGGATTACCGACTACGGTGATTGACAGACGACGTTTTGGCGGTTCCAAAAATATCAAACAAGATGGCGTAAGTCAAAGGAAGGACCGCGTTGTCATGGCGTAAACATTGACAACTTTCAGCGCATTTCGCGTCTTCCAAATAAAAATGGATATATCAGTGTGATAAGGGTGGACTTTATACACGAATAAAAGTCGTTTAGAGGTATGTTGTTGGTCTAAAAGTGAAGTTTATTTATAGTAAACATACAAATCTACTATCTGGCGCTGGAAAATTAAATTGACATATTTTTTCAAAAAAGCGTAAATTAGCACCCGTACCAGGCCTTAACACAGTTCTGTATTTTACAAATGAAGATAGTATTCAATTGATCATCAGCAAACAAAACGCATATTTTTCTTAAATGTTATATTACCATTTCAATGGCGACGCGAGTTTTATGGCAGCAGCTCCGGACCTCTGGAACGATTTACCCATATCAATGCGTGAACTAAACAGTGAAGCAGCTTTTAAAAGCGCATTAAAACACTCTATTTTAATCAATATTTTAACTCCAGCAGCCGCAGCAGTCCCGGATCTGCGGAGTGAACTGCTTGTTTTCAATGCATGTAATGAACACTGAGACTTTTAAGAGCACTTTTAAACATTCTCTTTTAATCAATATTTTAACTGCTATTGTGATTTTTTAGACTTGGCATTACGCTTTTATCAATTATCTTTTGTTTATATGACATGATAATACTAATATTTAAAGATATACTTTTTTTTTAATATTAATTTTTTACTTAATTACTTTTTTGATTTATTACTATTTTACATGTAAAGCGCCTTGAATAGTTTCTAACTAGATTTGGCGCTATATAAGTATATTTATTTATGATAAAACAGTTTTAATGGTGCCCGAATTACATTTACGAGGCGGAATATAACTTATAGATTTAGTTACGTTGTAACGTTGCTGCCGCGAGCAGACCGCCGTAAATAGCGGAAACTGACATCTCAACGGCGGTTGGCGCCCCGTTCCCGGCCGCGCGTCTTGTATAATTCGCTTTCAAAAACTCGCAATTTATGGCTACAATAAATGTTACATAGATACAACAACACTTCTGAAATTTAATGTATATTCCGTTTATCAACCAGCACCATAGATTTACCGGAGAGCCAGTTACAATTTTTGAAAATTGTCACCGATCTGGATCGGCTAACGTTCGTTGACGATGACTGGGAAGACAGCCGAATCAGCGTGGGTTAGGCGTAATAATGATTAAAACTATGTAATTATTCAAATAACAGGTAGCGATACAAAGACTACTATTTCCAAAGTTCATCAAATATGATCCGTGAGTGGAAGCAAGTTGTACATCGGCCAAACTGAACGATTTACGATTGTGTGAAATACAGCCTCGATCAACGATGGCGGGTGCGGAGTCTGTCCTATGCTTATGACAGAGCTAGATCAGTGCTCTCAGCGGACGACCCTGTTAACGCAGGCACTAAACTTGGTCGAACACTGATGTACAACACACTGGTGGCGAAACGACAAGATGCTGACACACTGACAAAATTGGAACGCACGCGATTGCTAGCGAACTTCATTTACGTTTGAATTTCCCCAAATAAAAAGTTTGCAATATTGCCTGCGTCACTATTTGCTGTAAATTTTCACTTGTCCACCGGATAACCATGTAGAGTCATTTTACATGTCCGGGCCAAAAATCACTTGTCGCGGACAAGTGCTATTTCGAGCGCTGCTATCATTGGTATGATTTATTTATTACACTAACCAATTCTTTAACCTGTTAATTTACAAAATGTAATTTTAATACCAATCACTCCAGCTGAAATTGTGTTTTTAGAAGAAAAGATACTCAAAGGTGTTTCTGCCATATTCTGATAGCTTTCTAGTTTACTAACAAAACAGTTCAGGCCTATTGTTTTGACAAGTTTGATTGTTTAGGTGAGATGGCACAAGTCAAATGTGAAGTTTGCAGACAGATTTGACAAATACCTCGACCCAAACTTCTTCCAGCACAGGGTAAGTTGTGTTACTCACGGGTTGCTTAATTTTATTAGGTAAAATATAAAGTAAGCAGCTTCAAAGTAACATCATTGTTTGAAGAGCTATTCTGTTTTAGTCATGAATTATCTGACATTGCCTTTCAGTTAGTTTTGAGTGTATCTGATTAACCTTTACAGACCTGGATTTTTTTCCAGAAATGTTGATGCATATTTTAAAAGTATGTGGTTTCATTACTAATAAGACTTTTCCCACAGACGAATTAGGACTGCATATTTAGAAAGAACATTAATTTCTACACAAAGTGGCTAAATATGAATTAAATCAGAACATTATTTGACACTTTATAGAGATTTCATTGGAAAGTGTAAAATGTTACAATTTCTATATTTACACCTTTGCCAGCCTAACTGCCAAAATAAAACTACTAGTCATGCACACTCTTGCTAGCCTAACTGTCAAAAAACAACTAGCCACAGGTAAATGATGATAGCATATTTAGAAAGGACATATTTACACAAAGTATCAAAACATGAATCAACCCATTATTTGACATTTCATAGATACTTTATCAAAAGTGTCAGTGTTCGAATTATTTCCATTTGCAAACGGAATCCATGTGTTCACACATGAGCGATATTCCACCATCGTCACTAGGACCACTGTCATCATCGGAACATTTCTCACTATCGCTCATGTTGTTGATAATCCATAAGACTTCGTTTGGATCCGTGATCAAACCCGATCGCAACGCCATAGTTGCCAGCTCTGGCTGAACACGATTTCGGCAGTGGCACTAAAATTTCAATTGCAACTCTACAACTACATATTTTGCGATGCCATTACAATAGGCAATACCTAGTATATTCAGCTATTGCTCAATACCCATATCCCCCTCTAAGAAGCAATAGAAAAACCGCACCGGACATTATATGACCATCCCTATACGTCGCGCAATATATTGCGCGACCGGTCTGTAAAGGTTAAGCATTATTTTATTTTCCAGATTCACTGGTTCTCGATCTTCAACTCGTTCATGATGGTCATCTTCCTTGTTGGCTTGGTGAGCATGATTCTGATGAGGACACTTCGCAAGGACTACGCACGCTACAGCAAGGAAGATGACATTGATGAGATGGTACATGTGTACTTTTGTTACTTGACTGCAGCTCTGTGCTGGTGATTAGGGTGCTCTAATTAGATGTTTATCTGTAGTTCGAGTTGGTATTTTTTTATGTTGTAGAATTGAATGAATTAATGGTTTTGTTTAAATATTAGCAGCACTGTACAAGGCAGGCAAGTATATGCATACTTTTATATTAGAATGATATGTAAATTGTTTTATAATATAAACACTTTTTTTTAAATGTGTGTAATAGAAGTTGCATGATCCTGAAAGCAGATTAGCAATAGGTGTGCACATGAATTTAGGAACGTAGTTTTATACTTTGCATTAACACATGATTTATGAAGTTTCAGTTTGATATTGAATAAATAAAAAATAAAAATTGTCATACTAACAAGTTTTCACATGTTAATAGTCATATTCAACACAATAATATCAATTTTTGAACATTTTTACCATAAATATTAATTATTATTTTTAAAGTATTGAGAACAATCAACAATATCACACATTGGACATATATCGGGTAAAATATGGTGGTTATAGTCATTACCTAATAGGTCTTTCATTCTGTGTACCAGGTAGAATAGATGCCATGTTGTACCATTAATTATTACCACCTAATGCATCATTCCACAAACCTTGGCCCGTGAGCAATTGCTCAGCTGGAATATATTGAGTTTCGAGCTCAGCTTTGTGTTCTGTCATGGACTATTGGACATTTGATCATGTTGAGTATGCAGCGACAGAAAGACAAAAGCTGATGAGCAACGTGTATGAAACAGCAGAAGTTTTGACATAAAGCTGTCGTCTTTCAAAATGCGGAGAATGACAACTCGGCTCATGCGGAGAAAGACAACTTTCTGCATTTAACTTTTAAGTTCATCAGATAATTGAGCAGCGAAAACAATGCAAGTATCAAAGATGTCAATACGGTGTTTACCGTTGTACTGGACAGCCTGCAGACTGACTTCAGTACAGTGGTTGATTTGCCGATTTCGCTGCGTCTTTTCAGTTTCGTCAACCTCTCAGCCTGACCATGTCGGAATTGTCGCAATCATTTGTAGATGAAGCAAGCTGTTTTGCAGGAAATCAAAGACAACAAAATTACAAGGGTTTGAAAGAAGAATGCTTCACTATTAAACACAATGTTGTGCTTTCATGACCGATAAAAGTGCTGATGTACAGCATTGCGTGAAACAGTGCAGAACACAGTTGGCACATTTCGGGAGCATTGATTGAGCGATATTGGAATTCCCACACCAAGAATCTTCAATATTGTTTCAAGATTGTTTTGGCCTTTGCGATCTGTCTACTCCAGGCTGGAGTAGGTTTAGTTAGTAGAATAGGCACTGCCACCATTTAATTACGAGCACCTACAAGATTGTATTTTATCTTGTATTTCATTAATAGCTTTGGCCCGCATAAAAATAACGACACAATTTGGCCCACACCTAGGCAAATTTGCGGAACCCTGATCTAGTATTATAAGATTATGTTTTACCAGCAATGCCCATGAAGCAGTGCATTGTGTGTTGGCAGGAGCGAGACTTGGGAGATGAGTACGGGTGGAAGCAGGTGCACGGGGACGTGTTCCGACCCACCACCCACCCCATGCTCTTCTCCGCCATCATTGGCACTGGCTACCAGATCGTCACCGTGTCCGTGTGTGTCATCGTGTTTGCTATCGTCGGCGAGCTCTACACAGAGTAAGTTCTGCCTTCTGATAGGATACACGGCCTTTTGGTTCACATTGATATGTGGCTCTTTGATTAGGGAGTAAAAATAAACAGTTGTAATATCTAAGATGTATTTTGAAAAATGCAGAAATGCTTACATGTGAGTTGCATAATATTTAATATTTACTTTATGTGCATCTACTGAATTATGTGGATTAACGCATTTAAAAAAAAGGATAGCCTGAATGCCTCATGTAAGAATTTATATGCTGTTGTGTTTGTTGTTTAGTGGTTGCAGTATGTTGTTTAGTGGTTGCTATTTACATTGTCCCTGTGTGTGGTAGCTGGATTTGGAATGAAGCAGAGGCTATGTTACAAAGCTTCATCATCTGTTGTTGTTCTCCTCATCTTTCCCTGTCTTCATGGGTGAGGCTAGCTTTATCTTCCTTCTCATTGTGCTTGCACTACTTTCTCTACCACCATTCTCCTCGGTCTTTTGCTATTCCCCTTTCCATCCCTCCAGGTCTCTCTTCACGCAATCGTCCCACCTCAGTCTCGGTCGCCCTCGTCTTCTTTTTCCCTCCACTCCAGGCATCTGTTTTCTTTCCCATCCCTTCTCCCATTCGCTCCACATGTCCTGCCCAGTTCAACCAACTTCTCACCAACTTCTTCTTGAAACTTTCTTTCACACCAACATCCTCCCTTAGCTCTTCCACTGTTCGTTTATCTATTCTCTTTACCCCCGTAATTCTCCTGACCCCAGTTGTTTTCGCACACTTGTACCCTCTCCTGTCATTGTCTGTCATTGCTATAGTTTTTAGGCCATACAGGTAGGCTGGTGTCACACATGTACCCTCTCCTGTTGTTTGTCTGTCATTGCTATAGTTTTTAGGCCATACAGGTAGGCTGGTGTCACACATGCGCATGGTACCTTTCCCTTGAGTTGTCACGATAGGTGCCTATCTCCCATCACACCTTCTACTCTCCTTCATGCATTCGCCCCTGCTTGTATTCTCCTGCGAATTTCTGTCTCTGAGGAACCATCCCCACATACCGCTCCACCCAGGTATACAAAATTGTCTCTTTGTTTTAGTTTCTTCCCCTTCAGGTGTATTTCCAGTTCTTTACTCTGTTACCCAACCTACAACTCTTTCTTCACCAGATTCACTTTCAGTCCATGTTTGCTGAAGATATCCTTCCACTATATCAGTTGTTCCTATAAATCCGCTTCCCTGTCCGCTAGATCGTCTGCATACAGTAGTTTCTGGAGAATATCGTTCGTACTGCTTACTACTTATCCGTTCTATCACTGCAATAAACAGTAGTGGGCTCAAGAGCACTCCCCTGTCTCAAGCCAATGTTCAAATTCTTCTGAGATTCCAGGTCCACACACTCTGCCCTTCGTTTCTTCATATGTCCCTTCCACCATCCTGACCTCTGTCTCTGGGACCCCCATCCATCTCGGTGTCGCCATTGCTATCTTTCTCGGTGCCGTGTCATCAGCTTTCTCCAGGTCTATAAAACCCACAGCCATACTCTCCTGTCCCTCTAATTTCTTTTCAATCAGCTGTCTCGGCACAAACATTCCATCAGTTCTACCTCTGCCTCTTCTGAAGCCCTGTTGTTCTTCTCCGATTTCTCCTTCCAATATTGTTCTTATCCTTCCATCCAGGATTCTCTCCAACATCTTCAGCAAGTGACTCAGCAACGTGATGCCTCTGTATTTCCCTGGGTCACGCATATCTCCCTTTCTTTTCCACATCGGAACTATTATCCCTGTTCTCCACTCCTTTGGGATCTTTCCCTCTCTCATGCAGGCATTCAACAATCTTTTTGTTCACCAGATTCCCACACGTTCACCACCAGCATTTCACTCATACTTCATCAATACCTGTCACCCGACCTTTCTTCATTGCTCTCTCTACCTCTTCATCCACAAAAACTTCACCTTTACTTTTCCCTCTACTGCACTTGGCAGATCTAGTTATTTACATTCTTATTGGTTCAGCAGATTCTTTAAATACTCTTCCCAGACCTGTAGCACATCTTTCCTGTCTGCAACTAGCTTTCCATTCTTGTCCTTAATCACTGTTCCCGTTTTTACATCCTTGCTGTCCTCACCCCTCTCTTGAGCCATCTTGTAGATCATCTTCTTTCCACTTTCTGTATAGCTCCTCTTCCATTTCTCTCTACTTTATAAATCCACAGCTCTCCTAGCTGCCTTCTTTTTTCTGTCCATACAGCTGCTGTATGACAATGCCCGGTTGTCCTCTATTCCTCTCGATCCGTTCTATTTCTTTCCATACCTCTTCTTTTCTCCAATTGCTTTCGCTACTTCTTGATTCCACCATGTTTAATTTTTTCTCTTTTCGAGGAAGCTCCTTCCTTACCAGATGTTCTGCCACATAGCTCCTCTGCAGATCCAATGAAAGCATCCTTAAAGTGCTTCCACTCTTCCTCCACAGTTCCTAATGTTGGCTGCAATTTCTCATACTCTGATGTCACTCTGTCTCTGTATGCTCTGGCTGTGTTGTGTCCCTGTGACATTTCCACCACTTAATGGTCTTTCGCCCCACACTTTTAGTCTCCCTCCTCTTCTGCATACGCACAATGAAAACGAGGGGCATGTGTTGCGTAGTCACGTGTTCACCAGCGATGACCTTACAGTCCTTCACTCGCCACATTTACTGTTTCCTCACTATCAGCAGGTCCAGCTCTGTCTTATGGTGGCCATTCCTGTAAGATACTTTGTGGCTTTCCCGCTTTTGAAAAAATTACCCCACCTCTGCCAGCCCAACTCTACTAACTGCCAGCCCACTCAGTTCCTTGTACCCCATCTGAATCCTCTTCTCCTGTCTCAGCTATGCCCACGAGTGCATTATAATCACCAGCTACGTACATCATCACATGCGGTTCCACCATTCACATCATTCTTGCTAGCTCTTCCCTGAAGGCCCTTTTCTCTGACTCTACCCTTCCTGTTTGAGGTCCATACACTGACATAATGCACACCAGCTGCTTCCTCACCATCATTCATGCAACAATGATCCTCCCTTGCCAACTCTCCACTCTCACCATAACTCTACTGATCTCCTCCGTTACTATGATGCCTACACCATTACTCCTTCCATCTCCTGCATGTAGTATCTTATACCCTCCTGTCAGTGCCCTCGCTCGGTCTCCCTTCCACTGGGTTTCTTGCACGCACAACACTTCTATTCTCCTCCTTTCCATTGTGTTGACCACTTCCAGTGCTTTTCCCTAATTAGAAATTATATCGGGCACATACTTCAGTTGAGAGAAGTGATTGTTTAAACGGTGTATTTAAAATTAACATGGTAGACAAACATCTGTTGTTGCACAAAAATGTCGTGGAACATCAGCTTGACCATCAGCATGACTTCAAAGCAGTTATGACAGAACCAATATAATGACAATATTGACGTTGTAGTGAAGTACATTGTGTTATGGCTACTTTGTAGACGAGGCTCTCTACTTAGCACTGCCATCTTCATGTATGCAGCCACCGCTCCTGTCAATGGCTACTTCGGAGGCAGTCTCTACGCAAGGATGGGTGGTCAGTAGCATATCTTGCATTCCAAATTAACAATGTTGTGATGTAGAGAATGTTAGTCTTTTGGCAGCCTATGTGATATCTTTGCTATTGATGTCATTCCTGTATGTTATAGCTGGCCTTAAGATGAAGCAAAGGGTACATTCCGTAGAAGGAAGATTTTCGTTTAACCCATCAAACATTTAAAATTATAAATAGTAGACATGTATAAACTTAGATAAACATGCAGTGGTTTACCTGGATGTTTGTGTTCAAGGGTCCTCGGGGACCCCCAACCTTCTTTTGAGGGGGTCCCAAGCCCGTAGCGAGGGTCCCACTTATTGCTCTTTAATTGTAAGTATTTTCTCAATATCGCAACTTATACAACCCATATAAACCTGGTTATTGTTGTTATTGGTTTGATACTAACAAGAACTTATCAAAATAACGTGCCTTGTTACACAATATACTGTTTTACTTGTTGATGTTTTCCCTTGATAATCAATGTAGTTTTGGAAGTTAGAGCACCCTTCCTCACTTATGAGAGGGCATGCTAGTCTGCTAGATGCCTTGGCTTGCATGTAAATGTCACTTTGGAGATCTCCTAAGCAAAGCTAAATATACTGGAATAGCCAACAGGCAGCAGACAGATATGATTATTTTTTAATTTGTGCAGACACTTCAATTTTTTATGCCCAGTGCATGAAATAGGTTTTACTGAATAAAACAAATATTGAAATTTTTTTCAGCCAGACCCCCGTTTCCACGGTAACAAACAAGATGGCCACCATTTTGGGCAAATTTGGAAACACTGCCATTTTTTATTCAACCCATATATAGTTATAATTCTTGCAAATCCATGTTCTCTATACATTCTAGTGTGCAATGATCAGAGCATTTTTAGTCCTTTGGCCAAAGGTCCAAGGGACTATTGCCATCACTCTGTGCCGCCGTTAGCTGCCGTATCTCAGAAACCGTTCAGCAACTTTTTCTTTAATTTTGCATAGACATCTTAGGGCACTGCCACTTTATACGAGAAATCTGTATTTGATTGAATCATTTTAAGGGCTCCCTAGGGCCTCCAAGAAGCCCAAAACTGGTAAAAATGTAACATTTGGCCTATTTTTAGTCCTTTGGCCGAAGGTCCAAGGGACATTTGACACTGTCAATCACAAACTGTTATGTAAAAAAATGGAATTTCTTGGTATCCGTGGTGGGGCATTTAACTGGCTAAATAGTTATCTAGAAAACAGAAAACAATTTGTGTCCATTGACAAATGTAATTCTACTGTGCGCAATATATCATGTGGTGTCCCACAGGGTTCGATCCTGGGCCTCAAACTATTCATTCTATACGTTAATGATATGTGTAACATATCTAAGCTAGTAAAATACATTCTCTTTGCAGACGATACTAATATATTTTATGCAAATAGTAACATCAATAAACTAAACGAAACTGTATGTAACGTTCTGGACCAAATGTATACATGGTTTGCAGTAAATAAATTAACTCTGAACATATCTTATTATTATATATAATTTGGAAATCGTATGCTAAACAAAGAAATTAATATCAAAATACGAAATGTTAATATCGAAAGAGTAAGGGTCACCAAGTTTTTGGGTGTGTTTATTGATGATCTACTAAATTGGAAAGCTCATATAAAATACGTACAATCAAAGCTTTCAAAAAGTACAGCTATAATGCATAGATGCAGTCATCTACTTGATAGAAATAGTAGACGTATTCTATACAGTTCTCTCTTTTTGCCGTATTTAAATTATTGTGCAGAGATATGGGGAAACATGTACCCAACAAATACTAACTGTATTTTCTTATTACAAAAAAGAGTAATCCGCATTATATTTGGTGCAAGATGGTTGGATCATACAAACTCACTTTTCCAACAATTGCATGTTCAAAAATTTCCAGATATCATAGCACTGAAAACATCATTATTTATGTACAAAGCTTACTACAGCTGTTTGCCATCAAATATTCAGTGTTTGTTTACTAGACGGGAAATATGTATATGTGTGTATACATACATGTATATAATTATATATAAATACATGTCGGGTAAATTTACACAAAAGTCAATGACTTCGTATTTACCCCCTTCAAACATTGTATATTCTCACTTGTATTATAGTTAAACTTGTTTGGTTGTCTTGTCTTGTCTTGTATATATTGTTATCAATGTTCTGAATAAACGTTCATTCATTCAACCAATACCCCTTTTTGAACACTGTCTGTTTTTCACCTATTACATTCACTGTGTTTAGGTATGTGGTCAGTCTGATGTTCTGAACAAACACTAAGGATTAATGAACACATGTGCAGAATGTCACCCACTTGGCAGGTTTAAATGATCTATTCAGCAATGAGGACACTGCTTAGGCCTCACTCTGTACACTGTCACTCACAGTGTTGTGTATTGTCTTAGTTGGTGCATTGAGCTAATCTACTTGACCAAGAATCAGTGGTGGCTCTGGTTGTGTATTACACCAAGCTGTGGAGCTAAGATTCTCTGCCTGCTATTGTTTGATGAAAGCTGTGACTAATGTGTAATTGGTCACTGGAAGCAGCTTGTGTCAACAAACAGCATTAAGCCATTAGACCCCTGTTAAACTGGACAGTTGCCTGTAGGTTTTAAACTGTCAAACAGTGAGTCTACCTTTTGCTCTCAAATAATCTGTCCTCTTAGTTTTACACATGAAGACATAATCTGGCATAACTTGATAAGTCTTTGTAGCAGCACATTTGTACTTCCAGTGTATCATTGCAACATAACATACATATTACAACTGTGTGCCACATTTGAATGTTGTGCATGTAATATTTCCATGCAATCCATTTGCATATATAATGTAAAACTTCAACAGCCGTTTTCTTCATTTTAACTTTGATCCCTACCATGTTCAGTGCTCCATAACTTTGCAAATTTTTATAGCAGTCATGTTTTGAAACCGTGTAAAGCACCTACCAAACCTTTACAAGGATGTAAGAAAACAATGTTACAATTTTTCTGACTTATCACTCATTTGGTCAGGCGGGGTCACATATAGACGTATTAGTCCAAAGGACTTCAGGGCCACTTGGCCCATTTTTTCGAAAACTGTTCAGCAACTTTGTTTCTAATTTTGCGTAGATGTATCTTAGGGTGCTGCCACTATATACAATCTCTATTTGATTGAATCATTCTAAGGGGCCCCCAAAGTACCAAAAGTTTTACATTATCTAATGATGTGGTTTTGAGAAGGGCGCTTGAGACCACCCCCAACAGTAGATTTTGTTTAATGTGCCACAAAGTCAACACTATGACTAAACTCTGCAGCCTAGTGCTACTGCTCCATTGAGACCTTGACTAATCTTTAATTGGTCACAATGCCCAGGCAGAGTAGACACACTTGACCCCTGTTAGACTGAACAGTTGCCTATACTTTTTAGTGTATTTTTGAAATAATTTTTTTGTAAAATACAAAAAATAAACTTGTTTGTTTGGGGGAACAAATATGATTATATCTTTCAAACTATTCATGATTTTTAAAAAGTGTGATCATTGCACACAGTAGTATCTGTTGAATGCAACACTGGAAACATTATATAGATATAATAATCTGGCTGAAAACCATTTAAAGTATTTTTTGTCAAAAACAACATTTCACCTGGGGAGTCTGGCCTTAAACTGAATTTTATTGTAAATCAGTAGATCACAAAATTTAATTTGTTTCTAGAAAAAAAATCCTGCTTTGTGGTAAGAGGTGATTGTACTTACTTGTCATGTGTTTTGCAGGCAAGGTGTGGATCAAACAGATGATGATCAGTGCCTCCTTCCTGCCTGTGCTCATATGTGGCACAGCCTTCTTCATCAACTTCATTGCTATCTACTACCATGCCTCCAGGGCCATTCCCTTCGGCACCATGGTTAGTATCTCTCCATCCTCGATAGGCTGTTGAAAGTACACTGTTTCTTGTTATTTTTGGGCTTTTGAATTATGACTTATACACAGGGTTATGTGAAACTATAATTGACCTATCTCTTGACCTATCGCCTAGCAACATGGTCCGACAAACCATCAAAGACGGATGCCAAACATTCTGTTACATATTTTTTTATTCTGTCCCAAAATGTTTTTCTTTATGACAGAAAAAGTTGTTCAAGCAAGAACTTTGTGTGGGAAAGGTTGATTTAGCAGATTTCATTACTTATGAAAACATTGTTGGCGAGGTAAAGCTTGATGGAGGTCACACACATAGTTTTGATTGTGATATAGGTAAACAGCAACATACTCGATCCATCAATTGCATAATATTAGATAATTACATTGGAATTGTTTTTTAGAATGCTGTACATTTAATTTTGGAGCGGTTTAATTTTATTTGAGCGTTGTAATGCTTTGTAATTGAACACAACCCAAAAATATTGATGAGCTTGTGTATTTCTAATTATTTTAGAAATAGGACAGTTCTTTGTTATGTAAGGAGCATTTTTACAGGCACAAGTTTCGTGATGGCCAAATATAACGAGTAAAGAACGTATTTATCAGGATATCTGAGATGGTAGTTGTGCATTTGGTTTTTACACTGTTTTGACTGAGTGGCTTGTGATGTTGTTGTTTACCTGTAGGTGGCAGTCACATGCATCTGCCTCTTTGTCATCCTGCCACTTACACTCGTTGGCACGGTCCTCGGGCGCAACCTTGCCGGGCAACCCAACTATCCGTGCCGGATCAATGCTGTGCCCAGGCCCATTCCAGAGAAAAAATGGTGACTATTCTTTTACATGAACAGAGGTTCTTCATACATTTTCTAGAGATGTTTTTGTACACAAGAATATTGGCCATATGGGGTAATATCTGTTGGTTAGGTAGAGTTCGCAAAAAGTGTTGGGAAAGTCTTTTTGTCATGGTTGTTAGTATTTTATGTTACATACTTGGAAATGTACATTTTTATAATGAAAACATCCCTGGTTTCAGGTTGGTACTGTGTGTGAACAGTGACAGTAATTGGTGAGGTTTTAGTTGCCCATCTGTGTGATGTACATATATGTGTGTTGTCTGCTGTGTGACACACGTTAGGATGTATGTTGTCTGCTGTAGGTTCATGGAGCCTGTTGTCATTGTACTGCTTGGAGGTATCCTGCCATTTGGGTCCATCTTCATCGAGATGTAAGTACTAACAACTATAACAGTTAGGCCAGTGGCTTACTGATATGCTAACCTAAAATTTAGTTTATGAAAAACATTAAAAGTTACTGGCCTGGATTTTGCATTACCATAAAACTACGCTGATACTGTTGTAAGTTACTGTACATATTGATGTTCAAAGCTAATAATATTATATTATTGTTCAAGTGTATACTCGGATGCATGTACATGGTGTTTGCCAAGTTTAACTAAAGTTTGTGTCCAGTGTTACGACAGCTAGTCTGTCAGTAGTTGAGTTGACGCTGTTTTCATGTACATATCATTCAAGGCATTTAGACTATTTCATGGTTCGTTCGCTAGGTGGCACCACCCACACTAGGTGGCATTCGCCTTGTCCTTGATGATGCAGCTTTACATTTGGTTTCTGTCACTAGCCACTAGTTAAATTTTGATTTATGCTGCAGTCCTTTCATATATCTAGAAAAGAAACAGTGCCTAATTCTTAACTCGAGGCAGCTTCCAACCACAACAAAGTGTTTCAAAGGGACGCGGTGGGACTTTAGAAATGGCGTCTCTCGTCTTAAAAACCTGCCCTGCTGGTGTTTAGACAATTTATTCAGTGGATTTGCATGCCGTCGTCCGCATGATAAGTGTTGGGAGTTTTGAATCATTGTTTACAATGTCCTATAACTGAGTCGCATCTAAGAATTCTGGCGAACTGCATCTGATAACCGATGCGGTCGTGCCGTGACCGCCGCTTCGTCTCAGCGGCGTTCAAGAACCGGAAAACAGTGGACCGTCGGGCCAATAAAATATAAAAACTGGTGGCCCGAACTGGCCCGATAGCTTCAAAATAGGCGCCAGGCCAGTGGACCAGTGTTAATGTCGAGGCCTGCATGTATAAACATAGTCTGTTTTTTTGTGGTGGTTATTATGACAGGTGCATTTTTGTCAGATATGTCATGTTTACATCATCTGCCACAATTGGGTCACACTAGTAACGCCACCTAGCAGTTAAACTTATCTTAGAAAGCCTGCCCGTAAACTGATTATACAATCGATCCTTTGGTTAAACTGACGATCAGATATGAAAACCAAATGAACTGCTAACACTAGTGTGACAACTGTACTGTAGAGTTGTGTTGTGAGCGTGGTGTGACTGGTGACACTGTTCACTGTGTTGTAGGTACTTCATTTTCACATCTTTCTGGGCCTACAAGATCTACTACGTGTTTGGGTTCATGTTGCTTGTCTTCATCATCCTGGCCATCGTCACGGTCTGCGTCACCATCGTCTGTACATACTTCCTGCTAAATTCAGAAGACTACAGATGGTAAGACGTCACTGCCTGTAATTCTCTTATTTACTGCGTAAACAATACATAAATGAGATAAATCTTCAGGATTGATTGCTGCTTGCCGTAGTGAACATTGTGGGGATGTAACTTGTTGGGTCTTGACTTGTGTACAGTATTGTCGGCACCGTGTATTTCTTACTGGCACATCAGGTTTTAAATTGATGTTCAGTTCAGGCCCTGGTGAAATAATTTATTTGTTCATGCATTTCTGGCAAAATAATGATAGGAGTGGCATTTGCTCAAGGTTGGTGTTACAATAGCTAAACATGTCATAGTTGTCTGTCGTAGTTGCTGTAAGATTATGTAGCAAAGGTTTTGCTATCAGATTCACTTTTTATAGACAGTGCAGTGTTGATGTGAAATGAAAGTTGCATGAATGTTGGGTGTCTAAGAATATTTGTTTCACTTGCAGGCAGTGGACAAGTTTCCTGGCCGGAGCATCAACAGCTGCTTATGTCTACATGTATTCAATATACTACTTCTTTTTTAAGACAAAGTAAGTACCTGCTGCCTATAGTGCTGTGGCCTTTCAGATTCATATTTCTGTTTCCTGTTACATGCTCTCAAATGTTAGGGAAGATAGTTAGATAGATTTTCTTTGATAGTTTTCTCTGGGGGCATAATTTAGGGTAAGTAGATATTTGGGTATATTCATTGTAATTTTTTGGTGAAGTCATCACCCATATTTTCTTCAGACGACTTGTACAGAAATGTATTTCTGGTATCTTGACAGCTATTGACTGGATCGGGCTGCACAGATTTCTGGTTTTGGGAATAGATGATGTACTTTCCTTGTTGTGTTGTTGACATTTCTAGGGTCGGCTACATTTTTGCTCACGTAATAGGAAATACAGTCGCGCCTCGTTATAACGCGGATTCGGTTATAACGCGGTCGGTCGTGGACCCCGAATTTCTGGGAAAATGGGCGCTATGACAAACTATTGTTTGTTTTTGCGCCGACATCAAACGAATCGTTTCCAATCTGCTAGTCATGCTCATGGTTTCCGCGGATCGCCAGGTTTCGGCGCCAGGCGGCTTGTAAAGTGCAATTGAAATTCACAAATACGCCTTGCTTAAGGATGGGTTAAAAACGTTTTAATACAGCTTAGTAGGCAAAATCAGTAAGCTAACATTGCGTAACAAATATTAGCTTTTGGCTGCGATGAACGCAAAACTACTGCCTGTACTGGTGCGCCAAAATATTAATTCGTCAACCGCATATGAATTGGTGAATCGTAATATTGTTCGGCACGGTAAATGTGCTTTCTAAATTGGTATTTTGATATTGATTGAAAGACGAAGTTAAGCCAATTGTGAGCGTACTTATAGCTTTAAATCCTTAATAAACTCTAACAGCGTTTCTCAAATAATTTGCGTATTCGGCTGCTGAGTGCCAGGTCATTATTTTGGATCTTACGTCAGCGGTACCATATTATCGTTCAGTTGACCATGGCTTGTTGGTCCGTTGTTTATTTAAAAACGGTACACAATTCATGAATTTTATTCAGTTCAACAGTGTCCAACAGTGTACGACATTTAAACAGAATACACACTGACATTGGCTGGCAGTTTAATAAGCTTCATAAACTGCATAAAGACTGCGCGAAGTGCACACTTTGGTTCGCTTCGATGGCGTTCTTCGTGCAGCAGCGGTGTCGGTCGTCGTCGTAGCGCCCCTGACGGCAGATATGGGAACGCGCCACGTTTATAACGCGCCTCGTTTATAACGCGGATTCATTTCGTGGACCCCGACTACCGCGTTATAACGAGGCGCGACTGTACAAATATTATTCTGAAAGGCCTGAGTTGTGTGTTGAGAGATCCTGGACATTTCACACATGTCGACTGCGTGGTGTTGATGTGTGCAGTAAACACCAGGTAGACCAAAGTCTCCAGTCTCGAGTTTGCTTATTTTCATGTAATCAGATCTCTTGATGGAGTACAGTGTGCTTCAAAATAGTGTAAAACTATGTGGTTTTCTCAGAAATTATGTTTTAGTTACTAACTTTTGTAATCAAATGTTACAGTGCTGTGTTTATTATAAATGACAAAGTGCTTGGCATCTGGATACATTACGTAGACATTCTTATTTGTGATAATGTGACTGCTGGGTATTGTGCTCAGACTTTTCTAAATGGTGAATGATTACTGTGCGTGTATTTGACATTTATTTGTTATAAAGTAAGTGACAGTTGTGTGCATTGCATTAATCCTGGTTATTTCACACATGTCGACTGCGTGGTGTTGATGTGTGCAGTAAACACCAGGTAGAGTGATGTCTCCAGTCTTGAGGTTGTGTTTGTCTACTTTCATGTAATCGTGTCTCTTGATGGAGTACAGTGTGCTTCAAAATAGTGTAGAACTATGTGGTTTTCTCAGATATTATGTTTTAGTTACCAACTTTTGGAATAAAATGTTAGTGCTGTGCTTCTAAATACAGCACTGTTTATTGAAAGCAACATTGTTTGATGTGCTTGCAGCTTGGCATGTCTGTGCAAATGTTGCACTGATGCCAGATGGTCTGCCTACTCTTAGTGTTCTTCGCGGTATAAGTGTTTTTGTGCATTTGTTTATGGAGATGGTTATATACGAAGTTGTTTATTTCAGAATGTACGGATTCTTTCAAACAACGTTCTACTTTGGCTACATGGCTCTCTTCAGCATAGCCCTTGGAATCATGTGTGGTAAGTAATACTCGGATAACAGTACTCTGTAATTACTGTCATTCTGTACTGTCAAGACCCTATTTTGGAAGTATAGTTCTTTTATATTCGCAAACCAATATTTAGAAACCATACTTAATTTTTTGTTTACTTGTTCATAATACTTACACAGGTACAAGATATATCTTAGTTGGGTAATTTTCATACAAAATATTTAAGAAAAACTAGCTATTTTGTTCTTGTGCTACTTGAGACCACATCATTAAAAAATATAGTGATGGCATACATCTGTATGCTGATGAGGGTCCATTTGGTAGGTTGAATGAAATGACATATGCATATTTTATGACCCATGAATTTGAGCATAGAATCGTTGTGGAACTTACACGAGTGAGTGTTTGTGTTGCAGGAACGATGGGCTACGTAGGGACGAGTGTCTTTGTACGGAAGATCTACTCGACAGTGAAGATAGATTGAGAGTGGCAGAATCAGTGGACTCATTCACAGTGTGTTGTTTTGTTGAGTGTCTATCTGGGGGAAGGAGACGAATGTGTGAATTATGCTAGAATGCAACAGGGGCTACTTGTTAGATACTTGTCAAACAAGTAGGTGTTTCTGTTAATATTACTCATCAAAACTATCTAAGACGAAAACTATGTAGTGCCACTTGCCGAAAATTTGTATTTCTATGAATGGGTGTGAATGGGAATGTCAGTGTGTGTGCATGACTTTGTGTGGCATTCAGTTGTACAAATCCTTACATGCTACATAAGTGTGTTGTATGGTTACTTTGACTGAAAACTAAATTGCCTGGTTCCCATACAGATTGTGTGCCAGTTGTAATGTGACAGTGACTAGTGTTTTATTTGTAATCAGCATTCCTCGATGAGTCATTGATTTTGTGATATGTTTTCCCGCCTGGCTAATCCCATAATTTGGAAGTGACAGCAGGAGGAGAGTCTGTCAAGTGTTTGTGACATACATGGTGGTGGTTCGTTCCTAGCATCGTTCTAATTGGAGGCATTTTGCTTTCTGGAAAGACTAGTGCTAACACAGAACTTTTATTGACGTGCTAGAGTTTTGCTGTAGATGTGCTATTTCCCAAAGTAGATGATGTCACTCTGTTATTTAAACCATACTTTGTGATTTTGCGGCCTGTTACTTTGCATTGCGCATGTGTGGGATGCACTGGTATTGATGTATGTAAAGTGTGAATTGATGCTGCCTGGATGGGTACATTAAGAGCACATTGGTTCTTAGCGGCCCTAATTGCTGTGTTGCATGTTGTAAATCATCAGTCTAACCAGCTGTACAGAGTCTAGTTAGTAACGTTCCAGTTGCTGTTTGTAGTATTTGGCACTGTAAATAGGGTATTTCCAATATTGCTGGACTAAAAGCAAAAAGAAAGGGTCAAGTTCAGCCAAGTCGGCTATGATGAAGAGACGTTGGCTTCTATTACGTTCTGCCAGGACAGTGTAGCACCATGCATGGTGGTAGCTGCTCGGTAATGTTTTACGTGGTGTGTAGGTTGTTTTGGTGTGTGCTGGCCACATTAATCTTGCTTCAAGTAAAATGGCTGCAGGTAATCTGGCTAAATATATTTTCTACATTGTTGGCAAATCGGTACAGTGTCACAACATCGTGGAGACTGGCTTACTATTTTCCTCTACATGTTCATGTACATTTGATGTACTGATATGCCAACTTTCAATAATGTTTCCACTGTGAATGCACACGAAAGATGCAAGAATGGACACATGAATATCTATGAGCTGACTATGTAAGTTGCGCATGACATGTACAAGTATAGGTTGATTCCAGACCGACATCTCTTATGTGGCATATTCATTGCAGAAGGAATTTGTCACTGTTATTATTAGTGCAGATTGAAAATAAAACCTGCATGTGTACATATTGTGAAATAAACAGCAGTTATAACATGTTTTGAGCTGGTACTACCTTGTCAAATGTTTTTATTGCACAAACTGCAGTACACAATGCAACAGTTGTGGTTGTAGCAGCTGGTGGAGACACAGTGGACATGTTATGTGATTATGTAAATGAGGATGATGTGATTAATTTTGTTTGCTAAACCCACTGTTGTGACTATTTATGCATAAAAATACACCATGAAACAAAAAACTGAATCTCTGCTACCAGCAAACTTCTAACTTTTAGATAGAATCTTACTAACTGTATACAGTCTTGTAAGATCAAGCATCTAGTAAACCAAATAAAAACTGGTATCTACATCTATAATCGATCTGGTGTTTGTAGGTGTGAACATTTTCCTCATAGATGGTTTGCATATCAAGGACCATACTTTCAGGGATTAATCTATGACCCATGGGAAGAAAACTACAGTAAAGACTATTATAAGACATGTACAAATTTAATAATTAAATTATAGGCTGTCCGAAAATAATCGGTACAAAAAATAATATCAATGTGCATGTATCATCTTCGATCTGTAACAAGTGATCATACGCGCATCTATTTGTTCGAAAATACTTGTGATGTTAAGGGTATTTTGTTATTACTATTGAAATATGCAGTGTTACTAAATACATATGCAGTATTACAAAGTACACAAAACCATCATTTGGACTTATTTGATTTGTTGAAAAAGTGTGGACTCCCAAATTTATCTGCGGACTCCCAAATATGAGCAGAACAGAAGTTCACTGGACTCCCACCAATTTCTTGTAAACAAATCAATAGCTAGTGTCTAAACACAGTCATTATGGTAACACAGATTTTTCCCCATGGGTTAAGGGTTCTTACTGGTTTTAGGGTTTGTACTGGGCATTCGACAGGTGTAAATCAATTGTTTGCAATGTAAAACAACTTGCAACAAATGTAGAAACCCTGCGTGTGGTGAAAACTGCTCAGATTCACATCATAACGTCATGTTTGAATACTTCTGTTAGTGCCATTCAAAGAATGGGCATTTTTCTTAGTAAATTACAGTTCTGCATATTCACTGCAGAAGACTAAATGAAATTAATTGTCTTTGAAACTTTGTACACATAAAAGTAATGCTCTTGTCAAATAATGTGCCAAATATGACGCCTGTTCATTGCGAACTCATGTCACTATGCCCACTCAATCTTGGTCATTTCATGTCACAGCGTGTCAGATGTTGGTGACGTCACCACAGGGAGAGCTGCTGATCGTGCTCTGTCCTAATTCCTTTGGCATGGCGAGCAGCAGTGCAGCCTGTTGCTTTAGACTGTACATGAAATTGCAATCGGGGATTTAATAATTTTTTACATCACCGTAAAGGTAATAATCTTATCTACACATTTATTGCTGGATGTACACAGGAATTGTGTTAACTTTTTGAGTTACTGCCGTTTGAACATCCCGAATGCTCAACCTTGCATTATATCCGCAGCCACGTATGCTTCCAGGATTAAACATTTGTGATATGATGTTCATACTGCAATAACTCAAAAAATAAATCCTGTGTACATCCAACAACAAATTTGTAGATAAGACTTTTCGTTACTGTTATATCAAAATTCTTGTGAGAATCAAGTGACACATTTGTATGTAAGATTATTATCTTTACGGTGTTATAAAAAACTAATTCTGCAATTGCAAGTTTAGGTACGTGAAACGCCAACCTGCATGGATGCGCGCCATGCTAAATCCTAGTGGTACTACCTACGGTGACGTCACAACCGCTAGGTGTCGCAACAAACTGCAGAAAATGTACAGAAAAGTGCGACCAAAAGGAGCCTTGAAAAGGGTGACGGAGGGGATTCAAATATTAGTTGAATATCAGGATGCTATTTTTAGATTATATTTAATTAAGATTGGAAAATATTTCTGATGTGTCCTGACATAAAAATGTCAGTCCTAATATCTATAGCTGTACATAAAAGTCACCATGACGGTCAACACATTCATAATTATTTTATGTTCGATACAAACCAAGCATTGCTTCAAGGACGTCTACAAGCTTTCCATGACCACAATCGATAGAAAATGGAAGTAACAATACTGTGTACTAAAACTGTACATGTTTATTACTAGGAGGTAAAGAATTACACACAACCTTTTTATGTTGAAACTAAAGCCATCTTTGCTAATGCTAAACTGTGTGCATATAAAATTGAGCATTGAATACAGCAAGTGTTAACATAACATTTTAAAGTCGCAGAGATGCATTTTGCCTCAAGTTAGCAAAACTTCAGTGGGCAAAATGATGACTGAACAATTTTTACCCATGTAGTACAACACTTCAGATATTGACAGCATATCTTGGTATCATGTACCCAGGTAATAATATACATGATATATAATTTTTCGACATTTGAGAAAAAAATGCAGACGAAGAACGGTGCTGTGGTGGATGTAAATAACTAATATATACCATGTATGGATCAGTTAAGTACTAGTGCATTACGTAACCTAATCATGCAGTTACTGTAATATATTACATCATTATACAACAGGCAGCATACAAACTGTCAAATCGCACACAATTAAATAAAATATTGCACAGTAAATATGTCTTCGAATGCCTACTTCTGTACAAAATTTCTTCCAGATATCCTATATACAACATGGGTTGAATTCCTGCACAATAAGATGCATCACTTGGTTTTTTTACAATTTATCGTAGGCATGTAGCGTTCCTTGCCATTTCATACTTATTTTTGGATCATGCAAACGTATGGCAGATATAGTTCATTTTATGTTCTTTGGCTGTTATCAAAGATGTGACTAGTGTTTCAGGGAACAGTCATAATTAAATCTGGTCACTACCAAAATGAAATGGCAGTGTGACAACACACTTGCATCTAGAAGAGGGCAGGTAGGAAAATGAAATGGCAGTGTGACAACACACCTGCATCTAGAAGAGGGCAGGTAGGAAAATGAAATGGCAGTGTGACAACACACCTGCATCTAGAAGAGGGCAGGTAGGAAAATGAAATGGCAGTGTGACAACACACCTGCATCTAGAAGAGGGCAGGTAGGAAAATGCATTAGACATCGAAACAAATGGTTGTCACATTGTGAGGTAACCATTTTGTAAGATGAACAACCCACAATGTAAATTGTGAGATAAATAACCCAGAATGCAACAGTGTGCAAGGTCAACCATACACAATTCATTTTGAGATAAACCACCCATAGTGCAAAGTTTTATCAGGTGAACCACCCTCAATGCAACATTTTGTGATATAAACTACCCATAAATTGCAACATTTTGTAAGGGGAACTGCCCAGAGTGCAACATTTTGTGAGGTGAACTACCCTCGTGTTACATTTTAGAAGGTAAAAAACCCACAATGCAATATTATATATGTTAAGATACACCACCCAAAATGCAACATTTTGTGCGAGATAAACTACCCAAAATTCAACTTTTGGTTAGGTAAAAAACCCGCAATGCAACATTTAATGAGGCGAACCCGACAGTTTAACATTTGGTGAGGTAAACTACCCACAATGCAACATTGTAATATATAGACAATGCACCATGTCGTGAGGTGAATACAGCACCCTGCATGAGTTCTGTTTCACATTTAAAATGCACAATCAGCTTCACCCTGCTTCAGATCACTGATCCTTATTATACATTCTGTCCGTTTCTGTTTCCTTCTTCCCCAATTTGCCCTTTTTAGGAGTTGCCACAAGTGGGATTTTCACGGTTGGTTGAACAACGGACTCTGCATTGGGGCCGGCAAGAACATAGGTTGCAGAGAAACCCTTCCAGTTGATCGTGTCGTCGCTCTTGAACCGTATCAGCAGGTGACGACCACTGGAGATAAATTCCTGAGGGATCTACAGAAAAGAGAACTGCTTTCGTCAAACACTCGACTTGTTTATTTTAAAATGCATTGCCACCCTAAATCTTCGGCAGTCCTATACTTGAATAATGACTCTTGCATGTCAATGTTCATGATTATACCTAATGATTCTTGTTTTGTTGCGCCACTGAGCTCAGGTTTCTGAAGATAGAGGCGTGGCAAGATACCAGAGGTATACCATTATATGTGACCATCTTAACGAAATGAGTCGGATGTCGGCAAATCTGATTTTCCGTAAATGCCGTTTATGTGAACAAATCGCGAATCCATCAATTTTGAGAATTCCACTGAAAATTATTCTTTGGTATTCGTTTTATCAATTGCTACTCTAGCTACCCTCTAATTAACTCTGTTTTGTGTATTTTAAAGCGATTTTTTTTAGAGCTGTGCGAAGTGTTCCGCTCGATTTCCTTAAAATAATGCAGAAAATGCCAGTAATTGCTCGCATTTGCAACTGCTAATTTTGGGACGCTCCTAACATATGGGATATCACCACGAAGCTTGACGCATTATCTTCCCATATATGGGCATACATATGTTAATAACTACATTCTGTGACCTCCAGAGAACTTGGAAGACGGTAACTAAGGTACATTTCATGAAACGTAACGAATAATTTGCATCGTTTTCTGGGTTTGAAGGTTTCTACCCCACATGTGTTTGTTAAGCCATAACTTCAGATAGAATTAAGACATCTTCTTACGTGATGCACCATGTGAAAGCAGAGATTCTGCTCTTTCCAAAGCTACTAATAACTCAATATTAAGAATTTCTGACATGCGACTCATTTTTTTAAGATGGGTCACATATTATAGGAAAAACTAGTCATAGTTAATGCTGTAGCATCCACTAATGGATACAAATTACAGTCAAACCATCATCAAATATTCCAAAGAAATGGCAAAATTCCATTCTATAAAAAAGAGACACATTTTGGATCAAGGAAAGTATGAATTTGACTGTATAATAATCTTGGTAAGTGTAATTATGACTAGCCATGTATTCTAAAAATCCTTGCTTATTGCTGTACGGTGTAACATGAAGTAATAAGGAACTATTTACTGCCTGATCATGTGTAACAGTTAATAAATCCACACTGCATTCCTATCTCACCTGGTTGCCACAGAAATGTCCAAGTTGTTTCCCTGAAGTGTCTTGGCCATCGTAGATCTCCACATAGTCATATCTAAGAGATAAAGAAATGTGATTATGTTGTAAATTTTTTAATTTCTTCTGAGGAATAAAAAGACAAACATGCCATACACTTAAACTTGTATAATCTCAAAGTACACAGACACACGTTACATGACTACTGGTAAAGTGGCATAATGTACAAAGGTATTCTTGTGATACGATTAAAGTTGCACAACTTTTAAACAATTATACAAATGTATTTTTGTGTTAAAATTAGAGTTGCACAACCTCTAAATATACAAAGGCATTCTTGTCACACGACTAAAGTTGCACGACCTCTAAGATACTATTGATATATGACTAAAGTTGCAGAACATCTAAATATGCAAAAACACTTATCATATGACCAAAGGTGCACAACTACAGAGCATCGGACTTTCAATCGAGAGAACCCGGGTTCGAATCCTGTGCTGTCATGTCAAATTTTGGGCAAGTTCGTTCATTCTACATTGCTCCAGTTCACTCACCTCTATGAATGAGTACAAGGCTATAGACAGTGGTGGATATGTGTGTACAAATAGTCTTTGTGCATTAATTGCAGCATGGCTGAAAGCTTCCCAGAGAAGTCGAGAGGTGTTTGATTGAACAGGTGTGCCAGGGAGTAAAGTAAAGCGCTTTGAGCAGTCAAAAGGACTGGATACTGCGGTATATAAGAACTTACCTTTACTTTATATTTGTATAACCAGAGAGTATAGAAATAAAGATGTTGCATCTGTAAAGTTATAACATAACGACCAATAAAAGGTTCAACTGCAGCACAGGATTCAAACACGGGTTCTTTTGGTTGAGAGTCCAAAGTTCTAGCCACTGCACCACGGCACTCCACAATAGAGGTCTACACTGTCCAAGTATATCTGCACGCACTAGACGCACTCACCCACAGTCCGTTTCTTCCTCAACCTCGAAGGTGAGGAAGCGCAGTCGCACCCTGTACTGGCCATGGGTGGCAGAGATGACCCAGTCACAGTCCTCCTTGTTGTTGTAGTTCTGGTCGCCGTACTTGGCGTGGGAATACAGGTGCTGGGCCTTGCTCCTCGCACTCATACGACCCCCGCACACTGCAATAGGACAAGGTGGTCATCGAAGCATCCACGACTCACTGATTGAGCAATGACTGAATGACTGACTGATATATGACTGACTGACTGATCTATGATACACCAACTGGTCTACTTATGACTGATGGATCACTATTCTATGAATGACCAACTGATCTATGATTCACCGACTGGTTTATGACTGACATTTATGACTGGTGATTTATGATCTATGACTGACCAACATTTGACGGACATATCACTGTTCTATGACTGTCCGACTGATATATGACTGGCCGACTGATCTATGACACACCGACTGATCTATGAGTGACCAACTGATTTATAAGTGATTCACTGATTGATCAATGTTCGATTGAAAGCTGTATCCTATGTATGCTGTAATGAAATGTTTAGCCAGTAATCAACCAACTTCATGGCATAACGGTTAGTGTCATCACATTAGGTAAACAATCACCAGTTCATTATCTTATATGGGCTTTGTAAGATGTTGAAATAGTTCAGTTTGTGGAAAGCCAGTTTATATGTTGGCAAAATATCCATCTTTCAGAAAAGAACTGGTGGCTAACTGGAACTAATTAAAATATAAGCAATAGACTCAAGTTGATATTCTAATTTACAAGAATAACAATAAAATTTAAAAACCTAGCTATTAATATGTAACAATAAAAGTTCAATATAAAATCCTGCACTGAACTGAGAGTAATATACCATAACATATATATACAATGGTAACTTGATGATACATACTACAAATGTGTAACTCGTATGAGTATTGCAATGGGCAATACAGAGAATGAGTAGAGAGAGATTGAGCATGGAAAACAGAAGAAGGTGATAGAAGGAAAAGAGGTAGACTGAAACTGAGATGGAGAGACAATGTTCATACAGATCTGGAAAGTTCAGGAGTTAACAGACACAAGTAAGAGAGAATCCTGACAGTTGGAGATGACTCATCAGGAGGGCGTAACAGACCAAATGATCCCCCCCCCACCCTGTGAGGAACCAAGTGGGAAGCTGAGGAAAGCACCTACTTGTGGTGTGTGTGGCGTGGAAGCCCTTGCGTTGCACAGAGGCGTCAGAGTAGAACATCACGTACATGTGGTTGGTGCTGGCAATGACAGGGTCCGGCACCTTGCTGCCGCAGTACTTGCCGAGACTGCGTGCCTCCTTGCTGATGCCGTCAAACACTTCAACGTGGTCGTATATACACTCCTGGTGTGGCTCCAGCTCAAAGTCATTGAACACCTTAGCCACATTAAACATGTCTTCAGTGAACAGCATCGAATTAAAGTGTCTTACATAAAAATCTCAACAATATTCAAAGTGTATTTATCTGGACAACATTAAAAGTGGGTTTATTTAATAACCGAACAATATTCAGTGTGTGTTTTTCTTGAACAACATCTGAAGTATGTCTGTTTGGCATCTGGACAAAATCTGAGGTTTCCAAGGAGTTAGGTGCAAATTAATTTATTTTTATTATCTCCAGAACACCTGAATAGCATTCTGCAGGCCTATGCTTTTACTGGAAAATGTTCAAAGTGTGTATATTCGATGTGTATTTATTTATTAGTCATACATAATAATCTAATCACTGGCTGAAATACAATGAAAGACAATGATAGGTCGATACAGTTGTGCTCAAATTCACACACAGCAAAAGTAGGAGTCCAAAGTCAAAGACTAAAGCAGACAGGTAATGCGAAGAGAATTAGCATGAAGAGATGAGCCGACAGATAATATGAAGAGATTTAGACTACAAGAGATGTGCAAACAGATAATGTGAAGAGATTTAAATTACGAGAGATGAGCAGACAGATAATGTGAAGAGATTTAGACTACGAGAGATGAACAGACAGATAATGTGAAGAGATTTAGACTACGAGAGATGAGCAGACAGATAATGTGAAGAGATTTAGACTATGAGAGATGAGCAGACAGATAATGTGAAGAGATTTAGACTATGAGAGATGAGCAGACAGATAATGTGAAGAGATTTAAATTACGAGAGATGAGCAGACAGATAATGTGAAGAGATTTAGACTACGAGAGATGAGCAGACAGATAATGTGAAGAGATTTAGACTACGAGAGATGAGCAGACAGATAATGTGAAGAGATTTAGACTACGAGAGATGAGCAGACAGATAATGTGAAGAGATTTAGATTACGAGAGATGAGCAGACAGATAATGTGAAGAGATTTAGACTACGAGAGATGAGCAGACAGATAATGTGAAGAGATTTAGACTACGAGAGATGTGCAGACAGACAATATGAAGAGATTTAGACTACAAGAGATGTGCAGACAGATAATGTGAAGAGATTTAGACTACGAGAGATGAGCAGACAGATAATGTGAAGAGATTTAGACTATGAGAGATGTGCAAACAGATAATATGAAGAGATTTAGACTACGAGAGATGAGCAGACAGATAATGTGAAGAGATTTAGACTATGAGAGATGTGCAAACAGATAATATGAAGAGATTTAGACTACGAGAGATGAGCAGACAGATAATGTGAAGAGATTTAGACTACGAGAGATGAGCAGACAGATAATGTGAAGAGATTTAGACTATGAGAGATGTGCAAACAGATAATATGAAGAGATTTAGACTACGAGAGATGAGCAGACAGATAATGTGAAGAGATTTAGACTACGAGAGATGAGCAGACAGATAATGTGAAGAGATTTAGACTATGAGAGATGTGCAAACAGATAATATGAAGAGATTTAGACTACGAGAGATGAGCAGACAGATACTGTGAAGAGATTTAGACTACGAGAGATGAGCAGACAGATAATGTGAAGAGATTTAGACTATGAGAGATGAGCAGACAGATAATGTGAAGAGATTTAGACTATGAGAGATGAGCAGACAGATAATGTGAAGAGATTTAGACTATGAAAGATGAGCAGACAGATAATGTGAAGAGATTTAGACTACGAGATGAGCAGACAGATAATGTGAAGAGATTTAGACTACGAGAGATGAGCAGACAGATAATGTGAAGAGATTTAGACTATGAGAGATGAGCAGACAGATAATGTGAAGAGATTTAGACTATGAAAGATGAGCAGACAGATAATGTGAAGAGATTTAGACTACGAGATGAGCAGACAGATAATGTGAAGAGATTTAGACTACGAGATGAGCAGACAGATAATGTGAAGAGATTTAGCAAGTAAAACAGAAGGTGGAACGATGGCAAGGAAATTAAAACAAGTGTGTCTACTCTGCCTGAGCCCTGTGACCAATTAAAGATTAGTCAAGGTCTCAATGGAACAGTAGCACTAGGCTGCATAGTTTAGTCATGCTGCTGGCTTCCTGGCACAATAAATAAAATCTACTGTTGGGGGTGGTCTCAAGGGCCCTTCTCAAAACCACATCACTAGATAACGTAACACTTTTGCACTTTGGGGGCCCCTTAGGTGCCCTTAGAATGATTCAATCAAATACAGATTTCTTGTATATAGTGGCAGCACCCTAAGATACATCTATGCAAAATTAGAACAAAAGTTGAAAAGTTTTTGAAAAAATAGGCAAAATGTTACATTTTTACCAGTTTTGGGGCCCTAGGGAGCCCTTAAAATGATTCAATCAAATACAGATTTATTGTGCATAGTGGCAGTGCCCTAAGATGTCTATGCAAAATTAGAGAAAAAGTTGCTGAACGGTTTCTGAAATATGGCAGCTAACGGCGGACGGCGGACGCAGATTGATGCCAAAGGACTAAAAATGGACATTGCTGACCGTCCATGTGGGGCAGCACACAGTGAACTCCTGCGTAGTGTGACAGAGAGAGAACAGAGGAGCTGGCGGAGGAGGTTGGTGTGAAAGAGTTTCACGAGAACATTGGTGAGGACTAACCAAAGTGAACTGGACTTTTAGAACAAATTTTAGAATGGCTACTGAAAAGCGGATGAGCTCAGAGTGGAGGGAAGAAGGAGAAGAGGGAGACTGAGAGGGAGGACTGAGTGAAGAGATTGGCAGGATTGGGAGTGAAGGATGAGAGTGGGGATGGAGATGGGCGGAGGCAGCAGTGAAATGGGCTCAGAAAGAGGAGGAGAACAAATTGAGGTCCATTATTGATGCCAGACTCGAGGGATAAAGAGGATGGTGACATCAATAATTATGTTGAGCTGAGTGTAACAACTGACCAGTTTGATCCTATGTCCAGGCATGGTGCTGAACACCCATACGCAGTCCTTCCTGCTGGGGTAGTAGTCTGGCCAGTTGGGACTACTGATCTCTCCCACTGGGTTCTTCACCTCATGCTGACACCCCCCTGACAAGTCATATGTCAATGCGTCAACACGACTGTCACCATCTTATTAAATGTAGCTTTTCTGTGAGTTCCAGGTTCCATAGTTAAAACACACTTTTAATTTTAAACTATAAACTGTTTTGTTAACTGTTTGTTTGGAATTTGTTTGTCTTACAATGTAAAATATTGTATGATGTTAACATGGCTTCTGTATGAGTAATTTTGGACAACTAAATACTTTCTGATCCCTGGTAGTAATTTAGTATGTATGTAGAGCCACAGTTTGTGTGTGTGTGTGTGTGTGTGTGTGTGTGTGTGTGTGTGTGTGTGTGTGTGTGTGTGTGTGTGTGTGTGTGTGTGTGTGTGTGTGTGTGTGTGTGTTTGAGTGGGTGGGTGAGTGAGTGAGTGAGTGTGTGTGTGTGTGTGTGTGTGTGTGTGCACGTGGGCGCGCGCAAGCAAGTACGTATGTTTGAGTGAGTGTGTGTTTGTGTGCGTGAATGATTGAGTGCTTGTGTTGCGTGCATGCATGCATGTGTGCATGGTTGATGCCATACATTCCTTGCAGTCATGTATGTTCTCAAGCAGTGTGTGTGTGTGTGTGTGCGTGTGTGCGTGTGTGCGTGTGTGCATGTGTGCATGTGTGCATGTGTGCATGTGTGTGTCTGTGTGTGTTACGTGCATGCGTGCGTGACTGCGTGTGTGCGTGCATCCATATTGTGAGTAAATGAGTGATTGAATGCATTCATGCACACATGTGTGTGTGTGTCTGTGTGCGTGCATGCATGTGTGTATGCATGGTTGGCATCCTACCTTCTTTGCAGTCATGCATGTTCTCATGCAGTGTGAAGCCGTTGTGACATGCGCACTGGTAGCTGCCCACTGTGTTCTTACAAATGTGTTGACACCCGCCGTTCTCCACTGCACATTCATCCTTGTCTGCAACCCCACCACCAACACTTACACACGGCAGACATTCACGGCAGACATTCATGGATTTACAATTTTTTTAAACAACTGCCTCTAAGACCAAACGATGGTGCCACAAACTGTTCCTAGGCACTACTGCAGTAGCTGTAGCACTATCGCAATAGGACTGCAATCATAATACAGCTATTAAAGGTAAGTTCTTTTATAGCGCAGTATCCAGTCCTCAGGACTGCTCAAAGCGCTTTACACTTTACTCCCTGGCAGACCTGTTCAATCGAACACCATCTTGACTTCTCTGGGAAGCATTCAGCCATGCTGCAATTAATGCACGAAGACTATTCATACACAAATATAGCCAGGTACTCATTCATACAGCTGAGTGAACTGAAGCAATGTAGAGTAAACGAACTTGCCAAAGATTCGACACCGCCGCACAGGATTCGAACCCGTGTTCTCTCAATCGAGAGTCCGGAGCTGTTACCGCTGCGCAATAGTTACTATTCCCGATAGTCACTCCTATAAACGTACCTATGAAGAATGATGCAGAGAAGCCAGTCTTCTGTACAGTGTTGTCAGTGCTGAAGATGATACGGAGGGTGTTTCCCTCTGAGGCAATGGGTTGAGGGTTCTGGGAGCCACAGAATGTCCCATGAAGGGTCGACTCCGAGTCAAGGCCACTCCGCACCTCCACTGAGTCATACTCACAGTCTTGCTACAACACACAAGTCATACCCACTGAGTCACATGGTCTTGCTTCAACATAAAAGTCATCCACTGAATCAAACACAGTTTTGCTACAACACACGCCATATCTGCCATCACATACTCAAGCCTTGCTACAACACACGCCATATCTGCCATCACATACTTAAGCCTTGCTACAACACACGCCATATCTGCCGAGTCATACTCAAGCCTTGCTACAACACACGCCATATCTGCCATCACATACTCAAGCCTTGCTACAACACACGCCATATCTGCCATCACATACTTAAGCCTTGCTACAACACACGCCATATCTGCCGAGTCATACTCAAGCCTTGCTACAACACACGCCATATCTGCCGAGTCATACTCAAGCCTTGCTACAACACACGCCATATCTGCCATCACATACTCAAGCCTTGCTACAACACACGCCATATCTGCCATCACATACTCAAGCCTTGCTACAACACACGCCATATCTGCCGTCACATACTCAAGCCTTGCTACAACACACGCCATATCTGCCATCACATACTCAAGCCTTGCTACAACACACGCCATATCTGCCGAGTCATACTCAAGCCTTGCTACAACACACGCCATATCTGCCGAGTCATACTCAAGCCTTGCTACAACACACGCCATATCTGCCGAGTCATACTCAAGCCTTGCTACAACACACGCCATATCTGCCATCACATACTCAAGCCTTGCTACAACACACGCCATATCTGCCATCACATACTCAAGCCTTGCTACAACACACGCCATATCTGCCGTCACATACTCAAGCCTTGCTACAACACACGCCATATCTGCCATCACATACTCAAGCCTTGCTACAACACACGCCATATCTGCCGAGTCATACTCAAGCCTTGCTACAACACACGCCATATCTGCCGAGTCATACTCAAGCCTTGCTACAACACACGCCATATCTACCGAGTCATACTCAAGCCTTGCTACAACACACAAGTCATATCCACACAGCTGTATTCACAGACTTGTTAAAAAATACAAGTCATATACACACTGACGGATGTCGAGGTAGACCCAATAATTGGATACAGTCTGTCCCATTATTTATGCCACTTAGCCATCATCTCATATGATTCCAGAAGCATACAATTCTCAAAGATACCATTAATCAACTATTGCATCAGATTTGGTTTCATAAGCATTCACATTTTGCACTGGATAAAACATTCATAGTAGCTTCATTCTATAGCACTGAATGTAACACTCTGTATATACTTCTCATGTCACCCAGATTGATCATCAAGCACTTGGTGTACAGGTGTTGATGCAAACAAATTAGTTTACTTTCCATTCACTAGAAGGTGCCACTAAACTGCAAATGTCCACACACTTTATACTTCTATGTCTACCTTTTATCATACCTGTAATGGTGAGATACTATTGCCCCAGGTTTGTTGCTCCATGGGTGGGTGTCGGCGTATCACTAAATTGCCCTGGTACTTGACACTTGAAGATGTTTAAGTTTTTAAATTGACTTTAAAAAGATTTTTTAATTAACTTTTTTGCACACTGATTAATTACCAAAGCTAGATACAGAGCAGCAAAGAACTATCATTATTATTAATGCACTTTGCAGTTAATTTGGAATTAAAAATCATGTCTTATATAAAAATAACTGAACCCAAGATGAATGCACACGGGTTAGAGTACAGGCCACATCACATTCACCCTTGTTCTGTTTATCAACATGTGAATCAGCCAGGGCCTCCACGGCTCAGATAAAACACAGAGATAGGACTGAGTTCTCAACCTGCATTTCTTGTACACATAGACAGATCTGGTTCATATAAACAACTGATATATGTGTCATGCATGTAAATACACCCAGTAGTGTAGTTGGTATGTCTGCTTTGTAGAGTTCTGGGCCCAAGACTTGGACCAGGTATAGCACATTTGGATTGCAAAGAGGACAGCGTAAAGACATGCTCAAATCAGCTTTGAAACAATGTGACATAATAACATTGAACCGCACACTTGTGAATCTTAGGCTTGATCACAAACTAACAGGCAGAACCAAGACTTGCAACCGTAACCAAAAAGCATAGACATTGAAGATTACATGCTTTATTAGAGCCATTGAAAATCTACAAAAACCACCCTCATCAATCTACAAGTGGTTTACTGTGGGAAGCTGTGACGAGCAAAGATTGGACTGATAAGAATGCACAACAAATGAAACCCACAATCCATCCTCGCTTCGAGGGATTGATGATAATGTGATGGGGTTGATGTGATGTTTTTACATGGCACAAAGAGGCTTTTGTAAAAGAACAGTCTAGATTGAATATAAGAATGTACTCATTCTTCCTGTGGACAATAAATGAACTGAAGAAATTATCTACTGATTCTGTTAAATGCTTGCAGTGAGAATGTTTTAAAATAAAACTGATAGATATCTCACAGTGGCAGGCTACACATATATAAAAAATAATAAAATGGTTTTCTTGTCCATTTGCCATCCAGAGCTTTGGACAGCAACACTGCAAAATCGTGTTAACTCTTTACTGGGTAGAGAGCCTTCTTATTTTAAACCCTGGTGTGGGCAGACAATTTGAAAATGGCGGCCAATTGTGAATTAAATTGTGTGATGCTTGCATTAAAATATGGGTATCTCGACAACCAGTGTTGAAAATACAAGACATTAATTACATTGTTTACAGAAATGAAGGTTTGTATAAAACATATTGTTGAAATTGCTGTGTTGCATTAAATTAAGTTTCAGATCTTGAAGTGAAGTTCAACAATTACGATAACAAAATATACATGTAATGTAAATTTCATCATGCCATACCAAAAAATTCAGAGAACTTTACATAAGTGCTCCAGCGAAACAAATGTAGCCAACCATGTTAGTTTTGCCATGGTAAAACATTTATCCAATTCTGATGGTTAGTTCTCAAATGATGCATTATTTTGTAAACGACATCAACATGGGTGAAAACGTAAAAATAATAATTTACAAAATGGCTACCATCTACCGATCATATTACTGAATGAAACATTCTATTCCAATATATAATCAATACCAAACTGTTGAAAGACAGCAACCTCTTTCACAAACATGTGTTCCCTTAGCGTTATCAATGTGATCAAGGTAGCAAAATACAACAAAAATAAACAAATTAAACAAGGTGTGGACGGTGCCACAATCAACAAGATGGCGTCATGTATACTGCGAAATGAAGACAATAGGTCATCTGCGGGATATCTCCATGTCTGAAAGTCGCACTGACATTGTAGTTGGACGATAATAAAATTCTGTGATCGTTGCCAACGCTACTGACGATTTCTGACTCAAAATTAATGGAAAATTATATCAACCAAAAGATTTAATAAAGCAAACAATATCATGGGAATTATTAGAAGGTCGTTTACAACCTTAAATGAAAATAGTTTTATACCACTATATAAAGCTTTTGTACGGAGTCATTTAGATTACGCAGTAAGTATATGGTCTCCTTATAAACAAAAATATAAGGATGCAATAGAAAATGTACAGAGACGTGCAACTAAGCAAGGAACCAGGAATGAAGGATATTCCTTACCAGGAAAGACTTAAGAGGTTGAAACTCCCTACATTAGCATATAGAAGAACATGCGGAGATATGCTAGAAGTATATAAACTGTTAAAAGGCAAGTATGATATGAATGTATCTTCTAACATTGTTATGTTATGCAAAGACTGTGAAATAAAGGAAGGAACAAGGGGTCATAGTTTGAAATTATTCAAAGAATGTTAACAGGTATATACAAAAATGGAGAGCTTTTCAATCAGAATTACAAAATTATGGAACAATTTACCAGACCAGGTAGTAAATGCACCTAGTATCAACTCATTTAAAAACTGCCTAGATAGCCGCTAGAGAACGGAAGAATTTCTCTAAAACTGCAAAGCTGCCTTGCCGAAGCCATAGAGCTTTTACAAGAACAGAGGTAGATCTGACCACCGAGGCCGGAAAAGCAGGTTTTGCGGGCGTCTTTGGACGGCCTGCACATACAAGGCGGTGGGTAGTTTTGGCATGGTTGCACACAGGTGCGCAGTAAAGAGTTAAAATACCATCAGATTCTGGTGACCACAATATATATGGATATTCAATGAACAAATTGTACCGTCTCTTACTACAACTGTATAACGCAGAAATGTATTCAGTGACACTCACAGACTTTGGACACAGAGATCAAGCAACTTGGAAGATGGAGCTGTTGGCTCAAAGAGTGAACCCCAAATAGGCCATCAATATCCCCCTGTCTAGACAGCAGTTTTAATGACCATCCTTACTCGTATTAAGTAGCCTAGTTTCTTCTGCCTGACATTATAGACGTTGCCAGTGTCTGTCTCTATTGCTGGACATTATTTGGCTAAGCACCAAGCCATTCTATTCTTAGGAACTTTGCCAGTCCAACCCTGTACTAGACTTCTATGGAGTAAATTTATCAATAAAAAGCAACCCAAAGCAATAAGTTTCAGTTGGCAAAAGGACAAGGAAGCCATTGGTTTAATGAGGGTCCAACATGGTTTATTTATGTGTAAGCCCATCTTTTTTAGTTTAATTTTAAAACATATTTCCACTGGTGATATTAAAAAAGGCATAGATAATTTATGTCATTAATTTATTCACATGATACATGCAACTGTATTTGAATCTTGAAAAAGGCAACTTTTGCGTTCCAATAACAATACAGGGGTGTACACCCACTTTCTGGGGTTCATGAGCACAGCCGTCTCAGCAGACGTATGCATCTCACAATAGGTTACCAGAACACTGTAAAGTCTGATCATTTATAGGTGGACCTTTCGATATTTGTTCATCACTGAGCTTTGAAGCTAGTGACATTGGTAGCAATTAAATTACATTGATGGATTCAACAGCCAAGGTTGACATTGGGGATCGCTGTCACGGTGTCAGATGCTGCTAAAAAGGGGTGTACAATAATGGTATATTGTTCTCTGGGAAAATGAGTACTTTGTGAGATCCTATATATGCACTGTTCTTGTACTGATGCTACTGTAATTGCATCCTCTGGGTCTACTACACATTTTAAGTTTAGTTGGACTACCTGAGTTCTCTAAAATAGAGGTTGGCTTTACACTGTGCTAGGAGTGTAGGACATAAACCCTCACGGATTCAACCCCTCTGCATGACATGCTTCATGGACATAACCCCTTAGGAACAAAATCCCTCACCTTTTTACAGATATGATACGTGAAAGAGATCATCTTATGTAGAATTAAAATGATAACTATTATAATTAGTTATCCCATTCAATTAACATGATTTAACATGAAGTGCCAATATCCATGTGACTGAATAATTGTAATTAAACAAACTGCAGAAACACATTATAATGACCATTAGGGGTTTTGTCCATTATGGGTTATACCCATGAGGGATTTGTCTGCACCCCATGTGTTAGATCACTCTAGAGCATCTGTCAGCATCTGGTAGCACTACTATACACTGCACCTATTCAGTGCAGCAGCTAGTCCTATTGAGCCACACATAGGCAGGTATTCAGTGTCACCCACCCCACCTCACTGTGGCACAGCCCTGGGGCGAATCAGAGGGAGGAGGGTAAGCCATTTATTAGCTCCACTGCCCCCAATTAAATGTCCCTCCCCAACCAGAAAATTACCCCTAATTCAGCATCCCTCCAAACAACAGTTTGTTGATGTTGCAGAGATGGTATTTACTCTTTGAAACCCTGTCCCCCTGACCTGTGTGAAAGCCCTCCTGCTGAACACCCTCACCCCATTGTACTCATCCACCCTTGCCTCCCTGTCACACTGATAACAACACAAACAACTGGTGACAGTAAATCTCCCCATCCTGTGAACACTTCTCTGTCTCTGCTATTTCTGATGCAGCATAGTTCAACCACACCAGTGATCATCTGTCATCACAGCCCTAGTATCCATAACACCCTCTTTCCAACCCTTCAGATTCCACCTGATGTCAATCCCCCTGTTTATAGCCACCCCAATGTAGGTGGACACCCAGCTGGGTAAACTGCCATTCCCAAGTGTGCTCTGCTAGCCTTGATCCAGACCCCTCAGTTAGTTACCCTTACATTATCCTGTTAAGGGGAGTTATTTCTGAGGTTTGATGACCTATATTAGATACAGCTGGTAAATGCATGCAGCCCTGGATGGGATTGGGAATCCACACTTCCCCCATCCCAGTGGTTAGGAGCTGGGGATGGGGAAGTCTGGGGGCAGGGAGTGGAGGTGCGTACTTCCTCTACTACTGCTCAAAGGAAGCACCAACCTAAACAGTACCCTGAAGGTGGATGGCACCAGTTATGGTGGAGTGTTTACATTCCCCAAACAGCTGGGCTCACCACAATTGTCACCACTGATTATATATTGGTACCCTCTCATTAGTAAACCAACAAGAGTAACTACTCTGATTGATAATATCTTTACAAATGGTATAAACAAGCGAACCACAAATGGTATCTTAATAAGTGATATAACAGACCATTTTCCAGTTTTCACTCTATGTAAATATGGTATGATTAACAAAAATTCACAATGCCAGAACTATGTAAGAAATTTAAAGAATGAAAACATATGTTCTCTAATAGCCGACTTAAGTTGTGAAACATGGGAACATGTTATTAATGCCAATGATGTTAATATGGCTTATGACACATTTCTAGAAATATTTAAGGGAAAGTATGATAAAAACTGTCCAGCCAATACAATAAAAACAAAGCATGTGAACCGTCAAAAACCATGGGCTGAAAAATGCTTGTCACAAGAAAAACTATTTATATCGAAGATTTCTCAAAAGTAGATCTAATGAAACAGAACAGTGCTACAAAAAATATAAGAACAAACTAACCACAATATTAAGAAATGCTGAAAAAATCTATTACAATGGGCTATTGGAAGAACAGAAACAAAATATGAAGGAAATGTGGAAGATTTTAAATACTATTATTAGTAAACATCAAAATGAATCTTCTTATTCTGACTACTTTGTAAATGATAACACAAGAATTACAGATAAGAGTGACATAGCAGACGTTGGGTTTTAACACTTTCTTTGCAAATATTGGCCAGCAGCTAGCTGCTAAGATAGATCCACCTGAAAATGGTGCATCAGTTCATGACTATCTTAAAAACAGAACTAAAAACAGTCTGTTTCTAAACCCGATCAGTGAAGTAGAGGTCATAAACACTGTTAACGCATGCAAAAACAAAGCGTCCGTGGATAGTTACGACATAAACATGGTTATCATCAAAAAAGTTATACAACCCATCGCTAGACCATTGACCACTATATTTAACAAATCAATTGAAACAGGAATATTTCCTGCCAGCATGAAAGTAGAAAAAATTATTCCAATATTTAAAAATGGCTCAACAGCAGAATTCAATCATTATAGACCAATATCTCTGTTATGCCAGTTCTCAAAAATACTTGAACAATTTTATAGAAACAGACTTGACCGATTTATAGAAAATAACAATGTCCTATCAAAGAGCCAATATGGCTTTCAACTATCAATGTCCACTTCACATGCATTACTTGATTTGGTGGAAGAAATTAGTACATCAATAGATAAAAAGAAACATACTCTGGGTGTCTTCATTGATTTAAAAAAGGCATTTGACACAGTAAATCATTCTATACTAATAGAAAACTGAAATTCTATGGTGTCCGTGGTAAAGCAGAAAAATGGATTGAAAGTTATTTACATGACAGAAAACAGTTTGTAAAGATAGGCGACCATTGTTCTAGCCTCGTAGGCACTTCATGTGGTGTACCACAGGGGTCTGTATTAGGGCCTAAACTCTTTATCTTGTATATAAGTGATATATGCAATGTGTCTCAACTACTGAAATTTGTGTTGTTTGCTGATGACACTAACATATATGACTCTGATGAAAATATACTCAATCTTACAAGGATTGTAAATCGTGAACTGGATAAACTGTATACATGGTTCACTGTAAATAAACTATCACTCTATGTATCAAAAACAAATTACATAATCTTTGGTAACTGTAAATTAAATTGTGACCTAGATATTAGAATTCACAATAATCAAATTGAGTTATGTACAGGGCAAGTCAAGTCCTGGAAACCAAAAGCCTATTTACACTATATTATTCACTGTTTTTACCAATACTTACTTATTGCTGTGAAATTTGGGGAACCACATATAGTACCACTGTATACTGTATTACTATACTTCAAAAAAGGGTGGTTAGATTAATGTGTGGTGTCAACAGATTGTGTCACGCTAGTATGTTATTTCACCGATATCGAATATTGAAATTTAAAGACTTGGTAGATTTGAAGATCCAGTCAATTCTGTTCAAGAGCTTTAACAATATGCCAATACCTACCAATGTGCAAAGCCTGTTTACCAAAGACACCACATCACATTCTTCTCGATTAGAATGTCAATATGTACGTCAATGTGTGAGAACTAATGTCAAATCACGGTGTCTATCAATTTACGGTGTAAAAATTTGGAATTCATTACCTATCAACATGGCAAAAGTGCCAAATTTCCGCTCATTTGTTAATCAGTTAAAAACTAATATGATTAGCAAATATGATATTACTGTATGATTTTCTGGTGTAACAGTTTATATACACAGTATCATTCTGATACAATTATGTATGCGAAACTCTCCATTATTAGTATTACACTTACTATTACTGTATTGCGTAGTAGTATAACTAAAATGACTTATGTTACAGTTGACTGACATAAACACTAACAGTTGTATATACGTTATCACAATGATTCAACTACGAAACAATGTAATAGGGGTATACGAATATATAGATAATTCTTCAGTATACCCCTTTTTCTAACACTAAACTGTCTCTGTTACGATAATCTGTATTATGTGTTGGAAAATAAACATATTGATTGATTGATTGATTGATTGAAAGGTACGATTCAGTTTATTTTTGTCTTTTCACAGACCTGCAGTACCATTTTATCAAATCTACAATTACTTTCTCTATGTAATTAAAGTAAAAGATACTCTGACCATTTGTCACCAAAAAACCCGGATTGATTCTGTATTGATACCCAACAGATCACCCATGACTAACACGTGCAGATACTGGAACTAACAACTAGAAATGAAGCCTGCGCACAGCACAAATATCGTCCCCCACAAATGTGCCCTTTTCCTTGTTCATAAACCCTTTTTCAGGATGCACAAAATCTTTGAAAGCGAGTCCGGCATATAAAAATCACCAGTGCTTTACTAGTGTGTCACGAACACGGAAGTGAAATAATGATCTCTCCCCCGTCCCTGGTGGTACGAGCAGACAGGAAGTGGTGGAGCCACTTACATTGTTGCCCTCGAGGTTGAAGTCTGTGAAGTTGATGGTGATGCGGTATTGGGCCGGGGCGACGATCTGCCACACACAGTTCTTGTTTGGCGGGTAGAGGTCGGGGTACGATGGACTCTGGATGGTACCATTCGCTGCATCGATGTAACCCCCACAGGCATCTGAAGCGCAACAACAAGACCTTTATATAATGTAACACACTGTCTCTGTCTCTGTCTATCCCTTTCACTGTGCCCCGCGGAGGAACGGTAAAATTGCTACAGCTAGGGGTTGGAATTTAGATGTGGGACTGAAGAGTGGTGATGGGAATTGTACTACAAGTGTAGGTCTGTGCGAGTTGTAATAAAATGTAGAGCATTTCCATGTGAATAAAAACTAGGCTTGGTAGAGAAGAAATGGGTAACAGGTTGTGTTTTGTAGAAATGTATGTGTGTTATCTGCCAGACCCCTTCGGGATTAATTCAGACAGGGTTCGTGATGTATTGTTTATATGATGGTGATCCCCTGGTGATAAATATTCACAGGTGCATCATATCCATCTACAATATCACAGGTATGACTTCACTCTGATAACTGTCATAATTACACACACACACACACACACACACACACACACACACACACACACACACACACACACACACACACACTGAAACTTGGTAAAATAAATTCTTAAGAGAAACAATTAAGCCCCAAATTAATTAAAGATAAAGGCAATAGTACACACTGACATGTTTACAGTTTATATATTTGATAAGAACAAACTGACCTGACAACGCAGTCAACATATTAACACCTACAGTTGTCACATGCATATTAAAGTGTGTTGGACGTGGATGTATCACTAAACAGAACCTAACATGTTTGTTAACACCAACTGAAGTCTGGTTGAAACTGGTTCGGGGTGGATATAAATCCCCCACAATGTGGCAGTGTGACAACATACATGTTACACAAAAGCCACTGTGTATGGATACAGTAGATATCGTTTTTCAAATGGCAGCAATAAGTCAGATGAAGCAACTGGCCATGTTGTGACGCTGGTACGCACATACATGTGTCTATATATCATGGGTTATAGATCCTTCGGCCTGTCAACTGTATAAACTGTGTTATCTCTACAAATCAGATGCATAGTAAATTCCAGGATGCCACTGTCACAGTACCATTGTCACCAGTGTAGGCTTGAACAGTCCCATGCATGCAACACATCTGTACAGCAGATGGCAGACTGAAGATAACATTTATAATTTAACACCTCCCTAATAAAGATTATTAATTATTAAGTATTATTTATTATTAAACTTTTACGTAAGTTTTTATGTCATAGAATAGAAGAAGCCAGTCCCGTAAAATGTTAATGATCTAGTCAGTACAGTTTATACCCACCATTGGCAAATATGATCTACACCCACCAGTAAGTAATATGATCTACCAGTGACCAGTATGATCTAGACCAACCAGTGGCCAATATGATCTACACCCACCAGTGACCAATATCATCTACAACCCCCAGTGATCAATATGATCTACTCCCACCAGTAACCAATACAATCTACACCCACCACTAACCAATACAATCTACTCCCACCAGTAACCAATACAATCTACACCCACCAGTGACTGATATGATCTGCACCCACCAGTGACCAATATCATCTACATCCACCAGCAACTAATACGATCTACACCCACCAGTGACCAATTTGATCTACACCCACCTGTAGCTAATATGATCTTTACCCACCAGTGACCAATTTGATCTACACCCACCAATAACCAGGATGATCTATACACACCAGTGGCCAATATGATCTACACCTACAAGTGGCCAATACAATCTCCAACCACCAGTGACTAATATGATCGACACCCATCAGTGGCCAATATGGTCTATACCACCGGTGGCCATTACGGTCTATACCAACCATATATATGGTGGGTATAGAATGACTGACATTTTCCAATCTAACATTCTAGAAGTGTTGACAAACAACCCATCTTGCTTAGAGTCACTATCAACTGTTCACCCCTACCCTCTTGACACTATCATGCCAAGTGATTTCGGTTTTCTCTTTCTACCACACATATTTTCCTTGCTCTTTGTCAATATAAAATGGAGTACCATGTTGTACCTGTTTCAAAATACCATGGTAGTATACCAGCAGATATGAGTCAAATACATTGACAAATATTTGGAAGGGTTCGAATACGATAAAATGAAAAAAGTATATATTTAAATACAAACATGTATTTCAGATACTCTTCAGAATTCTTTTTACAAAACCGCCAATAACAAAAATAATGGCAAATCTTATATTGAGATATGTTATCAACATCATTTGACGATATTATGTACAACAATGACATGAGATGTCGCTTACTGACTGGGGCAATCTTTGGTATTTGTACCAAGAAAATACCATGTTGTACCTGTTTCAAAATACCATGGCAGTATACCTGAGTACAGTGTATATCAAGTCACTGGCATTGGAACAGGGGAGGGGGCGTTAAAAAAACCTCACCTTGAGGTTCTCCAGACACCTCGATCTGCACCACCTTGAGGCTCGCTGAAAAAACCCACCTTAAGGCACTCTGAAAACCTAAATTTGCACCAAAAATACACCCCCTTTCCCCAATATTGAGGGCTAATCCTATGTCCAGCCCCCATACTCCACAAAATGCACACCCTTCCTAAACGTTGGGGCCCTTGGGGAGCTAAGCTCCTAGTCCACAAATATTGGGGGCTAAGCCCCCCAGGTTCCAATGCCAATGAAAGTAAAACAAGTATTACCATGTTTCATTTGTTCCTTACATGGATGTTAATTGATGTATATTTTGATAGAATTTCAAAATGATAATTATTCTGAATTTTTACTATAGCAGTAACATAATTTCTGCAACAATATTTTTCTTGCTATCCCAGTTGTGAAGGTCACTGTGACAGGTAGTCTGTGCTATTTCAGATAATGGCTCATTAATGTACACAAGTATTAAAGGATTAATTTCTTGACATTTTGTATGTTCAATAGTCAATTTGTTGTATTTATCATATACTGAATTGTTCATATTGTATTATAATGTATACATAGATTTGATAAACGATTTGTGTCATTATTAGTATTGCTTGCATTTATGTAGATGTATGCTCAATAGACTTTATTTTGTATTTGTTTTATTTGGTCATTCAATCTGCTTGGATATTACTGTAGATTGCCTGTATGATTAATGTATTTGAATATATGTTATAATAAAAATATATGAAGATTAATGTGCACCTCTGTTAATGAGTTTGTCATACGGAATATTTTCTAAGGATATATCCTGCAGGATATATCCTATAGAAAATAGCCTATACCATATTTCTTATAGGGAATATTCTGTAGTATATTTCCTCTAGGAAATATTCTACAGAAAATTCGATAGAAAGTGCAAAAATCCTATAGAAAATACTATAATGACCCATATGATCTACTCCCACCAGTGATCAATATGATCTACTCCCACCAGTAACCAATACAATCTACACCCACCAGTAACAAATAAGATCTACACCCACCAGTGACCAATATGATCTACACCCACCGGTGGCCAATTTGATCTACACCCACAAGACTAATGCGATCTACACCAACACGTGACCACTATGATCTATACCCACTAGTGGCCAATACGATCTGCAACCACCAGTGACCAATATGATCGACACCCACCAGTGGCCAATATGATCTACACCCACCAGTGGCCAATACGATCTATACTATTGGATTCCAAATAAGTGTACAGGCCGGAATAACAGTATAGGGTGGACATGCCTCGGAATTTTAATAAGAATATGGGTCGGAATAACATAGCATAGGGCGGAAATTTTTTGGAATTATAATGAGAGTACAGAGCATAATAAGAGTATAGGGTGGAAATTTCTTGGAATTATAATAAGAGTACACCTTGGAATAATCGTGTAAGCCAGTAATAATGTGGAATTAAGTTGCAATGTGTGTATATGTAATTTTAATTGTTGTCTTTGACAAAGCAACAACATAATTATATGCATATATTAAATCAAACGTCGAAACAAAACTCCAGACATAACGCTCCATTTAGTTTGTCTCAGTGATTAGTAGTTTAACACTAACTAGTATCTGTTGAAAATAGCAAATGAAATATATCTATAATTGTTAGTATTACATTAATAGAAACAATGCCAAATTCTGCGGGATACTTTAACATAATGTAGTTAATTCCGCCAAGCCTGCCAACCCTAAATACATAAATGGAGTGATCCACTATGGCTTGTTTACCACGTAGCTCTGCCGTGTAGCATTGAGGTCACTACTGCAGTAAGGGTTGTCTGGTGACTTTGCGCCACGTGAATTGGTCGCGTTGCAAATTTGCCCGCGAAATGTTGTTATTCATACTTTATCGCCCAGTCCTAGACCACGAGATTTGCAATTTACTAGCCATAATACTAAAGTCCTGACCACAACATGATCCCAGTAAAACATAACAAATCTTTATATTTTACAAACAGGTTCCCTAAATACTCCTTTTGTGTAGTTTTTTAATTTGTTAGTGAAAAGATTGTTATCTGCCATGATTGGCGTGGTGACCGGCGTAAACAGTGTCGCCGTAAGAACAAAGAGCACTATGCATTCGGCTTCGTTGATTCGCCAGCAAGAATAATTTATATATATATATTTCTCAGAACATTGTATCGGTGATGCAAATAAATACATGTAGTGCCTAATAAAAACTGTACAAGGTGGAACCAACAACAGTAAATAACGTTGACCCAAATAAAAAACATAGGGTGGACTTGCCAACATTAAATAAGCGTGCAGACCCAAATAAGACCATAGAGGCTGGCATTTTTGTCCAAATAAATAGCCGTACATATACGCTTATTTGGTATGCAATAGTACCCACCAGTAACCAATATGATTTACACCCATCAGTGACCAATATGACCCTACACCCACCAGAGACCAATATGATCTACACCCACCAGTGACCAATATGATCTACACCCTCCAGTGACCAATATGATCTACACCCACCAGAGACCAATATGATCTACACCCACCAGTCACCAATATGATATACACCCACCAGTGGCCAATATGATCTCAACCCTCAAGTGACCACTATGATCTAGTCCCACCAGTGACCAATTTGATCTACACCGACCAGTGACCAATACGATCTACACCCACCAGTGAACCATATGATCTACATCCACCAGTAACCAATATGATCTACACCCACCAGTGACCAATATGATCTACACACACACCAGTGACCAATATGATCTAGACCAACAACTGACCAATATGATATACACCCACCAGTGACCAATACAATCTGCACTCACCAGTGACCAATATGATCTACACCCACCAGTGACCAATATGATCCATACTCACCAGTGACCGATATTATCTACACTCACCAGTGCCCAATATGATCTACAACCACCAGTGACCAATACAATCTACACCCACCAGTGACCAATATGATCAACACACACTAATGACCAATATGATCTAGACCAACAAGTGACCAATATGATCTACACCCACCAGTGACCAAACACCCCATGCAGCAACTACCCAGTCAAAAAAGTAAACTGTTGTCACAGATCAAAGGGAGACTGTGGTACTGGCGAGACATGTTCAACAGGTAGGTTTCCTTGGGAGTGATCGAGGGCTGAAAGGTGAGGCCAGGTGAGGCCAGGTGAGGCCAGGTGAGGCAGGGTGAGGCTGGGGGACTAGCACCTGGGAGCACTGACCTGCAAAACTTAGTCCAGACAGACACTTGTTATGTAAACTTCCGCAGCTGCGTGGAGCTAACAGACATGTCAGAAGGATTTAACAAGACAAGACTCAACCGGACTGCAGTCCAAAGCAACAGGCTGCAGAACAGAACTAATGAGCAAGTAAGACGATCTTCAATGACAAAGAAGGACATAGATATGCTACAAAGAGTACAGAGATGAGTGACTAAAATGATTCCAGAACTGAAAGATCTTAGTTATGAAATATGCCTAAAAGAATGTTTGACAACACCAGAGTCCAGAAGATTGAGAGGAGATGAGATAGAAGTTTTTAAGACATTGAATGGTTATGAAAATATTGATAGAAATATTGTTTTCGCAATTAAGAAAGATAAAAGGACTAGAGGACATGGAGTAACATTAGTGACGGAACAGTGTAGATTACAAACCAGAAAGTTTTCATTTTCACAGAGAACTATAAATTAATGGAATAGATTATCTGCTGACTGTGTGGGTGCTAGCAGTGTGAATGTTTAAAAACAAAATCGACACAGAAGAATGGGATACACACAGATAAAAAGGGCTGGACTCTTGATAAATCAAGTGCATCCTTGTCCTATCATCTAGAGTTGATTATCTGGGTGGTAATCTTATTAAATCTTGTTAAACATGTCAATTTGGCTGATGTGCATAATGCACAAATGTATGGTCTTCGAGGGTATTATAGTATGCGACAATTTACAGTATTTAGTTACCTGAAAATGTGGTTAGTTTTGGGTGGTTACTTTGGGGAGTGGCTACATGGAGTGGGGTATGTGGCTGTGTGCATGTTGTACATAATAACCCCTTTAACTTGAGTTGTACAGTGGGACATGTATAAAGACATGCCTAACTCCTGTCTAACTGAAAGTGTCAGACCCCTTGTCTGAGGGCTGCACATGGAATGGAATAAGAGGGAATATGTGGGAACCAGTGACTGCCTAAGTTGTGGTATGTTATTTAGCTATAATCTGCCATGCAACCGAAATACAAACTTCTGTATGGCTTTCTAAAAACATTCATATAGTATCACGATTTCTACTGAACATAACTGTTCAAATTTATAACCGCCAACCATTACATACAACAGGTGAAAATAACATCTATGCTAAGGAACCAATTTAGCTCATACATTTCAATAACACCAATAGCAGAAGAACAACTGTATAGGACATTTACCATTTCATTGGGTAAACTTCAAACAGACCTTCATGGCTGACAGTTGGTCAGCATCAAGCCATAATTACAGCCAGCCATAACGAGTTAAGACTAGGGGTCACTTGCAGCTGCTATCAGCAAGCTGCTAGGAATGCACACATTTCCTGGCAATTAGTGGGGCCAAGGTGTTCGGTCCGCACACTCACTAGTGCCAGGAAGATTTGCAGCTGGCCGCAGTAGAAAAACTTAGTGATCAGTGTTTGGCCGAAATACTGACCACTCGCTCGAAGACAATAACTTCTAACCGTTCCACCTTGGAGTATTGATGAAGGCAGACCATGAGAACATGTCTTGCGATGTCGTCGTTGTTTTAAAATTGTTAGAATATAGATTGGGAGGGGAGTGGAGAATGACAGCGTTAGATAGGGGTGGTCATACTTTCACTCGTACTCTGAATCAGGGGCACAGTCTACTGGCTCGTATACAGCTTGTGACTGTAGTGATACTTTGAGTGGAGACGGGCGTTAGAGTTGGCAGTGAAATGGGATCAGTGATGGAAAGGAAGAACAGAATAATCAATGATTAGTATCATGGCTAGTCTCATTATGAGTTTCAGGGACAAAGAGAACAACATCAAATTTGCAATGGCTGGGTTAGTGACTGCCAAATGCCATTCTGGTTGTAAGCTGTTGGTGTAGACATGTACCTTCGCATCGTTTGCCATCCGAGTGAAGTTCGTAGCCGATGTTGCACTCGCAATGGAATCCTCCGAGTGTGTTCACACAGACGTGTTCACAGCCGTGTTCCTCTGTCAAACACTCGTCATACTCTGAAACCACAGGACACAAAGTCACATGACATACTGCAATACTGACAGCACTGAGATAGTCACTTTCTTCAATACTGACAACGGGGAGCTATTGACACAAAGCCAAGTGATATTCTGTGATACTGGCTTATCATTCAGCTAGTGATGTAATTTGATAAAGTCAAGTGACATTCTGTGATACTACCTTATCATTCAGTGGGTGACATACAATCAAGTGACCTTCTATGATATTGGCATATCATTCAGGGAGTGACATAAAGTCAACTGACAATCAGTAACACAGACATATCACCCAATTAGTAACGTCAAGTCAGGAGATATGTAACTCACAAATCACTGATCTACAGACATAAACTTGTCTGACATAACATAAACATCTCAGTGACATATTCATAACATTGCTTTGAAAACTGCTCCATGGCTTCTTAATAATATTATATTCTCTTCTCATTATGACATGACACAAGATCCCAATCACACCCCCAGTCCACACTCCATTCTAGTTGTAACCTGCAGCCACCAAACAAGACAGAAAAAGGTTTAAAAAAAAAAATCAATATGACATAGAAAGAGTTCAACAAGCCATGTGATTCTATGACTATGTCTGCTGAGTACAAATACGTTTAGTGTTGCTTCAGTATCTATCTCAGCCAGACCATGCTAAGTAGCACTGTGTACAGTGAGTAGACAGCACCTCAGGCTGTTTACACTGTCTTGTCCCCAGCTCTCCAGTCTAGTATTAAAACATATATGACATCACATGAATGGATTTTTCTCGAATTTTTTAAAGATAAAGCCGTGCTTTATATAGAGCACTTATCTAGTCAATGCAGACAAATGTAATCTCTTTACATTTAACTGTCTGACAGACCTGTTCATTGCAACATCATTGTAGCAGTCAAGTTATTTGTACGTACGATTTTTTATATATAATGACATATATTCAGCTGAGCGAACTGGAGCAATATGGCGTGAACTACATTATCTGGGAATTTATATAAGAAACAATAGGATTCAAATGTGTGGCGTTTCGATTAAGGGTCCAATGCTCTACACTATGCTTAAAGGTTGGCCAAGCGATAATGTTCTGAAAAAGACTGACTAGTTGAATGAGGCCTCGTAAAACCTTCAGATTCTGTTAACCACAACATATATACATAGTGCGTTAACAGAATGTGTCAAGTGTGAAAAACAACTAGTACAGACCCCAACAACAAAGCCGTTGAAGACACTGTCCGTCACGACCAAAACGCCCAAATTCTGCCCACTTACCTAACGATCTTTTAACATAACACAAACTGAGGCTCTATATATACTAAATAGTAGGAATCAGATAATAAACGTTTTCATATCTGGTAAAACAATTCACAGAATGAAAAATAAATGACAGAATTCCCAGAATTTAACAGAGTGTGCCTTCACGATATTGCAATAAAAAAACAGTTTTTCAATTCAACATCTTTGGTAGCTTAATTCTCCAAGACTCCACAACACTGTGACACTGTCACTTACATATCAAACCATGTGAAGCCGTCACTAATACAGCCCCTGACGTTTACCTTTAATGAAGGTTGCAGCAAATCCAGCTTTCTGCACAGAGCCATCTGAGACAAACTTGACATAGAGTTTGTTGTATGTTGACTTGATGGGGATGGGAACCTTGTAGCCACAGTACTTCCCAATGAGGGGGGAGTCATCTTCATGTCCATCACGGATCTCCAGGTAGTCATACACACAGTTGTCATGGTTCTCCACCTGCCAGTCATCATCATCATCATTCTGTGTCCGTTTTTACTTATGTGGGCTGTTGTTTTGTTTTTTAGAGCCCAATATGTAATCCTTGTCAGTAGTTTTCAGCATTTTTCTGCTGAGTAATTACCATGTTTTCAGGTTAAAGTCAGTGTGGTCATGATGTTTTGCTTGAATTTCTGTCTACGGTATATTTTACTTCCTCTGGCGTAGATACCAAGTAGATGGGACCAGCAGCTTATAGTCTCTTCCAAAAGATAAAGGCAAAGTGGGGTGCACCCTGAAAGAAACTGCCAAAAGTTTTGAAATGGAAACAGGTGGACTTGAAGCCTGGTCTTCTCATTTGAGTCCAGCTTTGTACCTGAATCCATCAATCCTATCATATCACAGTCAACCCTCCAGATTTTATTAGGGAAATCTGTCTGATGTTGTCACAAAAATGTTGTGACTTATTGCCATCTGCAGGCAAGTAGGTCTCCTTTACGGAAAAAAGAATTGTTAACATGTCAACAATGTTACTGCTGATACTACAGAGATGCACATATTAGACAGGACTCGGTCTTGTTTACAAGACAGTGCAGTGTGAAAGGAAAACAATCTTTGATTACAGGAGACCACAATAACCACAATAACCACAATAACCACATTGCCAACCACAGAGAAGACAATACAGAAATAAACCAATTAACTGCAGCCTCTGGTTGGTCATCTACGAACCATCTAATATGGCCAGGGAGAATAAAACTGCCAGGGAGTCTGAATGGTTTTATTGCCAACATTAGAGGTAAGTTTCTCAAGTGCTGCTTGTGTCTTGCACAGAGTAACTACAACAACACCAAACTCACTGATGGGATGAGGAATGCAGTCTAGAGACACTAAATACATGGCACTGCATGAGAGCAAGCCGCAATGCCCAATGAGTGCCACAAAAGTATGCACAGGTGATGACAGACAAATAGAAAGGCTGGTGTCTGAGCATTTTATAGGGTTGCATATGTTTGAGTGATGAACTTCAAAAAGTAGTTTATACCAGGAAGGGCTTTAAATAACAACCACTGCAACAGTTTGTAATTTAAAGTACGACTGCTATAGACTGTTACAACACTCATTGGGCAATGGGGCTTGCTCTCATTGAATCCCATGTATTTAGAGTCTGTAGACTATAGGCAGGCTATTATTACTATTTTTTGGCATAGTCAAAACTCATCATTACTATGCTTTCTTTGTGTAGTAATAAAATAATAACGTTCTGTAATGCCTCATTCCTCAGGAATCAAAGTTCAGAGGTGCAACAAACCTGAATCATTAATCATGATTATAATGAATGAAAATGTAACAATCCAAAACGAGGGACCACAAAGGTTTTTTTATTTTAATGTTGTTCACTAAAACATTCTTGGGTGGTCAAGATTTTAGAATACACATAGTATGCTATATTAATCCATATACGATGGTAACTTTAAACACAGCGATACTGACCTCGAAGGACTGGAATGTAAGGGCGACAGAGTAGCCCTCTGTGACTGTGATCTTCCACATACATTCCTTGTTGGCCTTGTAGTAGTCGGGGTAGTTGGGACTGGACAGGTGGCCCTGGTCCTTCATGATCTCACCCCCGCACACCACTGCAACATACAGATACACCACTTTAATACGACTACCCCACACACTACTGCAACATACAGATACACCACTTTAATGCCACTACCCCGCACACCACTGCCACATACAGATACACCAGTTTAATATAACTACCCCGCACATCACTGCCACATACAGATACCCAACTTTAATACAACTACCCCGCCCACCATTGCCACATACAGATACACCACTTTAATACGACTACCCTGCCCACCACTGCCACATACAGATACACCACTTTAATACAACTACCCCGCACATCACTGCCACATGCAGATACACCACTTTAATACGACTACCCAGCACACCACTGCCACATACAGATACACCACTTTAATACGACTACCCCGCACAACACTGCCACATACAGATACACAACTTTAATATGACTACCCAGCACACCACTGCCACATACAGATACACCACTTTAATACGACTACCCAGCACATCACTGCCACATACAGATACACCACTTTAATACGACTACCCAGCACATCACTGCCACATACAGATACACCACTTTAATATGACTACCCAGCACATCACTGCCACATACAGATACACCACTTTAATACGACTACCCAGCACACCACTGCCACATACAGATACACCACTTTAATACGACTACCCCGCACACCACTGCCACATACAGATACACCACTTTAATACGACTACCCAGCACACCACTGCCACATACAGATACACCACTTTAATACGACTACCCAGCACACCACTGCCACATACAGATACACCACTTTAATACGACTACCCAGCACATCACTGCCACATGCAGATACACCACTTTAATACGACTACCCAGCACACCACTGCCACATACAGATACACCCCTTTAATATGACTACCCCGCACAACACTGCCACATACAGATACACCACTTCAATATAACTACCCCGCACATCACTGCCACATACAGATACACCACTTTAATATAACTACCCCGCACATCACTGCCACATACAGATACACAACTTCAATATAACTACCCCACACATCACTGCCACATACAGATACACCACTTTAATATGACTACCCAGCACATCACTGCCACATACAGATACACCACTTCAATATAACTACCCCGCACATCACTGCCACATACAGATACACCACTTTAATATAACTACCCTGCACATCACTGCCACATACAGATACCCCACTTTAATATAACTACCCCGCACATCACTGCCACATACACCACTTTAATATGACTACCCAGCACATCACTGCCACATACAGATACACCACTTTAATACGACTACCCCGCACACCACTGCAACATACAGATACACCACTTTAATATAACTACCCCGCACACCACTGCAACATACAGATACACCACTTTAATACGACTACCCCGCACATCACTGCCACTTACAAATACACCACTTTAATATAACTACCCCGCACATCACTGCCACATACAGATATCCCACTTTAATATAACTACCCCGCACACCACTGCAACATACAGATACACCACTTTAATACAACTACCCCGCCCACCATTGCCACATACAGATACACCACTTTAATACAACTACCCCGCCCACCATTGCCACATACAGATACACCACTTTAATACGACTACCCTGCCCACCACTGCCACATACAGATACACCACTTTAATACAACTACCCCGCCCACCATTGCCACATACAGATACACCACTTTAATATGACTACTCAGCACACCACTGCAACATACAGATACACCACTTTAATACAACTACCCCGCCCACCATTGCCACATACAGATACACCACTTTAATATGACTACCCCGCACACCACTGCCACATACAGATACACCACTTTAATACGACTACCCCGCACAACACTGCCACATACAGATACACCACTTTAATACGACTACCCTGCACAACACTGCCATATACAGATACACCACTTTAATATGACTACCCAGCACAAGACTGCCACATATAGATATACCACTTTAATATAACTACCCGCACACCACTGCCACATACAGATACACCACTTTAATACGGCTACCCAACACATCACTGCCACATGCAGATACACCACTTTAATACAACTACCCAGCACACCACTGCCACATACAGATACTCCACTTTAATACGACTACCCCGCACATCACTGCCACATACAGATACACCACTTTAATATAACTACCCAGCACATCACTGCCACATACAGATACACCACTTTAATATAACTACCCAGCACACCACTGCAACATACAGATACACCACTTTAATACGACTACCCCGCACACCACTGCAACATACAGATACACCACTTTAATACAACTACCCAGCACACCACTGCCACATACAGATACTCCACTTTAATACAACTACCCAGCACACCACTGCCACATACAGATACTCCACTTTAATACGACTACCCCGCACATCACTGCCACATACAGATACACCACTTTAATATAACTACCCAGCACATCACTGCCACATACAGATACACCACTTTAATACGACTACCCAGCACATCACTGCCACATACAGATACACCACTTTAATATAACTACCTAGCACATCACTGCCACATACAGATACACAACTTTAATACGATTACCCAGCACATCACTGCCACATACAGATACACCACTTTAATACGACTACCCAGCACATCACTGCCACATACAGATACACCACTTTAATATAACTACCCAGCACACCATTGCCACATACAGATACACAACTTTAATACGATTACCCAGCACACCACTGCAACATACATATACGCCACTTTAATACGACTACCCCGCACACCACTGCCACATACAGATACACCACTTTAATACGACTACCCCGCACACCACTGCAACATACAGATACACCACTTTAATACAACTACCCAGCACACCACTGCCACATACAGATACTCCACTTTAATACGACTACCCCGCACATCACTGCCACATACAGATACACCACTTTAATATAACTACCCAGCACACCACTGCAACATACAGATACACCACTTTAATACAACTACCCAGCACATCACTGCCACATACAGATACACCACTTTAATATAACTACCCAGCACACCACTGCAACATACATATACGCCACTTTAATACGACTACCCCGCACACCACTGCCACATACAGATACACCTCTTTAATGTGACCACCCTGCACACCACTGCAACACACAGATACAGTTCTAAATAGCACTTCTTCAATGTAACTAGTTTGTTTTATTCTGAAACGCTGGCCAGTGGAAGATGCACATACAGGGCTACATAACCACGTTTTAAAATGACCAGTTTGTATTGTCCTGAAACACCACAGGAAGATACATATTTTGTAAAGGTGTAGCCATAACTACCTTCAATAGTAACTGTTTTTTTATTATATTGGAAAAATTGTATTAAGATGACCCCTCAATGGAGTCATCCACCAATGAAGTCCTCAGTCTTACACCAGGTACTTCAACAAATCTGTGGATGGAAATCGTGCAAGCATAAAGGACAATACGACAAACAACAAAGGACAATGGCTCTAAACCTGTGAAAGTCAAACCCTGTCATCATCTCACATAGGGTAGTTAGAGAAGGTAAACGCCCTGATTGTACCCACTAGCGCTAGCCCTAACCTAGACGTCACCACTACCTGGCTAACCACAGAACACGGTGTATGACATGGAGGTAAATCACAGCCTAACAACTGTGATTATAGCGGTGTGGAAAACGTGACTAGCCCAGACTTAAATGTCACCATACAAACAGGCTTCCTGACAACGTGACAGAGGTGACACAGGTAGCGGTGTCATTACGTAGTTGTCTTTGACACCATCTCAATGCAAATTACATAGCTGACTGCTCAATATCAGGTGACAACATCATTAAATGATTGCAGGCAGAAATTTTTACATTTTTGCCTACCAAGAGTAGCAGTTTTTCTGTCAGACCTGCTTCGTCCCATTCCATGCGTCATTAAACACCATAAATGTGACACTTTGCTTTTTCTCGGTTCATTCATCAAAAGGACTTGTTGACACACGGTGGTTATTATTCCCCTGCAGGTCGGAGAGAGGCCATGAAAGTTTACCCTAATGAAGTTCATGTACTAGTAGTACTGAACTGGCTGGGCAATGGCAGGCCAAGCCGGCAGGGTCTTAGCCAAAGAACCATCTGCTCGTCTTCAAGACCGGCATATGACTTGGCAAAATGGGTTATTACAATTGATAAGATGGGTGGAATTTAGAAGGGGCCAGTTGGTCAATAGATTAAGTAATAGTTCCAAGTCTAGGGGCCCACATTAATGGTTATCAATGGCACAACTGGTAGTGAAACAAATCGAATGGATCAGTATTAATTTTAAAAATGGCTCAAATGAAACTGGTTTGTTATTAAACAAATTAAACGGGCCAATAGTAACTGTGATTGACGTAAATGACTTCCTGGCAAGCCCTTTGCATGCTAAAAGGAACAGTTTTGATTAATTCAAGACTGGCAAGAAATTATTTCTGGTTACGGGCCTGCGGCAAGCTGGTGAGCCACCAAGACAGGGTTGGAAGTATTTAGGACCTGTGAGAGGGATAACTATCCGGGAAGAGGTTCCCACACAGGAAGCCAGTTGTTATGTCATCACAGAGATGGTAACACTGGCCTGTTGAATAGCTTTAGGCTGCACTTGCTTGCAAGATGTGGCTTTCATTATGTGTTTCCCATGGATAAAATTAGGTAAGAGGTGATGGTTTGAACAAAACAAGAACATATTCAGTGCAAGCATTCCGTTGATAGGTCTGGGCACACCATCACTAAAAAAATTGTTTTCAATAATGATTTGCTTCAAGATGGTGCATTCTGATGCACTGCAAACCATCTTTGCTAACTTTATATGGCTATGCTAAATGCTGTGTGTGTAATCAACTGAACTATGCCACGTCACTGCGAATGCAGTATTCAGTGATCACCGCATCTGGAGGCTACAGCACTGAAATGGTTAATAATGTCACAGTCAATCGCCATCTCCCTGTGCTACACAGGTATGTATCCTACAAGTGTCTGATGCCAATCTCTTTAAGATCTAAGTGTAACACCTCAAGTAGATGAGTGCCCAGGTAGGTTGACGTGTGTCTGCCAACTCAGCCTCTGTATCGAGTGACCCAATCAATGCTGCGAACTGGAGCTTGATAATGTAACGTTTACACAATATGACCTCTTATGAAAATAAACTTGTTCTGTATCCAAATTCTGATATTGTGAAATATTATGCAGGTAGGAATTGGGTAGGATTTGGGCCCTGTGGAATAAATACCCCGAAATTAGTTAACTTAGCCTAGAGTTCCATCAACACAGGACTACAAAATAAAATATGTAACAAAGATTGTCAACTGTACTCGAAGATGTACGAACTACTGTGCCGACAGACATGGTCTTAGAGTGAACTTTGCAACAGTGGTGATTGCATTGCAGAGTTGTTTGTGTTGTGCTCATGTGAGACCAGAAAGTTGGCACCCTGTAATCTGATTCAGATGTTATATAATGTACATGTAGCCTGGCTGTGTTTTCAAGTCATCAATCGAATGGAAAACAACAGCTTAATTAATTGCTGTGAATTGGGACTGCTCTGATGTAGTCAGTCTTTATTTCATTTGTTGTAGATGGCCTAAGCCAAACTCAAAGCTGACAATATAATAAACACAAGTTAATATACATGATAAATTATGACTAGACGTCAAATTGAGAAATTGAACATAACTGGAACAGCAGACAGGGCTAGACAAAATTGAAAAAAATGAGTTCTTAAAATTTACTTGTTTCCGGAGAGGAGTAATTCAGCCCATATTTAGGTCTTAATACATATTATGGTTATAAAACCAACTATAACTCATTTGTAATTATTTTAAAATTTTAATTTACATATTAAAAAAACTTTGGCTAACTAAAACAGATCTTCTATGTGAAAACATTATTATGTACATCAACCATTAAGGTGCGTTTTCATGAGACTACACAATACACAGGCAAGAGATGCCATTTCTGCTACTGCTGTGCACCACAACACAATTCATAGCCAATATCTGACGGCCTACGTGACTTGTGGGCCCTGTTTTCCCAAGTCGACAGTTTGTTAACTGACCTCAGCAATGATATTTGGTGCTGACCCTGCATGAGTTACCAAACTCTTGCACTAATCCGATCAGTTGCATTCTGGATACCAATGCAATTAGGGACAATGTGGAGAGACAGAGTGGGTACGGAGGCTGTCAGTGGCCTGCAGTAATCTTTGTGGCCTCGGTAACCACCAGGGAGCCATCAGTCAGTGCCCAGACAGGATGGTCCAAGAGGTGTCAACCAGAGAGACAGACACACTTCATTGTCGTCATCATCCATCATTCATACCAATTGTCATTATGAAAACTCATTTCTCAGTTTCTCTCGGTTCTGTACTCGCCAAACTAACCAATTTTAGCGGGTTAGGATATACATGTGGTATTTGGGATTGTACGGGAGATAATAATTCGGATCTTTTAAGAAACAATCATGTATTGATGTTTTATTCAAATGGCTGATCCATGCTGCCTGCAGCAGACTATACAATGAGTCCAAAACGTTACATTAAAAAATTTTTACCAATCCATTGTATACCAAAATTAAAATATGTAAAGGTAGATACACGCAAAAAAGACTCTATATTAACAGTTTAAACAAATGGCTTGAAAGATTAGCCAATGGTCTCGAGCAGCTGACAATAATTATAAAAGGCAGACTTATGGTAACTGAAGAAGAAACCTGTGAAATGTTTGCTGTTCCATAATAAATATCATCACACTAATCCTGAAATCACCCAAGCCATTATTGTTACATACATAACTTCGTTTGATTAGCTAAACATCAGCACATTGAACATATCAAAGAGGACCAAACATCCAAAAGGGCCCATACAATTATTTGCTTATACAGATGACAGTGATCCATTCACACAGACACCAGTGCAAAGACGATACCAGTGTCTTCCTACACTCCCAAGTGTTCAGATCATCAGGGAAAGAGAGAATAGTGGGAAAGGCCATGGACAGAACCCATAAAGCACACAGCTGTGTATGCGTGAACCTTTTGAGGTGAGATACCATTGCCTGGAAGTGATGACTGATGGCATCCATGCCTGCCATACCTTGTGTGAGAAGTCTAACGCTGCCTGCCCATCAACTGTTCTGCATTCCATTGTGCCTTGCCTAGAAGACAATCTGATTGCCAGTTAGCAGTGTTGTACATACCTTCATATTTGGCGAGGAAGCCTCGATGTGTGCCGCTGCCAGACGTGCGGTATTCTATCCACATACGACTCTCGGAAGACACGAGTGTTCCCGGCAGCTTGCCGACACCACAGAACCTCCCTGAAACATGGGAAGTCCAGTTGGATCAGGGAGAGAGAGGGAGGGGGAGAGGGAGTGGAAGAGGGAGAGGGAGAGGGAGAGGGAGGGAGGGAGGGGGAGGGGGAGAGAGAGAGGGGGAGGGGGAGTGGGAGGGGGAGGGTGAGGGGAAGGGGGAGAGGGAGAGGGAGAGGGAGAGGGAGAGGGAGAGGGAGAGGGAGAGGGAGAGGGAGAGGGAGAAGGGGAGAGGGAGAAGGGGAGAGGGAGAAGGGGAGAAGGGGAGAAGTGGAGAAGGGGAGAAGGGGAGAAGGGGAGAGGACACACCGCACTTACACTATTTTATTGTCTATTATCTAAGCACACAACTTTCTTATCAAGTAAATGTACAAATACGGTTAATGGACCCATGTGGTAAAGATATAAAAAGCACTTTATATCACACAGAGGTGATTTATATCCTATTTATATTGGATTAAATAATTGATTACATACTTTGTATTTCTATTTCCAACTTATTTATATAAAAGTATCCATATTTGTCAACAAACAGATAATTATAACAACTATATATTACCAAACTGTAAAGAAGACCATTCATGCCTTGCTGGTGAATTGTTTCCATTTGGCCTAAGTGATTGTTAGGCAGATACATGTTGTAATGACAAAAGAACGGTATATCTGAAAAAACATATTTTGTTAGGAACAAAAAAATGTGTTTCATGAAATGACAGCAGGTATCCAAAAGTGTTAATTAATTGTTGTACCATTTAACCTAATTATTATGCATAATAAAAACTTCTAATTCAATTTAAATGGGTAGGGTACAAATTGAAGCACTGTGACATAGTGCAAGATATACAGAGAAGCACTTGCCATTAAATGACATGCCTTTTTTACTAGTGCCTCAGCTCTAAGCTACATCTGAAGGCATCTGTTCTGCTACATGTGTCAATAATAATAATAATACAGTGACATCACAACACGACATCTTCAATCATTTCCCAGTAACAAACACGAATACATTAATTTCAGACAAAAACAATACAACTGCTAAATATAAATAGGTATAAAATACATAGCTTTTTAAAAGTAAATAAGTTAGAAATATACAAGGGTAAAATTAAAATAAACTAAGGTAACAAGTGAAAAAAAAAAATGAAAAAAAAAGGTTATAAAATTATAAGAATTTTTAAAGTAAATTACATGTAAATACAGAACATAACCACTACCCATGTGAGAAGTACTGGCAGTGCTACATACCAAGGAGAGGAGACTTGAGCCAGTGTCCATCGCGTACTTCCAGGTAATCCGTCTCACACTTGGGTGACTCGAGGATGTCGAGCTCTGTGATGTTGAGGACAATCTTCTCTCCGTGTGTTGCTGAGATGCGCCACTGACACCATTGTTTTTCTTGATCGATGGCATTCTCCTGGGGGTTGGGGGAGAAGAAACTGCCGGTCGACTCCTGCAGGGTGCGGCCACATGCTGCAAGGGGGAGAGGGTGAATGAGACACTGACAGACTGCGGTGTTTTAGTGCAAAAAGGTAAAAAAGGAAAGTTCTTATATAGTGCAGTATCTAGACCTCAGGACTGCTCAGAGTGCTTTACACTTTACTCCCTGGCAGACCAGTTCAATCGAACACCATCTCGACTTCTCTGGGAAGCATTCAGCCAAGTTTAAACAGCACAGGATTAGAACCCGGGGTGTAGAGGTTAGATTGTTGGATGCTCTATCAAGATTGAGTTCAAATCCCCTTGTTCCCTGTTTGAAGCAAGAACAATTTTGTTCACTACATGTTTCTTCAGTTCATGCAGCTGAATAAAAGAGTACCTTGTTATAGACTGTGGTGAATGTATGTGAACGGATGGTATTTGTCCAGTAATTGCAGCATGGCTGAATGCTTTGCAGAGAAGTCGAGATGGGTTCAAATGAAAAGGTCTGACACGGGAGATGAAGTATAAAGCACGTTGAACAATCCTAAGGATAGGATACCACACTATACAAAAACTTACCTTGTTTACAATACTTATCAACAGCTAACTTTTCAGACATGTGGGGACAGACCACCATTTTACTTCCACGTTCATGGTACACAAATGAAGTGGCAGTGATTTTGAGACATTATCGCCAAATTTTTGCTCGTTTACTTTTTTTAAGGGACATGGTCATATGTTAGGACAACACTTATGCCGAGCCCATTAAAAATCTTATAATGACTATCCTGCAACATGATCATTTTCGTGGTTGTAGGATCCTTTGTGCACAAATACATGGTGTAGTTGTTTTGATTGATTGGGGGCATCTTGTGTGTTGTTGTTTTTTTAAGAAAAAATACAGAATTCGAAAAAAAATTCCTGAAGCTTGGTGAACAAAATATTAAGATAGCCGATTTCACAATATTTGATTTACGATATCTATAGGAAACACACTTCTTTCCCAACTATCCAAATTTATCAAACATAATTTTGAACAATATAGTGCAGGTTGTTTGTAAGATATGTCCCAGATTCTGTACAGAAGCTTCTGACTTATGTCTTTCACAGCTGTTAATGGTTAGGCGATGGTATTCCTGGAGTAAACAGTTTATACCATGCGTTGTAGGCTCAATAAAGATTTGAGGGGCTGTAGCATACACAGGCACATGTTCTTAGATAAGCGACATAGCTGTTTGCAACAGCAAGGGTTAGTTTTTTGCCAACTTAACCGCTTGAAGCTGCTGGTATTAACGTTTGATTTGGGTTGTTCTGTGAAGGGTAGTTGATGGTGACAGACAGTGCGCATGGCCTTAAGGTGCTTAGATCAACAGGTACATGATTTGAAGTTGCCACACCCAATAATTTTACAAATTTGAGTACAACGTAATTGCCTAATTGAATCTTTCAGATGAGGCGCTAAAACCACATATCTCTCCGCCATGGGGAACTTGCAATGGAGGGTAAATACCCCAAAGGGGTTAATGTTGAATATGCTTTGATGGTTTCTATCTAAAGGTATGTTGACAACATTATAGAAGCCAGGAGCTTTTAAAAGGAGAACAAACTTTATAAAGTTTAGTTAAAATGCGGGTACAATTATTGCATTAAAATAGCTTAAGTAAGACTAAGAGGATAGTTGGTTCAGATATAATGAAATGTGGGATAATACTAGATTTAAGTACCTTCTGACGCATACAAATATAAAACGTTAGATATTTTACTTCCCCTGAAATAGACAACAAGCAACTTTAGAACTCTTGATAGGCCAATGGCTTCATTGTTCATATGTCATCTGATGTTTACAGCTTTGGATCACAATTTTTTAAAATATAACACTAAAACATGAAAATCTCCACCTGCCTCTGCCAATGATCTTATACACAACAAATATGAATTAATTCTAACCAGCAGAGAAATTGTTGAGGTAATTTCTAACAAACTGACATAAACCATTTACAAAAGGTTTATCACATTTCACAAATTAAATGCATTACAGACCTCAAATTGATCTGGAGCATTAGGATGTAATATTTTCAATACAATCTGAGATGGAAGTTGTGTGCCACAAGAATGGAGGAGAATGACATGACATGTGGCATACTGAACCAGTGCTGAGTGGCAGCCACAGATCTACAGCAGCTGTTTCTTGGAAAACTGATGAAACTAATAATTAAACAAACTGTTACTTGCTTCACTAAACTCGTGATTAATTACTGACAAGATTAGATAACTGTTCAATTTGGAGAAGGCGTGACCACATAAAACCACCCAGCTGAGACCACCGTGGACCCCCCTTGCTGTACAGCATTCACCCCACAACTGCCAACCCTGTCAATTAGGAAATAAATGGGCAGTTAGCAGCAGTCAAACTCTCTTTAACCGGCCAGGGTTGTTATTTAATTGGCACCTGTCACGCACACAAATGACAGAGACATTGTCGGTAAACTGAAACACATCAAGCAAATGACATGAACCTGTGTGTACGTGTTTGTTAGAATGGGGTGGGGTTAAGCAGTGCCAGTCGTCACCGTGATGCCATGGGGTTGCATACGGGTAATAAATCCGGGGTACCATCACAATAACGTTCATCTAAACAGTATCGGTAGAAAACATGCATTAGCAAAGCAGCGATCAGATCAATACTGCATGGTTTTTCTGTTCATTATACATGGTTCTTCACGTGGGTGGCATTTAGGCAAACTGGCTACAGAGATGCTCCATCAATGCCACATGGTGATGTTGGATCTGGTAAATAGTTGAAACATCAGATTCTGATGCCTATCAAAAGTAACTGATTACAATCCATCGTAAAAGATGATGTTGGTGCAACATCTAACTGACCAATCTTTCCATTAAGGGTGGATATGTCTATCACCCAGCCCAAAAGATTGGATGAAATTCTTAAACTTACATGTTTGTTACAAATTAAAGGAGTTACATGTGTCCTGATCCTCCCTTGTCAGAAACAGTGGGTATGTTTTCTGAAAAGTACTGCCCCGAATGAAACATATGCAAGAATGAAGTATGAAAGAATATGACAATTACATAGCTAGAATCTTGGAAAATAGAGGCTAAGCTTAGTGGGTAGGTACCTATTAGTTCTTCTTGCTAAATTGTAGCACTTGCTACAACAGGTTATATAGGAAAAAACAGCAGTCTCTCCTGGGAAAAGAGCTTCTAATCCTGGGTTACTAAGGAAGTGTTTTTAAAACAGTTTAATTTATTTTTTAAATAATTACATGGTTTTAACAAAATATTGCATTACGCTAAGTGCTTGCATCACATGTAGATCAAAATGTCACCCGGAAACTGGGTTCATCACAATATAATGAAGAGGAGAAGGATGAGGAGGAAGATGATAAAGAGGTGGAGATGGAGGAACATGAGGAGAATGAGGCAGAGGAAGAGGAGGAAGAGAACGATGATGATGAAGAAAAGGAAGAGGAGAATAATAAGATAAAGAAGAAGACACAGAAGAAGGATCCGAAAGAGAAGATGGGAACTGAGCCGACTTACACGGGCACTTGTAGAGCTTGCCGGCCTGTGCAATATCTCCGACGCTCAGTCTCACTCTCTGGCCAATCTCCGGTCGTGTCAGAGTGTTGGCATTCCTACGTGGCAGGATCGTGTCGACATACGTGCCACGCGAGAACGTGTTACGTGCATAGTGCATGATGCTCTCAAAGTCGTACGCCTCTCCCAGTGATTCAACCTCATTTGATGACAGCTTGTTGAAGTTGTACTCCTGACCTATACAGAAACAACAGTACAGACTCACATGAATACGAAAATATTGTAAAAATCAATTATTAAAATAGATATTAAATTGTTAGAAATGTTACACTTTGCACATTCTGTATAGGGAAAGACATTTGTCTTACTACTGGTTTCATAAGATATGACTAAAGTGTCAGTGACATTTACATGGTGTGAGTTTATCTCCCCCAAACCCTTGATAATTTAAAAATTGTCATATGGTTTTGTAAATATTCTAATACATGAAACAAAATATTCTATACATTATTCAGGGTGGGGGAAGATATCCCCTGTTGATTGTCTTGAACAAATTCACAGGATTTGAAGAAAACTCTACATCAAGTTTGATACGCCAAAACTTTGGTCATTGTGCAAAAATCGTATTTGTTATTTTGCAAACAGGAGGAAAAATCATTACCACAGTCGCCTATGGAAAAACTTAGTTTAATAATGACATGTTCCTTCCTGAATCAGGCAAGAGATGAGTTACATCAACCAGGCATGAGAGATATGGTTAAAAGGCTGAAGTCAATCATGGAATATATACTGCTTGCATCACGCAGCACATGTCTAAGTGCTGCTGAGGTATAGTAACTGACAGGTGACTATCACTCTATAGGTTACAGTCAGGTGACTCATGGACTGCTTCATTGTAATATGAAACATGTTTTATTTGGCATTTTATTGCCTGCACATTTCACAGTAGCCTTTAGGTAGTTATTTATTTGATAGACTAACAAGTGTGCATGCAGGACAGTGGAGACGTATTGGGTATGACTTTCATGAGACACATCCTTGAGTTAACTAGATGAATGCACATGTGCATACGTGCGCGCGCGCGTGTGTGTGTGTGTGTGTGCGTATATATGTGTGCATGAGTGTAAGCATCAGGTGTGTTTGCATAGTGTGTATAGTGTACACACACACACATATATAATATATATATATATATATATATACAGGGATTCCCCTGGAGCGCGGAAATGCGTCAATGACACGTTGTACGCTGGAATGCTGCATACATTTTTGCCACATGTGCCCGAAAGACGCATACAAAAACGTGTCTGTGAAATCTGAGAAAATTGAGGAGCACTTGTGTAGGACTCACCTTGATTTTGCCATTATTAACTATAGTTTTGCCTAAATTTGACACATTGATGCGATAATTAAATCATTCTACATCATCCCAGGCATATAAAAATATTGCATTTTAGGCATAGCGCATTTTGAGGCCCAAATAGCACTCCAGTTTGCTCCAGAACACAGACAACGGCCGCACGGACATCAAACAAAAGAATGGCCTAAATGGAATTATTTAATTATATCCTAGATTGATGACTGGACATTGAGAACATTGACATTGTTTGTCATTGTCACTGACACTGTTTAATATAAGCTTTAGTCGAACACCGTTCGGCAAAATCGAGGGAGTGCGGCTAGTGTAGTGGCCAGCACTTCCGCCTGGCATGCCAGCGCTCTGGGTTCAAAACCCGGACCGGGCAGGCAAGATATTTGGTTAAAAACCTGGCTCTTATTAGTCTTAACATTGCGGACTGTGTATCCCTCGTGACTCAGAGATCATGTTAATGTCAGTCCTGTCTCAATTTGGAACATAAAAGAACCACCTAGGACAAGCACCCTGGCAGTGACCACCCTCAGTGCCAGCATATAAAGGTCTGTTTGGTGATAATGCTCTGAAAAAGGATGACTAGTTGAATGAGATCTCATAAGACCATTACATTACAGAACGTTGCAGAGCACTGGAAACAACTAGAATTAAAGCCATGAACAGCGTTTGTTGCCGCTGATGCCATATTATCGCCCATCGTCAACTTTCAACACTTGCTGAACAAACAATCCATTCATATCTATACAAAATAATATCCATCCATACATGTACACTATATGCACGATTGAGATTCATGTATGTTTGCTAAATATCACAACTGGAGTACATTAGAAACGAAAAACTTACATTTTTAAAAGCACGTTTATAAACCATGCCTCCGTCACCAAGGCTCACAAATAGTACATTCATTACAAATGCCCCTGTCACCTTGGGTCATAAACTTTGGATAAAAGACAATGCTATGTTTTAGTCTTACATGTACAGTAATAGTCTTTCCATATAGTATAATTTAATTGGGCTAATTTAATTGGGTGGTTTTCCCACAACCTATAATCTAATTTCCTCTCAAAAGACTGCACCGATGCAGTCTCAACCACAGACTGGGTGAGGCTATTCCATACATCTGTTCATCGATGTATCAATGAGTTTGTTAATATTTAATCAACATGGTTCTCTGAATATTTTTAGTTGGTGCTCTCATGTATGTGAATCGTTATCACTCAATGTCACAAACTGCTGCCTCGTATACCTTCCTATCCTTGGAGCTATAGACTGTAGTAGCATGACCAGTCCACGAAAAATGGGGCACACCTACCAGAATGTATCTACCAGTAGTTTTGTAACATTACAGATTTGGAAAAAAAACCTTAACATTTCTGAGCACTTTGATATTGATGGTTATATATTTGTAAAATGTAATGTTCACATTTAACAGGTTATTTAAGCGATCATTCTATCATGCAACTTAATTAAATTTTAATCAATTGATTTCAGGCACATCAAATTTCGAAAAGGCACAGTTCTATATCTGATGTGCCCGAAGAGCACGTGCATGTTTTTTTTCCAGATCAATCCCTGTATATAATTATATAGATATATATACAGGTGTTTACCTGGATGTTTGTGTTCAAGGATCCTCAGGACCCCCCAGCCTTTTTTTGAGGGGGTCCCAAGCCTGTAGCGATAGTCCCTCTAATAGCTCCTGTTTAATTGTAAGTATTGTTTTTTAAATATGACAAGTTGTACAACCCATGTAAACCCGGTTATTATTATTATCAGTTTGTTACTAACAAGAACGTAACAAAATAATGTGCCTTGTTACAATATTCTGTTTTATTTGTTGATGTTTTCCTTTGATAATCAATGTAGTTTTGGAAGTTAGAGCAGCCTTCCTCACTTATGAGAGGGCGTGCTAGTCTACCAGATGCTCTGGTAAATATCACATTGGGAGATCTCCTAAAGCCAAGCTAAGGATATCGAGGAATTAAGCCACGTCCCACTTTGGAAGGCTCCTGAATTTGTTTTGGTGGCAGGAAACCTGACCATGCTGATGACAGTAGCATTGGAATAACCAGTAAGTAGCAGATGGAACTGCGTATTACTTTGTGGACACTTAATTGTGACGTGTAGAATCTGGACCCACCCCGATTTCGGCATTATAACAGTTGTGCCTAATAAATGTTGTACCTCAACACGTTTATTTCATCATTCCGCATTGTTTCAGGAATATAATCTCCCAAATAATGCTTGTTCAGATTTGAATCAATGAGCGCTGCTGCCGTCGCGGGTTACTGCACGCCGCACTTGAAACAAGCAATATTAATAAATCGCATGTTGATGCAAAACGGCGTGCTATTTGGGCCTCAATAATTCCCTCAAATCAATATTTTATAACAATGTGCTGTATATCTGAAACAATGTGGAATGGTGGCATAAACACACTGAGGTATCAAATCGGTTTGACAAGCGACTGGCGCAATCTGCCCCGCGATGGGAGTCAGGATTGGTACAGTCCATCATTTGTTTCATGATAACGAGTGGTTAGTTCTTCAAAAGAATGTTCATAAGTCGCTTTGTTTTACATCGCTACAGCTCTAATAAATTAGGAGGAAGTCTTGAAATGCACAGCGACTGCGCTCAAACGCTGAAGCCTGAATGCCACACGGAGGATTAGGCACCCTTCAGAATCGGGAAGCATATGCCTATGGGAATGGTTATTTGGAAGGACTCATGAAAAGAAATACCAAACAAACTGATTCAGTATTAAACTACCAAGTTAAACTTAAAGGCAATCATATTCAATATATATTTGTGTTATATGTCATTGATACGCGGACGCAACGATTACTTTGCATGCGTCCAGGTACTGTTTCTATGCATATAGGACGCAGGATCTTGCATCCCGTAAACCCCTGTATATATATATATATATGTATGACTGTGTACACATGCATTCGTACATGTGTATGTGTGTATGTATCCATTATATGTATGAAACTTATAACAATTATTATTGTAATACTTCTGTGGGCCATGCCAGCATGCATATTTTTCCATGGCCATGCCCCACAACGTTGGAAGGAAACTGACATAGCCACAACCTTCTGGCGAGTGTGTGCATTGGTGTACAGTGGAGGTGGTGGAATGTTGTGTGATGGCCCAACGCTGTGCCCACTGCTACATGGCAAGTCTGAAGTACCTGTCGAGTGCTGGGAGGCACCCAATAGATCACTTGTAACGAGGGGCTTCAACAAGATGTCTAATAAATCGACAGCTGGCTAAACTACGGAAACAACCATAAAAACACCCAACAGCAGGTTCTGTGGTTTCGCTGCACATACAGCAATCATGTTCTTGTCGAGCATTCGACTTGAGAAAAACATTCCATGATTGAGGATCAACATGACCACCCAGAGACAGGGCCAAGATCGGCTAGACGACCCGCTGCAGACAAATGACAAGGCATTCACAACCTGCCCTGCTAGGTAATACAACTGCAGTGCCATAAACCATGTAGCTGGTCAACCCCTTCTAGATCACCTCAAAACAGTGGCTGAGCTCATCTCAGATGTGTAGGCATGTTACTGACATGTTAGAAACCATGATTTAAACAGAATGTGTTTCGTTGGAGTCTGTCTTGCCACCTAAAGGGTCACAAATAGTCAGAAAGTTTTTGACAAATATATATAAAAAAGATCACCACATGCATCTGGGAAGCCCAGTGGGAAGTTACCAAAACTGAAGTTGTAAACAAATCCCTGTATCATAAACTTATTAGTCTAAAATAGATTACAAAACATACTTTCACTTTCAGTGATTTTTAAATATCACAAACTTTGCAAACAAGCTTTCAAGCTAGTGGAGTAAACATATTTGTTGGCACATAGTCAAGATGGCATGGTTAAAGGTCACAACCTACCTACACAACCTTGAGAATAAGTTACTAATGATGAGTGATGGTGTAGACAGTGATGTATTGTTTCTCTGTCTCCATATAGCATAAGACAGAACATTTTGTCTATACAGCAATAAACCTTTTAGGAAACATGCGTTACAGCCCGACCATAAGGACTGCATAAGGTTTCCAGTCCATGATAACCTTGGGACCAAGTGAAGTAGTGTTTGCATAAGTTTTTTTAACATAAGAACACTTGATTTTCATTCAGACAGGCCCAGATAGAGGACCAATGTTTGTAACTTTAATCAATCAATTAATCAATCAATAATTTATTTCCAACACTCAAAAAATTATATGATCTTTCAAATATGTTGGAAATCGATGTAATGTGTTTCGTTCGATTTATATATTTTCCCTTATAAGCCAAAGCAGTGTCGTCTGATAGCAGACCAGGAACCTATGCATACATCAGTGATTAACTGGAAGTCTCCAGAAATTTTAGTTTAGTGATCAAGTGATATCAATTGAATAGCACTATCCAAGACATCACAGTGGAATGTTGAAATCATAACATCCTGGATCAGCTTAGTCTCAGCACATTCTTTTGGCTTTGATTCCATCCCAGCTGTTTGGTTATGGCAGAGCAAACATTACATGTTAACCCTTCTATGACCGATTAGTTATCAAAATAAAACATGTTTATTTATTAAATGTTTATTTACACTGTATTATTTAAAATTTGAAATGGAGACCTTACTTGGAAATGTTTTCATAATTAATTTTTTTTACAAATTGTATAACAAATTAGTAATCTAAATAGTATGTTTAATTGTATTTAATGTTATTACTCAACCTTATTTTATCAGTTTGTTTGGATTTGGGTTAGTAAACAATGTTGGCTCGAGCAACAAATTAACCATAAGTGAGGAATGCTAAACTGGCAGTTAAAATAGCTTGTAGTTCACTTTCAGTAGAAAAATGGTACATACTCTAGATATTATTTATTTCATGAGGAGTTTTTGTGGGATCAGAACATATAATGGTATGGGTCTCAACGTCATGGTCATGGAAGTATAGGAAACAATTAGCCACTTCATAAATACCAAAAACTTCTCAATCTTATAAATCCATCACCAAGTATGTATGACCAGGTGCTCATTTTAACAGCTGCAGTGGCATACTTATGATCTGAGAAGGGGGTCAAAAGGAATGACTATGTTAGTCACCTGTTAATTTGCTATGTAGCAGTGTAACAGGCAAAGATAAGAGAAAACAATTAAACCAAAGGGGGCTGTGGTCCAATGCTACCCCTCTCCCCAAATACCCCAATGAACTGAACCAAATTGTCAACTAGCTGATCCTACCCTGCACCACATCACTTAGAAGGACGGTTCAAGACAGGAGGGCACAAAGTCACGTCCTAATGAATTGGTTAGCACAGGCAAACATGTGCTCTCTGTGCATGGGGAAAATGCCTTTTAACGTTTTTTTAGCATATCTGAGGCATTACTTGGGAAAGTGCACAGAGTTTATTGGGATGGTCTGGCCTCACGGATCTTATGTGAACATGCAGCGGTAGGTAGTTAAAAATAGTAGAGATGAATGACAGTGTTGTCACATCATCTGCACTGAATCTGTACTGACCATACTCACATGTTAGCACTATAGATGTCTGCCGTAATCACATACATCTTGGCTGATTTAAGAAAAGTCATGCAACACTGATTAATAACGTGACGAATGTACTATCCCGTAAAACCATCCAATATGATGCATCTTTTGTTCTGTGTGTCTCTCTGTTTGTTCGTCCGTCCGTCCGTCCATCCGTCCGTCTGTCCGTCCGTCCGTCTGTCTGTCTGTCAGGCCATCCATTTGTCTGTCCATCCCCTGTACATTTGTCCGTCTGGCTCTCTATCCATCCAACAGTGTTTGTCTGTCTATCCATCTGTCCAACAACTAGGTGTCTATTTGTTTTGTCTGTCTGTCTGTCTGTCTGTCTGTCTGTCTGTCTGTCTGTCTGTCTGTAAATCTGTAAATCTGTCTGTCTGTCCGGCTCTCTGACATCACCATATTCATTGCCTGGGCAGCTGCAGACATCAAAATTCAAAGTCTGTACCATTTTTTTCTTATCACTTATGCCACTGCATAACATACAGACCTTTGTACTGAATAAATCTTGATGCAGCTAATTCTAGGCACTCACATTTGTGTAGAGACACAAGATAATGCATGTTAATGATGAGGGAATCATACTTATACATAATCAAACCATTGTCTAACTGGCAATTATATAATTTAACACATTCTGTTAATTCAAAACTCTATGATCAAGATGCACTTTTGCAGATAGCTGTAACAGCTCAAGAATGCTCATAAAGATAATGTCCTGCTGTTGTACGGCTGCTGTAGCAGACTACATCTTGGCACTTAGCTGAGTGAACTGTTATGATGAGACAGCAGGGAGACACGATGTCACAAAATGGTTTGTTACTTTCACAATCACACACATAGGACACATGTTAGGAAGACAGACAACTTCCTTGTGGAAGTGTTAATCTAATACATCTTATATCACATGCAGAAGGGCAAACATATGCACACACATGTATGCACGCATGCACGCACGCACTCACGCACGCACTCACAGACACACGCAAGCACACACACGCAAGCACACACATGCACAATCGTACACGCACACACATTCACACACACGTATGCACACACGACTTACTGTTACTCTGGTACCAAAGAAACATCTCCAAATGTAACAGTTTGCAGATGTTTGTTCCGGTAAGTATTCCAGACACTTTACCACCAGCCAGTTAAAGGCTGTATTCAACAAAGTAGATTATACATGCACAGCACCCAGAGTAAATCTTTGTTGCTAACTTCCTGTGCTGGCATATTCAGCGAGTGCCCTTATTCAGCAGGTATTCACCTATTGCAGACCACCCACCCCTGTGAATAATTTAGATGGACTAATCACCATGTCTGAGAAGTCTCTATATGTATGGTCTGCTAGTGCTTCAAGGAACCTAAACTAAGGCAACACCAATTTTATTATTTGGATTATGGAACCGCCGACATTGTTTTTGACAAAACGGAAATTTAAATAAAATTGCAATTTTGAAAATTTATTTCTGACCGAAATGCCGAACCAATGATTTTGTATTGATTCATCAAGCATATACGCATCATACCGAACATTGTATGTTAAACACTGTTTCATTGGTTGTCGCGCATCTTTGGTTTACGATCCAATGAATCCACAAAAGTCCAACTTGTCATTAATTTATTTAAACCATGGCTGAACCAGACGCTGCAGTGTGGTTTTGTATCAAGAAATTGAAGTTTCGCGCTGCTTCCCAAAAGGAAGTAAAAAAATTTTAATTGTCCGACATGATCAACAATGTCATTTCCCGTGTTTGTAGCGATGCTGCTCTGATATCGAAAGTATGTGTGGGTGTTGAATGCGCGGATTGTTGTCGAAATGACAGCGAGCGTCCTTGCAGATGCTAGGTGAGCAATTCAACGTTTAACACATTTATTTTCTTGAACGATGACAACGTTAGTGCCACCGAAATGAAGCGAAAAAGCAACCCGTAGGCTGACATTTTAGACACGATGCAAAATAGCAATAAAGAAAATAAACTGCCAATGCGCAACACAGGCGAAACCAGTAACATGCACATGTTTAATGCGCTACTCATTGTCCACATGCAAAAATCTGAACATTGGATTTTGGCCAATCAAGTTGACACGCTGGGAAAACGTGTTGTAGACATTCTCTTCAATGCCTGCATAGTCAGCATCACATTTCATTACTTCAGAATAGAATAATGTAGTTATATTTGGAGGTACGACAATCAAATCCTAATTATGCCAGTTAAATTAATATTATCACAGGAAGATATATCCTACCTCTAATCTACACATTTATGACTGTATTGTTAACACACCATAATGGCATCTGCAAAGTCTTGTTATCAGTACTTGTTATTTTAAATTCTAAGTCTTCAACTTTTATTTTTAAAAATATGTGTCTAGTAAGTTTTGATATAAGGCTAAATATTTTTTTTAGCAATGTAATGTATGGCCCATATGACAATGTATTTACACAAAACACCTTTCTCGTGCAATCACTTTTATTTTTATTCCCCCTCCACACTAAGAAAATGTCTAAAAATCTGTAATCCTAACAATCAAATTGGTGTGGCCTAGCTGGACCAAAATATGGAGATACTACTTCTAAGAGATACTTTACACTAATAATAAATCAATGATTTGATAAGTGAAAATCTGAGACATACTCTCAATTACTGGTTCTATTATATGGGTAATCTAATGACAATGTAAATAATCTACTTAGTAGTTGCATATTTTACTTTTTATATTACACAACTCTAATATATACGTTTTCTAATGATTATTGTGACTGTGTAAAATATATTGTTACCACTATACATTATTTATCATTACCCAATATGAGCTCATTTAATGAGGCAACTATCCTATGATCTAAACTTCTATTAAAATACAAAAGACGCAGTCATTTTTTCAACTTAGCATTGCAAATGGGGGATGCAAGATAGCGTTTGAAGGTAGGTGGGTTTGTGTAGTGGGGCAGGTAGTGCTTGGTGTGTGGGTAGTTTAAATTAGCAACAATTAGCAATTAATAATTGTGACAAAACAAAAGTCATTCTGTTGCGTCAGTGGGGTGCAGCGGATGGGTGCACGTCGGTGGGTGAATGCGGGTGGGTGCAGGTGGGTGGGTGCATGTCGGTGGGTACAACTGGGTGGATACTGCAGACATCACAGAATGAGTCGGCTGTGACAATCAGATACTCTCTCGCTCAACTTCCATCCATCACGTTTCAACGAACGTGGGAAAAAGTCACCACTTTAAATATACATTTTTTATATAGGTCTCTGTATTTATAATATAGTAGTACAACTGAATTCAAAACAAACTATATATTGACACATGATTACAGATCTTAGCCACTTGTAATAAATCTCACTAGTGCTCAATTATTAGTGGAAATATGCAAAACTATGAATCGGGTTCTTCAGAATATTAATTGTACCCACCTTACTGTGCTCAATTACCTGTGAAAATGTGCAAAACTGTGAGAGTTTATTTGGAATATTTGTTTTTATTTGAATAAAACTATTCATGTTGTGACATTATCTCTTGTGATTTTTCCTAGTTAAAGATATGATTGTTTCCCCTACAACTTGTATTCCAGCAATTTCATTTCCCCTTCCACCATTTAAACAAGTTTATTTACTATCACAGGTCAAGTCCTACATAGGTGGCTGCATTACACCAAGTTTTACTGACATTCTATTTGTGCTGAAGTTGTAAACCATTCGGGGTCAGGGTTCAGGTGATCAAGATTCATTCCATTTCTTATCATTTGAAGCGTCACCAATTCGCGATAGTTTATACAGTTTTAAACATGGCTATTTGGTTGTAGACAGTGACGGCGTTGTGTGATTAGGTATATTTTTTACTGTATGGCTGAATACTTCCCAGATAGATTTAAATCAAATTACTTATTAAATTATTTATTAATATATGCCTTCCATTTAACATGATGATATGGTTAATTCCTTCCAGAGGTCATAGCATTTAATACAGTGTAGATGGAATTAGCGCCAGTGAACATTGTGTCCTTAATGATCTCTCAAATAGTTGTGTTTGGACGACCTCTTCTCCGAAGGCCTTAATTCTGCCCTTCAGAGTAGCACTTTGTTGGCTACTTTGTCATGGCTCATCACCACCTGCCAGAGGAAGACAATGTTGTCTCAAGATGGTGGAGATCATGGGACGGAGCAGTACAGTTCCTGGTTGGTCGTGTGATTGTGCCAGGACACATCAAGAATGTTTTGTAGTAATCTGGCATACCAGCCTACACCCACCCACCCATGGAAAAATGAACCAATTATTTACACTGGTGCCATCTGATGAACTAAGTACCACTCGGTTCTGTCAGGTAGGAGAAAAGCCCTCTAGAAAAGGCTGACATAGTAAAAGTATTTATGTAAATAATTATGAAATACATCATCAATCGGTAGCTCAGACACTGATGATCCAAGGATGTGAATTAACGTAGAAAGAAGTGAGTGGATTTCAGTGCTTTGGAGGAGATGCATTTACAATTCTCCAAAGTTAGCATATATATACAGATAAGCCATCGAGTGATTTCTTGAGTTTGTGTCAACATCCATTATTCCCAACCATTACAAGGATCAGTTCAGCAATAGTCCTGAAGATATTTACTCTGGTGAATGTTGAGTAATTTACTCAATTACTGCTGATATAATATTTACTACACATAGCTGCAATGCATGCTACAGACACGTTCACTGATATATTTCTTGTTTGATCACTGATAAACACTCAGTTTGTTTTTTGCTTCATTGAGGTGATGAAATTCAAACTGTTATGTAAGTTATACAGTTGTTTGTGCCACCCTGCAATCCAAACTTAGAAGTGTCCAGTTACGTGGTTGAGTGACCTTATCTTCATCATTGCTGACAGCAACAGAGCAATGAGAGGCTGGCTGCAGTAAAGCAGGCCTTGTGTCCTGATTCAATTAGCCCTGGTCTGGTAATGTGAGTGGCCATAGGCACCACTGGATAAGCCATTTAATTACTGCTGATCAATGTACAGCAAAATAGGATTGCCCCATAGCTATGGTCAATGAACTAGATAACTGCATCAAGGGTTGCCACACAAATATAGCTCCAGACTTTGTGCAGAGGATTGTTATGAAATAATAGCTGTCCTGATAGGTTTACAGGCTTTTCATCAGAGACAGGCCAGAGGTTGCCACAGGAAATAACATAATATGTCACTGTGCTTATTCGTTGGTGTGGGTGTTGTAAATAGTGTGTCATCATCCATGAAATATAAAAACAACAAATATAATGTAATATACAATAAATAAAATAGATTTTAAATTCACACTATTTCCCATGAGTACCTATGGTAACTTCCGCTTACTTGAGCCATGAGCCCCTTATGGACTGTAAGCAAATATTTACTATCCAGGTCCACAGGAAAAGACAAAAACCACCAAAGTAAAACAAGAAGCTCAGTGGGCCTCCCAGGGATAGTTTTATAGGTTTATCAAAATAAATATGCCTGCAAAACACACCACCATAAAGGGCTCAATTAGCTGCAGACTTCATGTGGTTTGCTGTGCACATATGTGTAAAATCTTATAACATCAAATGTTCTTAGAATCTATCCATATTTTTTGGGGTGTAATTCCATGCAAGAATGTATGTCAGGGCCAGTCAGGCCTGCAGCATGGTTCATTTAGCGGGAGTGCATTTTTCTGCAAGAACACTTTTCGCGGTGTCAATGGGGGGTCGTGTTGGAGATTTTCCTGGTCAAGAGGGGATAGTGTTGGATGCCTTTAACAGAAATTTTACACCACAATTTTAATTCAAGCATAACTACTTCCCTCCAAATGGAACTACTTCCCCTGAGTAGAACTCTTTCTTTAGAGAGTAGGACTGGTGCATATATTATAATAACAAACTCTTCTTTATGTTTGATACATTTGACAGAACTTACTAGATAATGTCTGGTTGGCCTAATTTTCAGTCTTTCAGTTGGTGTACTAGACAATGGTATTGACCACAATTGCATGAAACACGGTATTATGTATGTGTTTAATTGGGTTTAATTCCATACAAAACTGCTGGCATCTCTACAAAAACATCTTCTACGTTTTGTTGCGACGATGTGTCCAATGACATCATGTGAAAATCCAATGAAGGCTTTCGTTAATCGCAAGTTATTTACATGAGAGCAACTTTCTCAACAACAGTTTTTTTTCATAGAGTAGATAAAATAGCAAAGGCTGTTCAGTCTATCCACATCTTACACAAACATACGACTAGACAACAACTATTTTGTTAGTAACTGTGTGCCAAAAATTCTCAGATCACAGAACTCAGTTTGGTTCAGGACTGTAACTGCCATTCAGAAACAAACAGTATAACCACAGAAGCAATTCGCACTGGAATGAAAATGGAAAGCCAGATATCCAGGATTATACAAAAAGGTTTCGAGAGATTAGAAACTAACCTGGCATGATGTTCTTGTAGATGATTTCTACATGGTCATCCCGGTCAGGCCGTGTGTGTTCATGCCAAAAGCCAATCACATGGCCAAGTTCATGGACAACAATGCCAAACTTATCACAGTTTTTGCCTATGGAGATCGCCTGGCCCCCGTCACCACGCTTGCCAACAAACGAACAGCATCTGGAAGGGAGGCAAAGAAACATAATTCACACTCAAACTGGCTTGGGTAGGACTTAAATTCACTAATTTAATTTTTTTATTTTAATTCATTAAAACAATTCTTTTGGGGCAATATGTCTTATTGGGTTCTTATATATAGCAGCATGATATCCAGTCATTAGGATTTTTCAAAGCACTTTACACTTCACCCCCTGGCAGAGTCTTCAATCATGCACCTTCTTGGCTGTCTGGGAAGCATTCAGCCATGCAACAAATACTTTATTATTATTTATTCACCTATTTCTACCGCTGACTGCAGCCGGGTGCTCATTTATACAGATGAGAGAACTGAAGCAATGTGGAGTGAATGAAATTGCTCCAGCTTCAAAATGGCAACGATATGAATCGATGCTGGATTCTCTTAACTGAGAGTACGATGAACTAACTGCCATGCTAATCCACCCCATCTTCAGAGAATCAAAATTTAATGGCAACATGAGGTGAACAGTCTTTACATAGTAGAAGAATGAGGTGAACAGTCTTTACATAGTAGAAGAATGAGGTGAACAGTCTTTACATAGTAGAAGAACCAGAAATAAAGTAATAGTCCTGACACGTACCCACAAGGTCTCTCTGTGAACACGATGTAATTGTAGTGGTCCGGTGTTCTCTCAACAAAACTAACACATGTATAATTTTCCCAGTGTCGCATGGCTTGTTTGAACAGCGCCTTGTGGGCCCCTGCAAGCATTAAGCAATGTTAATAAGTTTTGAAATGACAACAAATGAGTAGAAACAGTTCAGTAATAAACATTTGTTTCTGAAGAAGTGTCTTAGAAGGAAGTGGAAACCTTTATAAAAATGCACGCTAAAATGTTCATTGTAGACCCCAAGACATCTTGGTATGTAAAAATACACAAAATAGCAGTGCCCTCTGGTTAAAATATATCATAATTAATTAATTATTTAAGCAAACTAATTTTAATAAAAACATTTTGCATTGCTTGGTAAGTTTGTGGAGTTTTCTTTCTCTCTTGCATTATCCTTAGACAACATGCAGCAAATATATGTTTAGTATAGTCGAGCCTTCGTAATACAGGCACCTCACAATTAGGGTCACCCGAGGGGTCATAAACTACTTCTGTAACAGTGAAGTACACAAAATTAGTCTCACTAATTCGGTCAACTCGCCATTATGGTAAATTTGGTCCAGTCCAGAGAGTGACCTTAATAGTGAGGTTTCACTTCATAGAAAAAGGGATATTTTGTCAATGTACCGCTAAAATTTGCATCTATTTCATATGGTATAACAGCTTGGTCCCAGAGTCTGTCAGGCCTGGCTGTGGCTGCCCGTCGCACTCGTGACCGCGCTTCTTGTGACAGAGCTCTATGTCTCCTTGGATGCTTCCGTCGGTGCTTCCTTTGCCTAACAAGGGAAGAAGGTTACGGTCTGTATGCCTAACAAGGGAAGAAGGTTATGGTCTGTATGCCTAACAAGGGAAGAAGGTTATGGTCTGTATGCCTAACAATATTTTCAAACCCTCTCACTAAATGATTCTGCAAGAAACTATGAACAAAACAACTCTTACAATTGAAAATAATTTTGTTTACATGCAAATGTTTCACTACAGTATCAGAAGGTAAAATTCTTAGTAGAAAAACATTACATCATGTAAACATCAACATTTGGAGTCACCTGATACCGCCTGTTAACAACTGTAAGAAATTTAGCAGTCGTAATTTAAGGGTAATTTTTTATTATGGTACTTTGCACTTCTGTTTGTACTTTACACAGTATTGTCTCCTGCAAACAAGGACATGTAGAAGTCGACTATTCAACAACAGAATGCTGGAATATCTTAAAGAGTGAAATTGAGTGCATCATCATCAAATTTGTTCCCTTAAAAAAACACGGGAAACGGTCCAAAAAGAAACACTTATCGAAAGAAGCCATTAGAAAAATTAAGTATAAACAAATGATGTGGAAGTCGTATAGACGTACTGGAAATGACGAAGACTACAACATGATGTTGGCTTCTCACGCATTGATCTCAATTACTTCTCACATAATGGCATTACCTTGCCATTATTTTTGAGCGGAAAAGTGGTGAATTACCAAATGACAGTAAAATTGCTCAACTCTTAAGAATTCAAACAAGAATAATTTTAAGTTGTCATTGATTGATAATCACGTCCTATGTATTTGAAAAAGTATTTGAAAGTATTTGAACATTTCAAATTTAAATACAAATACAAATACTTTTATGTCAAATACAAATTCTTTTTAAAGTCTTTAAATACTTTCAAATACAAATGTATTTGACCCCATGTCTGCAATAGGGGGAACTGTACTAAGTATTACTGTAAAAGAAAAAGACTTATGGCTGATAATTAGTGCTGACATGAAGGTTTCAGAGGAGTGCGGAATTGCAGCTTCAAAAGGAAATTAAATCTTTGGATTGATTAGGCGAAATATAGCATATAAAGAAAAAGAACTAATAATACCGCTGTACAAAACAATAGTTAGGCCTCATTTAGAATATTGTATACAAGCGAGGAGGCCATACCGCAAGAAGGACATAGATATGCTAGAAAGAGTACAGAGGAGAGCGACTAAAATGATACCAAAACCGAGGGATCTTATTTATGAAAAACGCCTAAAAGAATGTGGTTTAACAACACTAGAGACCAGGAGATTGAGAGGAGATCAGATAGAAGTGTTTAAAATATTGAATGGTTATGAAAATATTGAAATATTGATAGAATTTTTTTTTTTCAGTTAAGAAAGATAGAAAGACTAGAGGACATGAAGTTACATTAGTAAAGGAGCAGTGTAGATTAGACGTAAGAAAGTTCTCATTTTCACAAAGGACTGTGAATGAATGGAACAGATTATCTGATGATTGTGTGGATGCTAGTAGTGTAAATATGTTTAAAAATAAAATCGACACATACCTCAGAAGGGCTGGATACATGTAGATAAAAGGGTTGGACTCTCGATAAGCCAAAGGGCTTCCTTGTCCACCTGCCATCTAGCGTTAATTCTCTGGTTGGCAATCTTGTTAAATCTATTCAGCAAAAAAGCTCCCACATACCTTCTTGGTTTCCTCCATTTTATCCTTGATAACCGTCTTTGATGAAGCCTGCGTTTTCTTGTCTTCTGTCGTCTGTGTTTGTGTGTAGTCCTCTTTGGTACTTGTTCATTTTTAATAGTTATACGTTCTATTTTATGTTCCGCCTGCCGTGTATCAGACGTGTAATGTAACTGTTTTCCAGTTTTTTGCACAATTAGTTCCCGTATTATATCCTCATCTGTCAGGGCGATGTCGCCCAGGTAAGCACCTGAAACATACAAACACAATGGTGATATCATATAGATTGCAACATGACATGTAGTTGTGTAAACCTATCATAAAACTTACTGAGCCTGTATGAAATGTCCACTTTGGGAAGATGCTATGCAAGATCAAGAGGGTATATTATAGTAAATGCATAGTTGCTTAAATGTATGTCATGTCAATGTTATGATATCTAATAGGATCGTCTTAACTAGGATATCCTTATGGTAATCTTAGCAAAACAAAGAGACTTTTAAACAAACATATGATCATTTAAATATATAATCATTAGTGCTAAACAAGATACACTCAAGTTGTGACATGCATTTTAGTATTTTTTAAAGGCCTAGTTTTATGTTAACACACCAGTGAAAGCACACTTATAATAATCAGTATATCTTTCATTATATGAATAAATCTCATAAGTTTAACTTGTAACGTTCAGACATTATGTGCAATTAAAATATATATCAAGATTCAACGATTCGCTAATAAAGTCACATAGGACTTCCCTACAGATGGAACACAGTATACACAAACTAATAGCTCTGTTACGTGGACCCTGGGAGCATACACTTGATAACCTTTCCCAGAATTTGTCATTAGTTCCCGCTTTTTTGTCCACCTAATGGATTTTAATGTGATGATGTTGAGAAGTGTTTTGTTGCCCACATTCTGTTCAGCAGTAGACATTTATTAACAACACATACGTAACTTATTTCATTATTTGATTTAATAACATTCCAAGGAGCACCTATAATTATGTCTGATGAGGTGACATTTGAATAAAATTAATGATAAATTATGTGCATTGAGGTGATATGGGTTAACAGAGATTTTATATATATTAGTCATGGTTTCATGCACTTTAGGGAATGCATGATAATATATATATATCATTAGATATGAAAGGGGACACAGTGAACCAATTAAATCAATTCCTGACACGACACTGAAGTTTCAATAAATTGTACCAGGGTAGCTTTCACTGCATATTTTTCATTCATATCGCATGACCAAAAGCTACACAGAAATTGGATTTGAATGGTAGATTTATGGTAGTGTTGTTGCTCCTAAAAGCACTGCGTTCAAGTAAGTGGGAGATGTGCGAATAGGATACTTCCTAATCATATTACAATGCAATTCAACAGCACGCAACATGCCTCACAGGCCACTTGCTCAAAAGCAGTCTTGCGAGTGATAGAAAATTATTACTATGATGTTATCTCACCCCTGCTAAATGGAGCCAGGTGTTGCAATTTTAATAAATCATATATATAATTTATTTTTAGTTATGTATATTGGAAATGTGTTTTCCTCATGCTATAGGTCAAACCAAACGGTTTGGGTTTCATAAAAACAAAGTTAGTTTATAATTTATATAAGATGACAATTTAAGTACATGAGAATATAAAGCCTAATCACTGCATACTATTTTGAACGGTGTTTTTATGGTATGATTTTCAATTATGATATGAACTACTACACCATGTATACGATGACTACATTGACTACAAATAAATAACTCAAATCAATATTTAGACAATCTACTCAGTAAAGACTCTAGACCAGTGAATGACAATGAGTGACAGTGTCAGTAAATCAGACTCTGCCAAACACATTTTGTCCACCTGGTCCCAAACTGGCCCAAATGATTGTCAATTCTAATGGTTGCCTAACATTAGTGGATACACATTGAGCCTTGAGGTGAATGCGCTGTGTCGCTCATGAGTCATGGTGTCATCGCTGACGATAATGCGACACCAACTAAGGCACCAAGCCCAATTGTGGCCAAGGCAAGGCCCAGGTCACAATACCTAGCAGGGATATGCCAATCATGAAACAGAAAAGTCGTGTCATCTGTAACAGTGGCGAGCAAAACTGCCAAGCCCAAGGGCAAGAGTCAAGACAGTTCTTTATCATTCTTTTTCCCCTGGACAGTAGCAGACTGGAACCATCTTCCACTGTTCCAGTCCACCACATCAGCATCCTCACTTAAACACTTCTTTAAAAGCCTCGGCTTACACAACTGGAGCCACCGCCAGCAACACATTGAGGTACGTGCCAAAGTGCATTTTAAACTATTTTAATCTACCAAAGTTTTAATCTGATTTTAAATATTTGGCGAACAGGCCGCTACACCATAACGCAACTGTACATGCATCTCAGACTCAGGGCTAATTACGCTCGCAAGAGCCCAGCCCTTTAAAAGGAAGAAGAATTAGAAGTCGACTCAAGAGCCAAGTCCAAGACGACGCGTAAGACTTGCATAAGGATTCTCACGCATATCTGATGCCTAAGCAATAGCATTAGCTAAATATACAGCCCCGACAGGCATTGTCTGGAGTATCTTTATAAAACACAAATTCTTCGACGTCAAGATGTCGCTCTGGTAGTATAACTCGTTAACAAGAGATGGCGTTGCCGTATCGCAGCTTGTTCGTTATCTGTCCGCCAGGCGCTAAAGTATCGACTAGGCATGGAATCAAGTGAAGGGTGTAATCTTGACAGCACGTATATTTAATACTATAGAAAAAGTATACTTGATGTATGCCACAAAATCTTTTCTGGTAGTAATGCATTTTGGCACTAACCAATCTAATTGTCTGCTTTTTTCACGATGTTGCAACTTGCAGAAAGTAGCCCCTGGCCTAACGCCTATATTGAATTCTGAATATATGGATTCGTGTGGGTGTGGTGTATCTAGATCTCATGTGGCTTCGACCTTATGATTGAATTTTTCGTGTGGCTGGAAGTTCGCGCAGCGCAAACCTAAACTGGGGCTATACCATTCGCCGACTTTACGACCAGTCTTTTTTAAATAGGGCACACGCTCTGGTGAATATGCGTTGCCCCAAACCGTTAGCCCTCCTACACTCAGGCTACAACACGCCTAGGTCTACTAATCTGTGTATGGTAGAATGCAGCTATTGTAGAATGTATCCCTTGCCTTAACGGTGGATGTTGTATATATGTTTCTGGTGGCCCATTGAAAATCACGCTGTCAACGTGACATGTTCACCGTCAACTCGTAGAATAAAGTTGTTTACTCCTCTTGGCCCTACCGACGGCATTTATTTCTACGCAGATACATGAGATTCGTATCCGGCAATCGTGCTTTATTATTATTATTATTATATATATATATATATATATATTATCATCATCATCATCATCATCATCATTGTGCAGCCGCAGTGTCCCGTGGTTGGACAAAGGCCTCATCATGTCCTTTCGAAATCTGCCTGTCTTGCGCTATCCTTTGCCAGATGGTGCCCTTCCAGTACTTGTCTAGTTCGTCTCTCCACCGTCTCGCCGGTCTTCCTCTAGATCGTTTCCCTTCGTAAGGTCTCCAGGTTGTGATACGTGATCTCGTAGTCTGCTGATGTGCCCTGCCCAGGTCCACTTCTGCCTTCTGATTTGTTCTATCACGTCTATGACCTTTTCTTGTCTTCCGCGCCGTATGCCATCGCTGGAAATACGCACGAGTTGAAGAATTGTCTCTTCAAGCAGGTTCCAAAGTTACTCTTGAAGATGTCGCGGTGTTTGGCGAAATTTCAACGTTTCTATCTGCGTGGTGTTGATATATATTGGTGTGTCATTTTCTAGCATCACTTTTGTTTTCGATATGTACATCTTCAGACCTTGCTTTTCACTTTCATCAGCTAGCTCCGTCGTGTATCTTCTCTAGCCTACTCGTTAGTATCTTTGTGGGTAAATTGTATATGTTTGATAACAGACATATCGGTATGTTGTTCTTTAAGTCTTTCTTATTTCTCTTATTGAAGATTGTTACCACCTTTGCGTTCTTCAATGCGGTGGGTATTCGTCTTTCTGATAAGTATTTAATATACAGCTTAGCCAGTGTCATCGAGGTGGTATCTTCGCCTGTTTAATGTTTCCATATTTACATGGTTATTGCCTGCTGTCTTCCCATTCTTTATCATATCTATCCACCTCCCATGGTGTTATTTCTGGTACGTCTTTCGGGTCGGTGTGAATTATTTTATTCTGTTCACTGTCGTATAGCTCGGTATAGAATTCCTCTATTCGTCCTATGGTCATATCTTGGTCTTGTATTTCTCTACCCTGCTTCTCTAGAAGTGTAATCAGTCTGTCTTCTCCTAGTGCCTGTGTTCTTCTTGCCTTCTTCAGGCTCTTTCATGACATAATCGTTTCTCCTATGATCTCTTGATTGTACTTCCTGATGTCCTCCTTCGTTTCGTTTTTTATAGTCTTGCATATTTCTACGTACTCTATTTGTTTTTATGGTCGCCGTTATCCAACCTTTCTCGTCGTTTCTTCATTAGTGCTCGTGTCGGTGACGATATTCTCGTCACTACATGCCTGTTGATTGCTTTGGCTACACTTATCGCACTTAGTTGGATCATGTCAGTGATGTTTTCGATCATGGTGTTGATGTCGTCTAGTTCCAGTAATGTCTCGAATCGATTTCGCAGTTCGAGTTGGAATTCGATCTTTTTTCTTCCTAATTGTGTGGTATCTACACTGAGTGGTTTCTTGTTTACCAACTTCTTCCTTTCAGCCTTAACGTCCAGTTTGATGTTGCTCATTACCATTCTGTGGTCACTTCCGATGTTGACTGGGTTGATGAGATTTACGTCAGTGACCATGTCTGGCCTGTTTGTCAGGATGTAGTCAATTTCGGTCTTCGTTTCTCCATTTGGGCTTTTCCATGTCCATCTCCTCCCTGCTTTCTTCTGGAATATGGATGTCGGAAATTGCTAGAATGAGTTAGAATGAAAAACAACCTGCCAGCCAAGACAACCTTGACCTGGGTGGCAGAGAAGGGAATACAAAAAGGAACGGATCAAACATACAATTACACGAACTATGAGGAATAAGTAAAGGCTGCTGAACTAACAAGAGGTATGTTTAAAGTAAGTAGGTAAGTCAGTAAGTAAGTAAATTGTATTTATTTTTAGAGCAGCAAGAAGAGCCCAAGACCGGGGGATTTGACGAGATCTTGTGTGTCACACCTCGGTACGAAAATGATAAGTAAGTAAATATATAAGTAAGTAAGTAAGTTAGTAAGTAAGTAAGATCTCACCAGGACGCCTGTACCCTGAAAGGTGCCATGACGTGGTGAAGAAACGGGTTACCCTATACTGCTTAGTTTATTCACGGTGCTTTTATGTCTTCACATAGTAACACGTTACTGGTTATCAATCTTTGGTGTTGCAGGACTATAAGGATCATGACAAAGAACATGTTCTGAAAGGTCATTTGTGCTAAAACGGCAACAATGCGAATTTGCCACCGCAAGCATAACGTCAAATACTGCTAATTTGCTCACAACTGGTAGGTGCAATATAAGTCGTTTCATTTGCCTTCTACGCGTGATGGGTCAATTAGTAACCGTTATGTGTCAACGCTACAAATAACGCGATCCGTCAACTGACGCTATAGATACCGATCTCTCTTCGTTGTCATCACAGAGTTCGTTTTTATGGACTGGAGGCAGACTGGATAACTATGCAGGCTTAGTAATCAGATAAAACTTACAAGAAAGTATCACTGTCACATTTCATCTGCATTAGGAAATTTTCAAGAAAAACGAACCCGTTCATCCATATACGGTGCGTAAACCCGTTTTCTATTAAGCCAAACAAACATGGATCGCACGAGTAGGAAACACAAAACAATGCGCTGCACTGGTGTAATTCCGCATACGGGAATAAAATAACAATTGTACAAAGGTTGTACGCGCTGTTTTGTGCGTTTTCAGAATGTCCCGTGTAACGTGCGTTTTCCGTAGGCTTCGCAAATGAAACAGAAGAATGCACTTTGAAATAAAATATGGAACGTGATGATGGTGATGCCATACAGCGCACGGGTAATCTTTTTACGATTATTTCAAAGTCTCATTACATATATAAGACATTACGCAGGTGCTGTGGAATCTATGTTTCTGTTATATCCCAGCACGAACACGTTCGAGTGATCTACCATGCGTAACGTGTGCGAGTGCGAAGAGGTTTCCGTATAATGTCGTACGAAAAAAAATTAATATATTCACGAATCTTTATAGCAATGTCATGACACGTGATAACAAGACAACAAAGAAGGTGTGTTTTCGTGGGGGTTTTTCAGAAATATTTCAATATATCCGATTTAACAGAACGTTTGTTATTTATTTTTGATCAGGAAATTGAGAAGAGGTTTTTCTAGCTATAGACAGTGGTGGTCATTTACGTGCGAATGGTTTTCGCGAATTATTTGCAGTGTGACTGAATGCTTCCAAGAAAATTCGAGATGGCATTCAAAAACAGCTGAGGTCTGCCTGTGTAAAGCGCTGAGCAGTACCAAAGAATTGATATCGTGGTATGTATAAGAACATCTTTTTTCTCAGTGAACGCAAAGAATAAAGTGGCATGGATTCTTCACAAGAACACTTCTGTGGCAGAAATATATTTGATAGAGACATTTTGTTCTGATGGCAACAGCGGCTTTCTTTCTACTTGCCGAGCAGTGCCGATTGGTGTGTGGACATTGTTGAGGTTTCGTCACTGACACCTGGCAGATTTGAAGCGCATGCTTAAAGAAAACAATTCAGGTACAGTACCATCCCTGATTTTTCCTTCAACGACAACTTTGGTAATTTTTCAAGAGTGCAACTAACTGGTTGTATTACGCTTAAGCTGATGGTTTAGTTCTTGTTTTGTTCTATACATTGAATGTAACGTTGACGGCATCCCAATATACCTGATTCCAGGTCATTCTCAATGTTGTGGTGAAACGCCCAATGCATATCCTGCTTGCCATGTACGGTATGGCAATACCAGATGAATTTATGTTTACTGAATAAACTCAACTAGAGTATTAGACACTACAACAACATTTACTTACTAAGTACATGAACATCAGAAAAACCCAATGTAATCACTGTGATGTTATCTTATTATTTGGTGCCACCATCTAATCCTAATGACACAATTGTTGATAAGAAAATGTAATTGAAACCTTCTTCTAGTTGCAAAACAAATCCTACAGAAATGGCCAAAAATAAGCCACGATGGAGATAACTTTACTGTGGCGTTTGGTGTTCTACTGGAATGGCAGGTGTCAAGTCACCCGGGAATCTTGCACGCTAGCAAGCCGACGTTGTAACACCCGGAACTGCAGACTTGTCACCAAAGCCTCCCACACGACACGCCTCAAAACACTCATTAGGTCACAGTTAGTGCTCTTTCCGGTGGAAAGCTTATGCCCGGTGGAAAGCTGTTTTCCGTGGAAGGCCGGAGTACCGACAGACCTGATGCAAGTCTTGGCGTCTAATGTGTGGTCCACCATGCAGCTTAAAGAGAAATAAAAGCATATTTTGGGTCAATGCATCTAAAAGAGTTAATAAAAACTAACCATTAGAAACTATTGTCAAGAATATTACGCCAGCTATTTACTAGAATAACCTTGCTGAATACGTATAGTTTAAATTGCACGGGCAGCGTCACTGTGATAGAAAGTCACCAATGCTTACTCTTCCCAATTCGCCAATCGCCAAACTGACTTTAATTAAATACTACTCTAGTTTGCGTCGCCGAATTTGTTTAGGCGCGGTAACTACTAACATGTTACGTCCGCATGATGCCGCACGCTGTAACTCTGAATCGAAAGGAATACGATAAACCAACATATGAGCTGGCATATTTATACGTGTCGATGAAAAAGGGATATTCGATACGTCATCGCAGCGGCATGGTTGAAGAAGCTCTAGGCATTTATTGCTGAAGCATCGGGGGGGGGGGTGGATCTTAGTATGTCAGGCGTCGGGAGCTGTCAGATTGAACTAAAAGCTTCCACTTTGACATTGAAAAAAAATTCAGAGTAAACCACAAGTGTGATATTGTTGATTATAGTGGCAAATGGTTAGATTATATTAACTCTTAGGAGTATAGGCCAATACAATTGCTTTTGCTTCCCTTTACCCTTGATGTCAGAGCAATACGAGAGGCAGCTTTTCTACTCTAGCCAATGCTTAGATAAAGATAAACAATAGCCGTCTTTGTACTTGATAAGGCTGTACAGGACTGACAAGACTGGAGAAATATCGCGAACAATTGTCACTGGTTCCGTGACGGTGACGGTGGTCGTTTTCGTTATTCGGGTCACTAGATGATAGATGATGATATGTGCGAGACGTCACATCGCTAACCGCGGTGTCGTAGAAGGGATGGGACTTCCATTCAGTGATGACAGCAGTGACATTCTTGTATTGGACAGCATATACTTTGCCGATCCTGTTTGAACAGATACGTTCCGCTGGATTGAAAAGCTTCGACAACAGCAACTGTGCACCTACGCCAAACAACGCCTTGTCAATCAAACATAATCCATCTTCGTACCAAGCGGAACAACCTTTCCCGTTTTGGAAGGCCTCATTAGAACAGCCACAGTAGTTGTTTTCTTCCTAGAGCGACTCTTTTTTTTTTCTCTCCAAAACTGAACTTTGCATCACTGATACGAGATGGGTACCTGTGCGGTTTTTGAAGCACAACAACCATGCACAGGCAACCTCCAATCAGTCTTCAGCTCACACCAGTTTGATCTGCTTTGTGCACATTCCGGTGATGTGTAAGGTTTTGCTACATGACTTCACAGGGAGACATAATATTATACACGAATCATGTTCCACGTCGAAGATGCCATGAAACAAAGGTGTCACGACATGCAGTTGGCACAGATGTGGTAGTTTACACAGTGACATTATTTCAGTAACTCAACTCCCTGGTGCTGGGAAAAATGTTCGTGTCTTAAACTTCGTAACTCACATACTGTTCGTGGTTCTGTGACCTAGGTTCTAGGCACAGCGGTACTTTGTCAATGTTCCGTGCAATCACAGCCACCACTGGGTGCGATATTGACATTCATTAGAAGTATAGGGAAGACGACTGTGTGGTACTTTTGGAAAGCCGACGCCGAGGTTGCACTATTAGTGTATGCACTTGGCGGTACAGCCTTATAATACAAGAGAACCAGGACACTGGAGCACATTGTCATCTTGCAATATGATCGTATTTACTAGCAGTGAGTGGCATTAAAACAGCTCGCAAGATCTCTTCAAACAGAAAGGCTAAACACAGGATCGCCTTCTGCCAATTTAAACAACATTCATCCCGCACTCAAAGTGAACACTCTGCTCGATTGTAACTATGATCACTGCCCACGCCCACAGCCATCTTTGAAATATGACATTGTTGACTCTTCAAGTTCAACCAGATCCATTTTATTTAATATCTGATCACCTGTATATGAGTGTTACTGACGTGGTGAGTGCAAGTTTTAATTACTCAACTCTTTGGAATCTACTAATTTATTATACACATAACAACGGATGGCCATTTTGGACAATCGCGGTCATTTCCGTCACAGAATAAATCTGCGATGGCCCTATAGCGAAACATCTTCCTTTGAAAATGCTCTTGTTGTATGCCAAATTGTTGATGTTTGTCTCACAAGCCACAATTTTTCACACATCCGCCAGACTATTTGTTAATTATTTTATACACACTTGTAACATATTCATGGTATGAGACCAGATGCACGGCCGTAAGGTAAGTTGAAATCCAGACGGGTATTTACGAGACACATAAGGCAGTGACAATATGTTCTTGCTTCCGGCGTGTTCATAACTCCGTTGCCACCCTTTGTCATACGTATCGGCGGCTGATTAAAGCGCCGAACAATGGCGTATTGATGACAACAGACACAACCAGTGCTCGCCTTTGCGTGGTTGTTTGACGTGTTGATTGTAATAGCGGAATTGTTGTGGTGTGCTTGCGTCCTGTGAACTAACACCATGCACGGGAACGGGTGATGTCTACACAAACACGCACGGTTGGACAAAGCAAGAGCCCTGAAGCAGCATTCGCTCTGACCGTCATGGCATCGCGTGACCCCGCTTACTTCACGAGTCGTCGGACGTCAGCCATCGCAACAGGTTACATCTCGCCAATCAAGGAAACCGATGTTAGAGTACACGTTTAAAGGCTGCCTGTACCCGTTTCCGACCCGCCCCTGGGCGTCTGGTAGGGAGGAGTGACTAAGTGGGTGCGGAAGACAAACCGACGAAAGATTAGCCCTGGATTCGCTGGAATTAGCGGACGCCCCAGACTAGGGTACGACCCTTACTTTCTCGGGTGAATCAGACGGGATCTCTAAAAAATGAAATTACAACTAACTACATTTCTCCGTCTATCCGTTTGACTCCTTACGTCGTCTCGGTCTTCCTCTCTGTCTATCTGTGTTTACGTCTTTCTCTGTCCCCACTTATATTCCCATGTCTACGTCCCCTCACTCGCTTGCTTGCTTGCTTACGCTCTCGCTCACTCACTCACTCACTCACTCACTCACTCACTCACTCACTCACTCACTCACTCACTCACTCACTCACTCACTCACTCACTCACTCACTCACTCACTCACTCACTCACTCACTCACTCACTCACTCACTCACTCACTCACTCACTCACACTCACTCACTCACACATTCACTCTCAACCATACACGCACCCTCACACGCACCTCTCTCTCTCTCTCTCTCTCTCTCTCTCTCTCTCTCTCTCTCTCTCTCTCTCTCTCTCTCTCTCTCTCTCTCTCTCTCTCTCTCTCTCTCTCTCTCTCTCTCTCTCTCTCTCTCTCTCTCTCTCTCTCTTTCTATATATATATATATATATATATATACAGTGGAATGTCATAATACATACATGCATGCATACATACATACATGCATGCATGCACGCACGCACGCGCGCACACACACACGCACGCACACATACGTATACACACATACATACGTACATACGCATATAGACGCACACACGCATACACAAACAGACACACACGCATACAAGCGAATGCAAGCGCGCGCGCGCGCACACACACACACACACACACACACACACACACACACACACACACACACAACACGAACAATAAATGAGGGAATACATAATTATACAATAAAACAACGTACCGGAACTATTGGTCTGTATGTGCTACACAAGAAAACGGAAAGCTTACATAACGCCCTACAAGCAATAAACTACAATACCACTGCGTCCGTTAGAACTGGCTGCTGTGGCACTATCATCGCTACACCTCAAATGTTGTCAACGGTTTTTAGTAGATGTCATGTAATAAAGTAGATGTCGTGTAATAAAGTGGTCACACGTCGATCGTTACGCATCATCAACACGGGTTGACGGGAATCGACGGGGATTGACGGGGCTGGGTTGGGGGAGGCTACCATCAACGGAGAACTCACCGGCTTTGCACGGGTCGGCTGGCTCCTTGGAAGTGCGATCAGGTACAGCATCTGGCGTCACTTGAGCGCTAACTAAGTAAACACTTGTCGAGAGTAACACGACCACTGTCACTACGGTCAGTCCGCGTAGTTCGGTGACGCTACTGGTCACTACACCTCCCATCGCGCCACGTCTCGCCAACTTCTCTCACAGAATCTCCGTCTCTCTCTACATCGGCGCTGCTAGCGTTGTCCGGCGAATTGAAGGCATTCCGTCGCTGTTCCCGCAGTCTGCGCCTTTCAACGCCGCCGCTTCTGCAATTCCGCTACTGAGTGTCAGCGCGGTCGGTCGCTGATTGTCGGACAACTCTCACCACACTTGGGGTTCCGAGCCTCGGAGGCCGCGTCACTCGCCGCCTGGCCAATCAGGGCGACGCGGAGACGGCACGCGCGGTGAGGCGGGCGGGTGCAGCCGTCTTGCCGTCTTGCTCGCTGCGGGCGTGACTACGGCGTCGGATTCCACAGACACGTTCGTTTCGTCGTCGCCGCCGCACGGGCAATGTGAATGGCAGAACGCAGGAAGCGGGATAATCCGCACACGATTAGTGCAATTCCCTTCCAACGTCTTTCGCCGAAGTCACCTGCACTGAAATAACGAGCAAGAGTTTGATTAGATGACCATCCTGTTAGCGTCCTATGTTTTTTTCCGTCTCATTCATTTGAGCCCCGGAGTATTGACTAACTCGTATATAAAGTACGCCTCTACATACACACATGCCTATGCACTGAAAATAAAGGCGAGAACGTAACGTCAACTAAACTGTTTCACTGTTTGCGTTTCTTTGTTTTATGTATTTCGTCTATTTATGCTCTTAACTATCACACTTCCAATCAAACAACGCCGTGGGCCGATTGTTCTGTTAATAACATTACATAATTAAACTGGGATATCCCTTTTGTTTCTAGTAGTCTGACTGTCATAAATATATCTTCACGCGTTATTGGTCGCTCTTTGTTAATGTTATCTGTTGATTAGTATGCATAGCTAATGATCTGACGGAACAATAATTGATTTTACACAAAATGGAAACATCGCTATATTGTTCGCCCTTCTGAATAACAACAATAGCTGCTGCTCCCTGTAGTGCATTTTGTTCGATCGCAGTCATAATTATAGGGTCTATAAATATACACGTGGACATCGCTGAATTAATATGAAACATCTGGATTGAATATCAGAAATATGTATTGAATATGTTTCAGTTCCACGATTACACGAGTGTAGTCGGGATGTTGTTATCAAAGACACACTACGCTCTTCAGTGTTATACGCAAATAAACACAAGTGAACGCGATACTCATCTTGCGGCAGCGTTCAACAAGTCCATAGCAGTCACTGACAACACGTGCACGACGTATGAAATGCATAATTCAAAACAATTTGTGCAGGGAACCGCGAACGCAGCGCAATGTTACACAGCCGTTTTTCACAACACGAAACACATGTCATCAAAAAGACACTTTACGCGACGTATACGAGCAGTGTCAAAGAGACAGCGTCGGACACTAGACAATATTATATTCACCAGGGTCGCTGGTTTCAAATAAATAATGACGAAGACGGCGGCTTAAAGCTGCCGAAACGTATCTGAAAACGAAAAGAAAATTTGTCTGTGAATTCCCTGCAGTGAAGTATATAAATAGACAAAAAACTATTTAATGTAATAGTTGTTACGGCCGTCCGTCATCAAAACCATGACAGACAAAGAAGGCGCCAGCAGCACCCCAAGCACTGCGAGACTGACAGTTATATTACCGCCTCAGCGAAGCTGACCAGATCATTCTGTTCAGATACAACACAATGAATGCACATCTCTACAACAAGATGGACACTAGTCAGTCAGAGGTGTGCTCTTGTGATAATGTCCAAGTCGCGATGACCAGTGAGCACCTACTACAGCATTGCCCATTCCAGAATGGCCCTAGACAGACCCCATGGCCAGAGGAAAAGAAAGAGAAGCTCTACGGTGATCTGGATGCACTGAGGAGGACGAGGCATTCCGTCTAGAGAATGATCAACGAAGAAGAACAAGTTGTTATGTTGACAACATATGTTCAACAGTCTTCCGATATGTCTGTATTAAGGGGAATATATATATTTTTTTAATCAAGAAAAATAATTATAAACGCGGTATCCAGCCCTTAGGACTGCTCAAACCGCATTACACCTCCTGGCTCACCTTTTCATTCGAACACCATCTCGACTTCACCGGGAAGAATTCAGCCACGCTGCAAATACCGACCGTTGACATGTACCCACCACTGTATTTAGCCAGGTACACATTTATACAGACAAGTGCACTGGGACAAAGTAGAGTGAGCGAAATTTTCGAGACCAGGTTCTTGAATTGAATCAATTTAAATCAGATGTTCTAACACTTATGCTACCGCACCCCGCGACAGTGGCGCAGCTATTGACTAAGCGTTCGTTCTTATATAGCGCAGTACCCAGTTCTTGGGACTCCTCAAAGCGCTATACACGTTACCCCCGGCAAACCTGTTCAAACACCAACATCGACTTCTCTACGAGGCATTGAGCTACGCAGCAATTAATGCACGAAGACTGTGTACACTATATTCACCACTGTCTATAGCCAGGTACTCATTCATACGTTGAGTGAACTGGACCAACATAGAGTAAACTTGCCCAAGGTTCGACACGGCAGCATATGATTCGAACCCGGGTTCTGTCAATTGAGAGTCGGCTGCTCTGTCCACTGCGCCACTGAGCTCCATATTTTCACAATTGCTGTCAGAACGATATCGTTTTTCTTCGAAATGGTTGGAAGGTATAATAGCAACAGGATGGTGTCTGCGTGTTCTACTGCGTCATATAGAAGTATAATAGCAACAGGACAGTGTCTGCGTGTTCTACTGCGTCATATAGAAGTATAATAGCAACAGGATGGTGTCTGCGTGTTCTACTGCGTCATATAGAAGTAAAAATGCGGACGGGTGAAAGTCTACTTTGGTGTATTACATTATAGTTCAGAATGTTCGGGAGAGGAGCTGCTGTGGTCCTGTGTTATAGCGAATCGAGTGGCGAGGACCGGGTCCCGGGCCGCTGATGAACGTGAAGCGATGCCCATACACACACACACACACACACACACACACACACACACACACACACACACACACACACACACACACACACACACACACACACACACACACACACACACACACACACACACACACAGTAGCACGAGCGAGTTCTCGGAGTGCACCTTCGCGCCGCGTGTCAGCGTACGGACGCCCAGGTGATGGTCGTCATTAATGATCCCGCGTCGCGCCTGGTCGTTTACGGGCCCGGCGGCAGCTGCAGGCGGTCCGGGCGACCAGCGGTCCGCCGAGACTGCAGTGGCGACGTCTCGACTCGAGGAATCCACCTGTTCCGGCGACAGGGTCCCAATTAACGGGTAACAATACGTCGGTAATGACCAGCCGGGGGCCCGGTCGCCGCCCGGCAACAAGGCACTCGGACGCTTGTCACTCACTGTCACTGCAGCCCCGTCCCGGGAGCTCGTGTCCGCCGGGGACACAATGCGACATTAGTGTACGCCGACCCCGACACACGACAATAGCGGAGTGAGTCGGTGAGGAGGGAGAGAGCGTCATAACAGGCCACGACGCTGTCTGTCTCCCGCTGATTTATCGCACTCTCGACGACGTCGGCTGACGTTACGCCAGTGCCAACGTCGGGTCACACCTCCGTCGGCGCTCACGGCGTCTAGCCCTCTCGCCCGCCGCTGTTGTCGTTCTCACGTCCTGGTGCCCGTGGCATACAAACAACTGTCGTACACAGTCGACACTTGCTATAAGGAATTCATTAGGACTTGGTCAAACTGTGTCTATATATATCAGAAGTTCCTCAGTGGCCTAAATATGGGTGTACGTAACACAGTGCAGGCCAGAACAGGGATTTCAATGTTGTTCCTTTACAGCACTAGCACGCTCGCACGTACGCACGCACGTACGCACGCACGCTTGCACGCACGCACGCACGCTCGCACGCACGCACGGACGGACGCAGAGACGCACGCACATGAACACGCATACGCTCATGCACACCCACACGCACGCACGCACGCACGCACGCACGCACGCACGCACACGCACACACGCACACACACGCACACACACACACACACACATTAAAGCAACTTGCAGCAGCCGCGTTGATCAACTGAAGTCGAACAGCGATCGGCACAATCGGTTTTCCGAGTAAAACAACATTTACGACACAAACTCGCCGTTATTAATACCATCGCACTGTTTTGTGATATTCGTCGGCCAAGCTTACGTGAGGCCTGGGCCCTGGATTTGTGTGTAGGATAAAATTAATGGCCATTTATACAGTTCATCCGACCATAAACAGTCCGTATTTTATGCCACCCATATTTTATGTGGATAGCATAGAATATGTGAATTTTCAGAGCATTTTGTAATAAAGAAGTGTGTATCGGTGGTATTTTCTTTTTGTAGCCTGGCATTAGAGGCAGTGGACCGTCGTTGTCAAGTCATGTGTCAGCTTGGTGGCTATTATGTCAAACTCGCCAATATTTAAAAAAAACGGTCAACGGGTTTGGTTGAAATTAAGAAATATCATATTCAGAAATGTTTTTCTTCACGAAAAACGAGGCATGTCATTTTTATTAACTTTACACGGGAGTTCAGTTAATTAATGTTTAATGAGTCGCGAAAGTTAAAAAAGATGCTAGTTGAATCATCATTAATATAAAATCACCGTAGGGATGGTAAGACGAACTCTTTTTTCAGACAGTTCGTCACTTCTCACAAATGACATCTTACAGCATTAGTTTGGAGTGTCAGAGAAAGGTGTGATCCGCCAAGGTATGCTTATTACAAGAAAACTTCCCACCAATACAATTTGCGCATATTTCTGTATGCATACTAAATATTTGTTTCACCTTTTAGTACGTTTATCTGAGCGCCCTACTATCTACATTCATTGTTGCAGACTATTCATTGGAAATCTGGAACATAAACTCAACTTGTCAGGGAAGCACTCTGTCACACTTCAATCGTTGCATCGAAGCTATTGTTAATTAACATTCCACTACTGTGCACATCACTATTATAGTATTATCTCATACATGTAAACTCTCCGTCATCCGTATGGAGTCGCCGTCATTTTGTTATAGCCAGTAAATATCAAATACGGAGACTGAAATCTCCGTCATTTGGCGGTCATCGAACAAGTAATTTGCAATGATTTTATTTTTATTATTGTCCTTATTGTCCTATTATACTATACCTACCATATATATAATATTATTCGATGACATATGGATATCAGAAACAGGTTACTTTGTTCAAATGTCGATGCTGCGTTACAAATGTGATAAAAGGAACCCGGCAAAGAACACTCAATCGAACCACTCGCATTTCAAGGATAGTTTAACAATAAGACTGATCGGGGACGATTGCTTAAAGTCAAAGGTGATGTGAAGGCAGGCGTGTGGGAAAACTAGAAAAAAGAACAGCGTAAGCTCTAGTGGATGTCGTTGAATTAATTGAAACAGGAGACCAAAGGCGTAGTGTTATGGAGAAAATGCAATGCAGCCTCATGGGCCCGTAAATATAGCATTACTATTATCGTCTGCACATTTTATTTTACTTTGTTTGATTGTGTGGTCACCCGGTAATGGGAATGGGCGCCGAGGTTCGAGGCAAAAGCGGACCTGTACTTGTGACACAGATATTCACAGATATTTTGGTCATCACAAGTTTCATGTTAGCCCTAGGTATATTCTATGGATCGTCACTCTTGCAGTTATCTGTCCAAGTGGCTCTTGAACTTCTTCAGGCTCATTTACCATCAATCGTTACCTTCAATATTTACTGCGTTCCATAAGTGGTGTCTAAGGAGAGTATTAATACGAATACAGACGTTCTTATTTTGGCTGCAAAAACTGTAATAAAATACAGTAACAAGCTAAACTGTTTTGAGCGTGTATGTTGATACCGAATTCTGTTAAATTCAATTTATAAGGTTTGTTAGTTAACGTCGGAGTCCCAACATTACAGTCCAGGCAAACTAAGGTTGGAACAAATTGCAACAACATTTTTTTGGGGCACACTGGTTTTCCATGAAGTCCCCAAAACACCATTCTAAAAGTCCTAAGAAATCCCTGCATGGCAAATGTGTAAATTAAAGGGAATAAAAACATGTATTGCTTGAATTCATGTTATATTACATCCTGCTATTTCCACGTCACCCAGCCAAAAAAATTCAATGAATTAGAAATTCCATATTTTATGCTGTGCATCCGGACATTTTCGAATATGCATATTTTTGGCGCGCTTTTCGGAATGCCGAGATGTGACGTCACTTATGACTCAACCTCGCATCAGGCCGACCCTTTCCATGCATTCAGAGCATGTTTACAAGTATAGCTTTTGGGTCGAAACGAGGGTCAGAATGAGTTATTGTGCAATATTCCGACGTAATACAAACACCAGTCATCATAGAGCAACAAGCAGTTATCTTACGGTTCCACATGAATCCAATTTTATTCAAAACAACGAATGCGAATGCGCCTACAAGTTGACTAGGTTTCGCCGAGCTTGGGCTCGTTTTCAGAATAATTATATCGAATGCAACCAACGGGAGATAATCTACACCAATAAAACATACATAGCAAACATATATTGTATCCAGCTACATAAAGCAACGTGTACTATCTCATAATATCACTAGAATATCGACATATGAAGGAGTTGTACAATTTATCATAACAACTTAAATCAGTCAGAGAATTTCTGTTGGTGCCGCTAATTCAGTTGGTAGATGTGTTGGTTTCTTGCCATTTATTTTACAATCGGGCGACGCCGGTTCAATCCTGACAGCATGCAAATTATTGATTTTCTTTTTTGTTTATGTTTTCACGAAGTAATATAAACCAAATCATTTAGTATACTATGATGCATTGTTTGTAAATAGTTTTATATATATATTTTTGTAGTAATTATTTATTCGCACAAAAATGAAAATATGGTCATTATATATAACGATGTTTCTAAATTGTATTTATCCAGACAGATCACAATCTGTTTTCACATATATAATTACATATATATATATATATATATATTACCGTACAATATATTTACAATTAATAAATTATATATCTATTACATTATACTATGTTGCCACTGAATTATTTTGCGATGCACGGACTTGGAACACTAGCAGATCTACACATTAGTATAAATAAGTGTTAACATGAATATATTAAAACAACATTCTACTAACAGTTTAGTCTTCAGATCAAGCTTTATTGCTTTATGTGTGTAGTACATTTGATATTAATGGTACTATCTAAAAATATACAAATTAAAACATTTATATTGGTCATGTTACTTTACCATTAGGATACTGTATAGTTTTCATGACAATGGCCCGTAAGAAGAGATTGATTATCAAAACAAGATAAAAGAAACAACATACACGATACAGTGCACCCTGGATAAGTCGAACCTCCAGGGACCCATGGCAATACTGATATGTGGAACTTTTGATAACTAAACAGTTATCAGAAGGTCCACTTATCAGGACCTGAGTTTTATAACCCTATAGGCCCAGGACTGAGAAAAAGATCAACTTAAACGAAAATCAACTTATGCGAGTTTGAGTTATCTGGAGTGCGCTGTACACGACTAATGCATAATTACGTAGAAGTAGCTTAAAAGTTGGCCACATCGTAACGGACTGGGATTTTAGTCTGACTGAATAATCATAACAGAGCTCTCTTGTATTTCCTTTCCATACTCTAACATGTAAACTGAATGAATTTGTACAGTATTGAATTAGCTAACTCATATTTAGACTCAGTTTCCTAAAATCAGCTTTGCTTGTTTATAGGTACATTTTGACCACCAACAGTTTGAAAATAGTCGTACTGATGGAAAGAGGAAGCTGAAGAGCTCCACTCAACAGTGCCTTTAATTGGACAATGTGTTACCTGAAGAAAAAAACGGAGCATGACATTGTTCTGCCACATTAGTTCCGTCTGACATCTGCTGGGAATCTGTACATCACTACATGTTTCAAATGGATTTGTGCAGCTGATCGATTTGTGCAAGTAAATGCACAACACCCCATCATAATTTTATTTTGTTCTCCTATCGTGCAACATAATATGTTGCACGATAGGATAATCATCAGAGCCAAAAATAAATGACGGGTGTGGTTTACATTTTTAGCATGCTGGTGGAGGTCTTAGTGACTGTCGAAGGACATAATTTTTAATAATCAAAAACAGATGTGTACCCAGTGTAATTCGTGCAAAATAAAGGTTTACGGAACCGATATTTAAGTGTGTGCAATGCTTACTAAACAGGAATTATTAAAAAATTGCCTTACATGTGTATTTTAGGCTAGCGTTTTAATAAATCCTGTTATTCAGTCATTTACAAGAAATCACGTTTTTGGCAACGAAAAATAACACTCCTTCAAGCTTACATGCTCTTCATGTTTGGATTATTGTTTTCTTCAACATATTCTTCAACATATACTGAAGCAATGTTGTGTTATGTGAAATATCTTGGGAGTAGTATACACAAATGTGTCGACAAATGTTGCCTTTACAATAAGACAATTTTTAAAATTCATATAAATAAATGTAAACAAATTATAAATGTTTAGGGAATCTTTCAAGTTAAATTTCACTAGGTAATTAGGATTGTGAAAGCAGTATTATAACAAAAATGTCTTTTAATTCAATATGTTGACATTTTATTTGTTGCCATGGAAAAGAAGGGTTTGACTAAAACAAATTCAATGTTTTCCTCAATAACACCCACTCTACACAAATTGCACTACCAGTACAAATTAAAACATGTTGCATCTCGCTGAGATATGTCTCTTATTATAACTCATGCAATGCTGTATTTTTATATTTGATTATGTTATCGGCAATAAAGTTATTATAATTAGTTTTCATGATCTCTACAACTATTATTTTATAAAAGAAAAACAACGCTTACATGTACGATACCCACACCAACGTGCACTAAAGTTATTACTTACGGTAATAGTAGGTGGGTTTGTGGTCCAGACAAAAATACAGTTTTAGTATTCAACTTTTCTTGGCTTACGTAAGTTTCTTTTAGCTAACATTCTCAATAAAACTAAGTTTCAAATCGTGCAACAAGATATACACAATACAAAAGGAACATGATAGTCCTACTTGTGAGATTTACTATTAATGTGATATTCTACGCATATGCGCACTACAGTCGATGCAAACAAAATTACGTCCAATTCTGACTTGTCGCTACTCTGTCTATACAGGGACACCTGAGAAGAACACGGGCTTGTGCTTGTTTGACAGTGCACCGGTGGAATGATTGTTCAATCAAAGAAAGGGGGATTCTTGAAGAATAAGACAAACAAGCAGCACTTCGTACACAGTCTGAGCGGCTTATTTAAGAAGACTGGGTGCAGCACAGATCATGCAAAGCATGGCGCAGATGAGCTCATATCCAAACGGCTGTCGCATCTGCCAGAACTAAGGACACTGCTGTGATTGGAGAAGACGTGGACTTGTTATTCCTCCTACTGCATCATGCTAAATGTACGCACGTAAGTTGTTCATGGTACCAGAGCCCAAGCAAGCCTAAAGAGAACAGAACACGGAACATCAAGAAATCAAAGAAGGAAACTTGGTCATGATGTGTGTGCTCTGATACTATATATCCATGTAAGTCTTAATTGTGACACTACCTCTCGCCTGTTTGGATCGGGAAAATGTTTGGCACTAAAGAAGATCAAGAGCGATGCCTTGTTCTACCAGCAGGCAAAGGTATTCAGCCAAACAGGATCAGTGGCGAAGAATGGCATAATTTAGACAGAAGAAAATGCACTCATGTCATTATAATATAATGACACAAATGCCTTGTTATGGTGGTCTCAAAGAGAAAAAGACTGGATACTTTAAGACATATACTTTTTATGATAAGGTTTCTAAGACACACATCACACATGGAACCACAAACACTATCCCAACCTCAGCAGCTACAATGCACTATAGACTTTGTGTTTACTATCAAGCGATAGAATGGAATGGTACATGTGCAAATATGAAGCCAGGAGTGTGGGGATGGCACATAGTGGATGGAAGACGTCTGCCAATACACACTGACCAGCCCGTACCAGCGCCAGAACAACTCGATATCATATGCAGCAGTTGTTCACGATACATTCAACAGAAAACCATTGCGTTTCAGTTCCTTGTGAAACAGTTGCAGTCATACATCCTCACCACGAGAAGCCGTGTGCATCCGTTCGGCGGTATTTATGTAAATCAAGGATTGTAGCGGAGTCGGCAAATAACCAAGATTTTGTTGAGCAAATAGGCGCAAAATGTGTTAAAAATGTTGGGCAAATGCCCAGTCTGCCGTACCCTAAATGCGGCCCTATTTTATAGTAAATATATTGTAAAATGTTGATATTGGAAGGCCATATTGGATTTATGCAAATGAGCTACTCGTCCAATCATATTTTAATATATTCCTTGTGTCCAAAACCACTTCTTAGAATAAAAAAATACTAAAATTTGTCATATGACAGCAAAGACCATATTGGATTTATGCTAATTTTACATATTTGCCATGCAGGGAGTTCTTAGGACTTTTAGCATGGTGTTCTGGGGACATCATAGAAAACCACTGTGCCAAAAAAAAATTGGGAATTTGTTCCAAGTTGAGTGAAAAATTGGGCTAGATTTCCTGGACTGTTATAGCACAGATTTTATGGATTTTTGCTTGTGATTACACATATCGAGACATATTCATTGTCATAGAAAAGATACCATTGGAAAAAGCAAGCACGTTATTTAGGGATACATCCAGGTAGGAATTAATCGCAAAAGAAATCTATGACGTTTTTGTATGGACTCACATCAGACAAATTCTGCAAACTTTTTTGTTTTCTGTCTGATGAACCGCTGGACGTAATGTGTGTGTGTGTGTGTGTGTGTGCGTGCGTGTGTGTGCGTGCGTGTGGGCGTGTGTGTATGTTTGTAAGTATGTATGTATGTATGTATGTACGTATGTATTTATGTATGTATGTCTGTATGTATGTCTGTCTGTATGTATAAATGTATGTATGTATGTATGTACGAATGTACCTATGTACGATTGCACGTATGCACGTATGCACGTACGCACGTACGCACGCACGCACGCACATATGCATGTACCATGTTCAAGGACCGTTTGACAATTGCAACCATAATTGACAAGAGCGAAACAATCTTGACACAATGAAGTCTAATTGTTCAGACGCACAAAAGAAAGTTTAAGTGCGTTGTTGTTATTGTTTTCAGACAGCTGAACAGGTTGTTTTCTATTCACCAAATTAAATGTCATTCTTCCTATACCAAAACAGGCCACGTCTGCGTTATGAATGTTCCTGACTAGATTTGTAAGGAAAATCTCTGTTTTGCTCAATATATGATTTTCTCACAGTTAGTCCCAGCAGACTATATAAATAAGTCACAGTTCGCTATGCGTGCTACTCATCAGGATTGCAATTTGTACCGCTAATTTGGACCCCGATTTGCATGAGATAGAGAGAACAAGACCGCAAAAAACAAATACCCAGTTTGTGTCTACAACGATTTAGAAAGGACGTGGACACATTTCGGAATGTACCTGGGGCACAACATACTTGTGTTTTGATAGCTGCTCCTGTCTATAATTAGCTGAACTGGAGATATTCCCATCAAAACAAGATTGTGAACCGTTTCCATTGCATCGCACTTATGGCAAGGAAAACAGAGAAAACCAAGAAAACCACACACCGAACTCTACGAAAACCCTGATGTTGAAATGGGTGACCTTCCCAATGAACCGTCGACCGTTATGGAAATGGCTTGTCAATGCTCCGGCTCCCGCTGACCAATGATAATGACGATATTGCAATGTTGTAGAGACACGGTTATAGTTGGCATGCCAGTGTTTTATCAATTAAACATGGTCATATGCCTAACGTCATTCACTTGTGGTGATTCTGACAGAAGCATAGTTTCTGTGTGTGTGTGTTTGTGTGTGTGTGTGTGTGTGTGTGTGGGTGTGGGTGTGGGTGTGGGTGTGGGTGTGGGTGTGGGTGTGTGCGTGAGTGCGTGAGTGCGTATGCGAGTGTGTGTGTGTGTGTGTGCGTGTGTGTGTGGGTGCATGCGTTCGTGTGTGTGTGTACGTACCTACGTACGTACATATGTATGTGTGTATGTGTCTATGTGTGTGTATATATATATATATATATATATATATATATATATGTATATATATATATATATATATATATATATATATATATATATATATATATATATATGTATGTATGTATGTATGTCCGGATTGGATGAACATATTTAGTAGACATAGAGTATATAAGGTATACGGTAGATGAACAATTGTATTAATTAACGTGGTATGATCTGGCCGATGCACACCCCCAAAAAAGGTGTTTCCGTATTCTTACAAATAGTGTCCATACAACGTTATTAAAATGCGTATGTGGAGCAGCTCTACCATCTGGTAGAATGTTGTCGAAACGAGTGCTGACTAGTGAGCAGAGGACGAAGGGTGCGTCGGCGTCAAAATGGTACGTGTCCAATGACGTCAAGAACTAGCGCCTAACCCGCATGTAAACAAGACGTTCGTTGACATTTTACCGTCTGATCGGGGAAAGAGTGAGCGTGCTTTTGGTTTAATTCAGCTTAGTGCTCTATCTATGTCCAATGTAGTACGACATTATGTATCTATACAACAGCTAGTATTGTACAGCTATATAATTGTACTTAATTAGTTTTAACGCTTATTGTTTTCAACATTTATTTAATGTTGGCGTCGATTGTTTCTTAGGTATGAATGTTTGGTAACTTGGCTTCATTGAAGAGCTGTACACCAACAATTACTCATTTCAAAGTAAGATTTCATCATGCTAAATACTGTTACTTGTTAATTACTGGCTAACTGTTACTATTAACTTCATTTACTTCTATTGATTTGTACAGTGTTGGTCCCGTTCTGTGTGCTTTATGCTTTTAGGTAGTGAGAGTAGTCCATTAGCCCATTACTGTTATTATGGTGACATGGTGTCGATACAAATTATGTATCCGTACAATAAACATTACATTTTTGCCTTTTTCTTTAATACAACCGCGTGCACAATATACTTATGTCAGTTGCTTAATTATCAACCACTCTCTGTGTTAAATTACTGTTGATTATTTCTTTTGCTAGTGCCTCTTCTTTTTCTTCTACGCGCCGTGTCTGTTGCAGGCGTTGGCGATCATGGCCCTCCAAACCTCTCGATTGTTTTTAGTTTGTAGCAGTTCTGTTGCGCTCCTTCTAAACCATCTTGACAGACAATCTGTCAAGATGGTTTGGAAGGAGCAATTGCAGTGCTATTCCATCTATTACCTGAGTGGGTGTTCCGTGCCGTTCACTAAAAGCCTTGTCTGGTTTGCTAATACATCCCCGAAATTGCTCCTTGACTGGGTTATCGAAGCGGAAAGCTGTGTCGTCGCCGTCTATTCCAATCGATGCTGTCACTTCCAATCGTGACAACAATCGAGAAAGATCCAGGGTTTCGGCGCAACTGCTGCCAACCAGAGACTGACGCTTCTGAGAGGCTTAATCTTAACTCAATCAAATAGAACAGACATGCGGTATTCTACAAGTGCGTGTCTGTGGTGTGTTGTACGAGCTGCTTCACCTCCATGTACCAGGGAAGCAGGGCGGGGCAGAGCAAGCTGGTACAGCGAGCGAAAATTCCACTTATGTGAACGTGCGCTCTTGGTGTAATTGTACTGTTGTCCAACAGTAGAGTTTATGACATCGTAAATTTCGCTGTTCGGTGTTGGTTAGAATAAGAACTTTTTCACTTATCCAGTCATATTTAGATGCCTACCATTCACTCATTATCAGCAATAATTCCCCGTTAGACAATAATTAGCGATTCTATAAACGATAAATCAAAATTGTTAATTTATTAATAATAAAATGTAGTGTCCTACTGAATTAAAATATAGGAGTTGAAATTGTTTTTCACAGTTGAAACTATTTTCAACGAACGTCCGGTGTAATACGTATGATCACATGCTCACGTACATGCACGCACGCCACGCACGCCACGCACGCCACGCACGCCACGCACGCCACGCACGCCACGCACGCCACGCACGCCACGCACGCCACGCACGCCACGCACGCCACGCACCGATACGCACTCTTTCGTGCACACTTTCACACACACACACACACACACACACACACACACACACACACACACACACACACACACACACACACACACACACACACACACACACACACACACACACACACACACACACGCACATACACACACATATACACGCACACACACACGCACCCACGCGCACACGCACACGCCCGCGCGCATGCACCCATGCATGCGAACATATCCCACAACCATGGAGTTAATTTAATAATAACCTAGTCGGATAATTAAAATAGTCAGTTATGAATAGTGAAAGTAAAACAATTATATCACAAATTATGAGTGGCCAGTTAGCTATTTGCCATATGAAAGAATAAAACGTTTAACAAAAAAAACCACAGCAGGTGCAACATGAATTTATTCACAATTGGTGACCATTATTTTACCCCTTTTACGGATAATTACGTGATTTCCTTTCCGCGCTCGTTACGCAGCGATCTGGTGAGAGGAAAGGGTAGAAACGGTCTATGTTGTAATCACAGGGTGTATTGTTACACATAGGTGGCGAAGATTACACCTGTAATAATTGCAGGGGTATGACAAATACGCGAGTGGGAAACTGTTTGTTACACGACAGTAATCATATCAATGGTAGTTTTATCACTCGGGGCAAAGGTTTTGGGTGAACGAAATTTCCGGTTCAGCGGACCATGTATATTCGTAGAGCCGATTGCTTTATCTTAAAAAATTAATATTACCGGAAGTAACTATACTTACCTAGTTGCGCAGGCGTCGTCGTGTGCACAACAGTTGGTAAGGTCAGTGTTAGGATGACATATTTATTCTAAACCGTCGTGAATGAGTGCAATTATTAACATAAAGTCATCGTATTTTTTTCAGCCGGCAAGAAATGTATTCATCTTCAAGTCTTCAAGAATATACTGCTAAAAAGTGATACTTCACTATCTCGCAGTTTCTAACGTCATTGTGGGCTAAAACAATGAAAACATAAGGTAATAAAATAAATAAATAAAACTAAATAAAGAGTTGCAGTCCATGAATAAAACGGAATCATGAGCAGAAATAAAACCTTTTCTAGATCCAGTCACTCGCATTCTCACCACGCACTCAGTACACGATTCCGCGACAGTCAGCATCGTGGGTTATACACGGCATAGACGAATCGGGACCGGATCCAGGTTTGCGCCTTGGGGGTTTATGCGAGATCGTAAACAGCTAAAGCAGTCACGTTTCGCCGACAGATCATTTTCCACGCAGCAGACATCGCATTCAATACAATTCTAGTAGAAATATGGCGGATACGGGAATTTGGAAAGAAATTGATGCATCCTCCAATCTACATTCGGTGGTGTGTGCGACGAAGCGTAACTGCAGGCGACGACCAGTCTGGATTCGTGTGTGAGAAAACATCGCCACATCATCTTTTAACGACGTAGAATAGCGCGGTCGCCCACGTTGCCAGTGAGGTGTTTGGTGCGGCGGCAAAACTGGCGTAGTGCGTCGCCAACCACGGTGCGTCTTTGGCCCTCTACTTGTAAAAACAAACCAGTACAGTTTAGCTACCATAGTCTGTAGTGATTATTTATCAAATGTGTATTAACCAAAAACCTCCATCTTTGGACCAGCTTTCCATACATCAGGGGTGAGTCCACGAATTGGGGTTGGGGTCGGAGTGGTTGTGAGAGTTCACAGTGTCAGTCACATTTATTACGCCTTTATTTTAAAACAAAAAGTGTTTTTTTGGGAAGAGGGCGTGCGTAACCTCATGAAACACAATAAACAACGTCCAAGAAACGTATCTTGCCCAATGCTATGAGTATGCCCAAGGTTACGCCCACAATCCAGTTCGCTGTAAATCAATACGGTACGTTGCGGTTGTTGATGCTGTCTACAAAAAAAATGGAATATAGAATTACCCACGGACGCAACTGTGCGGGTTTGAATTCTGTCAAAATACCCGTTTCCTGGTAGCACCTGTTGATGTCACGTACGATATTGTATTTATGTCACGTACGGCATTATATGGATGTCCTGTTTCTGAGTTATATGATGCCACTTACTTTGTCACGTAGGCCCCAATGTCGTCGTTGTTGTAGGGCGTACTTGTTTGTTTAAGTTCATCGCACGTATCCCCAAGTAGCGTTCGATAAGGCCGAGGTTGGGTTACCTCATTTGGTCGTTAACATGACGGCTACAAAGGATTCTTCATTGAACCGTATACTGTTGGTTTTCGTTCCATTTGAAGTTTGACGCTGGTCTCTCTTGAAATGTGAAACTGCACAACATAACGTCTACTGTGAAACATCACTTTTAAGTGAACTGTGAAGGCAATTACAAACATATATTCATGTAAACAAAATAACCTATCAGTTAGTTTTATTCACCTCACACAAAAAAACTAAATAATTAATATGATAATTTTATGTGCCAAAACCAAACCACATTGATTGAATTTTAAATCGTTCATTCTTCCTAGTGTTTGTTTGTTGTTTAATGATAGTTACCTCTGCCATGATACCCCCCCTCTTTGGAAAGGCATTTCATGTTAACGTTAACGAGGTGGTACGTGTGTACTGACGAGGTTTGCAGGACTGTTTACAAGTTTATGTTCAAAAACCGGATATGTATGTTTACATTTGTGAAGAAACTGTTAACCACGAAACAATAACTTTCCAATCATAAGTCCACAGGAAGTGTAATTGCTCAGTTTGCATCTTATTTCAGCCACGACGTTTCCCTTGGATAAGCATACATCATGACGAAAACTAACTGTCTTGGTTCGTTTCAGTGAATTATTTTGACCATCTGCTTTGGAATATCTGCATAGGGCTTACGTACATTTATTATATTAACTAATATATCCATATGTAGGTACATGTATTATATCGAGATAAATGAGTTGCATATATAGATTTACGTTGTTAAAGAGAAGTACATTTATTTATCCTACATTCATTTGTTATATAGAAGGTTTGTTTGTCTCTTCTTTGGAAGTCGTAGTTAGGTTGGCAGCGATATTGATCCTTTATGAATATTTAATTCTCCTACGTCTTTAAACCTTCGACGAACTACGAAAATATTTCATTATCACGCTTTTGGCGGGATGAATGTAAATTCCAGAACATCTTATACGGCTGCAGAAACTTCGCTATAACATGTGCTATGTTTATGTATGGATTTAGATAAAGGCGTAACACGTAAACACACGATTCTTCGCAGTTACATTTGTCAGCCGAAGTTTGCTGTTGTTGAATGAGTCACAATAAATAGCAACAAGCCGTGCTTTATCTGACAAGAACACAAAGCCAGGGACGGTCTAGATCTGGGGATGTTAAACGAGTGAATCATCGGGGCTTGTCGTATTAAGGGTGCACCCCGTAACGCTCCCCCTCTGTATGCTCGCTTTATAGACATGGTTTTTGTTGTGTCCAGTGAACCAGTTTTTCACCATACGATCTATTTAAACACGGCATATTTTAAGTAGTATATTTTTATTAAGCAATGGATTTCTCATAAAACAACTCGTCGGCAACAGAAGAACACGTGGAACCGCAGCTTATTTGTAGTTGCTGGTGTAAATACGTCAATGTTATACACATTCAAGAGAATAAACACGATATGCTATATGCTTCCCAATCCATTTACCATTATTATACAGATCTAAAGAATAACGAGATATAAATCATGTCGATCTTTTCGACAACATGTGTTGACAAAAATCGTGATTTATTATTTGAACATGGATATCGACACCTTTCTCACCTTTCCCCGCCTTCTCCCTGTGCGGGGTGGAGAGTTTTGCAGAGTCTCTTCCATTTCTTCCTGTCCTGAGCCCATTCTTCCTTCATCTGCCATGCCTTTAAATTTTTGTTCACAGTGTCCTGCCATCTCAACTTGGGCCTCCCTCTCGTTTCCCCTCTATTTCATCTCCATTTTCACATGTCCAAACCACTCCAGCCTTCTTCTTCTCATGATGATCAAAAATGCTCTCCACATCGGCTTCTTTCAATACGTCCTTATTCCTCCTGTGCTCCTGCAGGCTTACACCCATTGCCCATCTAATCATTATCATCTCCGTTGTTGCCAGTCGTCTTTCGTTTCTTGTCGATAGTGGCCCCGTTTCACAGCCGTAGAGAAGTGTCGGCCTAATTACCGTTTTGTAGAGCAGGACCTTTATCTTTTGTGGCACCTTCTTATCACATATCACTCCAGATAGTTCATTCCACCTACCCCACCCCTTTGACACTCGGCTCTCAGTTTCCTTACTGACACCTCCCTCCTTGTCTATGACAGAGCCAAGGTACTTAAATGTCTGTACTGTTGAGAGGTTTATCTTTTCCTGAGACCCATACTTTTTCATCTTCACCGGCTCTGTGTGCCCCGTTGGCGGGAGGTGTTCCGTCTTCGTTCTGCTGGTCTTTAGTCCACATCTCTCCATTTTTTTTCCATTTGTCCAATCTTTCTTCTATCCTACCTCCGTCTGAATCCCACAACACCAGGTCATCTGCGAACAATATAGCCCAGGGTGTCTGCTCCTTGATCTCCTCTGTCATCACGTCCAGGATAAAGATAAAAAGTAAAGGACTAAGGGCCGACCCCTGGTGTAGACCAACTTCAATCTTGATTTCCTCTGTCTTTCCAGCATTTGTCATGATGCTTGCCATACACCCTTCATACATGTCCTTTATGATGGTAATGTAGTATTCTGGTATGCTCTCCTTTCGGAAGCTATACCAGATCAGCTCTCTAGGAACTCTGTCATGTGCCTTCTCGAGGTCCACAAGCAGCATGTGTAGACCTCTTCTGAACTCCCTATGTTTCTCTTGGAGTATCCTGAGGCAGAACAGCGGTTGCACAGTCGACTTTCCCGGTTAGAATCTATACTGTCTTTCATTTATCTCCACTATTCCTCTCAACCTACTCTCTATCACCCTATCCCTGAGCTTCAGAACGTGGCTAAGAAGTTTGATCCCCGGAAGTTGTTACAATTTAAAGGGTCTCCTTTCTGTTTGTAGATTGGTGCAATCACGCTTTTCATTTATCTGGAATACCATCTCTCAAGGCCTGATTTAGCACTTCTACCATCCATTTCTCTCCTTCTTGTCCGAGCGCCTTCACTACCTCCATCGGTAGTTCGTCTGGTCCACACGCCTTGTTTTTCTTTTTCTTACCCATCTGTGTCCGCACCTAGTTAAGTTTGATTTCTTCAGTTGGGCCCTGTACTGCCTGCGTCCCTGCCATTTCTTGACTTTCATTCTCGACATTTAAGAGTTCATGGAAATAGTTCTTCCATTTCTTCCGTATCTCTTCGTCTTGGGTGAGTAGTGCCCCATCTTTTACAAAGGCTACCCTTCCTATGTCCGCTGATCTCCTCTTCCTGGTGTTTGCCAGCCGGTATATCCTTTATTTTCCTTCTTTCCCCTTCAGTTCCTCGTTCAACTGCCCGTACGCCTTATCCTTAGCTACTGTAATTGCCCGCTTGCTTTCTTTCTGTGCTTCCTTGTATCTCACCCGATCTTCTTCGTCTCTTGATGCCTGCCATTTCTTGTACCTCGTTCTTTTCTCACCGACCGCCTCCTGCACCTTCTCTCCCACCACCATGACTCCTTCTGAAAATATCTGCCTGGTATTGATTGTTCAAGCTTCTCTTTTGTAAGCTGCGTTATCTTTGGATACACCTCTGTCCGTGTTGTGGTATTTTCTTCAGTCTGCGAGGCAGCCAGCTGTTTCTTAACATTGAATGAATGAATCTCTTACTTCCTCCTCCTTCAATTTCCACAATTAACTTCTCGGCTGTTTCCAGTCAACGTTCCAATGTTCAACGTTGCTAATTTAATCGTCTGTCTACCCCTTCGCATGTTTTTTCGCAAGCACAGGGCGTTTGCGCTGCGCCTCGCTTACAGGGAACGCCCTAGCTGTAATATCTCTCCTATTTCGACTCGGCATGACATTTTTGTGGCAGGGATTGGGATTTTTACAGCCGGAAGCCCTTCCTGACACCAACCCTCCTCCTTTTTCCGGGCTTGGGACCGGCAGTTGGATGTGCTGCCTTGCACCCCCCAGGCTGAGTTCGACAGGCACCTTTACTAATATACTTATATACTAAGGCCCACGTACACGACATAGGTATTTATTGCATGTGTTTAAAGCATTCATAAATGATTTCAAGTTGGCTCGAGAAAGTACGATTTCGGCGTATTCTGTCTCGCATTTTTCTGAAGGTAAAAGGCGAATCTCTTGAGTAAGTGCAGAGGAAGAACACTGTGAACATAATTTTATTTGTAGCACTCGTAGCACTGTGGTTGCGGATAACGGCGGGAACGTGTTCTTTATTTTATATACGAACTGCACTATATGAACTTGTTTTATGGTTATAAGTATAGCTATGGTTCAAATCGTGTTGATACGGGCGGTGCATTGCGCCTTTTCCGTGAATAATACGTGATTCAGCTGAGCTGAACCTCCCAAGAAAGTATTGTTAAGATATTTTTTTATTAATTTATATACTGTCGAACCTCGAGATATTAAGAAAAACCAATGCCACAAAATGACAATAATAACAGTATATGAAATTGCAATAACTTAATTAATGTTTTAATATAATATCACCTTACAGATAATAATCCTGTCTACAAAACTGCCCCTGGATATACGCAGGATGTATTTTTAGCTTTTGGGTTATTGCCTTTTGAACATCGCGAATGCTCCTGCAATATACGCAGCCGGTTGTTTGATTGCAGGGTAGCTGTCAAACATGAGTTCGCAATCAACACAGACTTCAAATTTGACACATTACTTGGCAAAAGCATTACGTTTACGTATATGAAGTTTCAAAGATATTGAACATTTTATTTCACTTTGTCTTTTTATGCAAGTACACACACTTAACAATTAGATACACACTCCCACATGCGCGTACATCCACATACATTTTCGCATATACGCATAAGAAAACCCGCAAACAAAAGCATGTACACGAACGCTTGCACGTACGCACGCACACACATACACATACACATACCATACACACTAACACACACACCGATGTCATTATAAATACCGTTCGCAGTTGAATAATGTTAGCTTGTATTCTACGTTCAGGTACAGATCCTTTTGTCCAACGAAAGGATGGTTCCTTTTGGCCGATGGACCAGAGACTCCGATCTGAGGATTCTCACTGATTCAAACAGGTACCTATCCTCATATATACCAGGGGCCGGTTTCATGAAGCGTACTTAAAGTTACGCAATTACTTAGCGTCACGTGTTTGCGTAAACTCCTATGTCCGCTTATATTAAAAAACAAGTAATTTACTAAGACAATCATCTTAGCGTTAAGAACGTTCTTAGCCGCTTCATATAACTGGCCCCTGGTAGAACCACCATAAGAAACGTGAAGTTGAACTTTGGCCCATTTAGTGGTAGCTAGGCCCCCTGTTTAAGCCTACTGCATCATAAGTGGTAGAGCAATCGCGGTTGACCTAACAATGATGCCGATCACACCGTTAATGTTGAGACTGATTTCAAAAATCAGTAAATGTGCTGATGTGACATGGTTGATGTTGCGTCGAATGAGAACGTGTGCCTGCAAACATTAACTGATTCATTGAATAAAGCTCAGTAGGCCTACTAACAACTATTCATCTAAGAAAAGTGATTACTTTTAGTCTACTTGTCATATCAGCGAGTCTATTGCCAAAAAGGTAACATAATTGATTAACACGGCAACTGGGACAAAAAACAAATCCACGGTCGATTGTCCCAAGACGGATGAACTCAATAGCCCCTAGTGGACGAAGATAGAATTACCCCACCTTGTTCTCGCAGAGACAAGTGGTGCCATCTGGCGAATAAGAAACCAATATATGTCAATTATCCAGGTTACGTGGTTCGAGGTGGCGGCATTTTTTTAGCCCTCACAGCCTTTTTTGGCGAGTTCAATAAGGCGAGCGCGAGCAGGATAACAAAGCGAGACTAGTGTGCGAGCTTACATCGACCTCGTCTCGTACACAACGGGCCTCGCTTTGTCGACTTTTTTTCACCGTCTATCGACTGACAACCAGCAGTAACAATAATTAGTCGGAAGGTATGCCCCCCATGCACCCAGTGGATTTCTCAATGAAACTTACTTTTTTGCAACCCTGAAGGTGTCAAGTAAACATATTTGGATGTTTCCATTTCCAAATAATGTCTGAAGGGGTCCGTTTGGCGGCCATCTTGGATTTTGTCACGTGCGACTGGTAAAATCAAGGATACCTATAACTTGTGAACCATTCATCGTACAAAAAACAAATGAACTTTTTTGTATAATAGTGGCATGGGAAATCGCTTGAGATGATTACTTTGACGATTCAACGAGATGGGTCCAAAGTACCACACTGGCTCCAGGACACCCTCCTCAGTCTTTACCCATCCCTGCCCATCATCGATCGCAGGGCTTGGGTCGCAAGAAGCGAGGCTGGTTGGCCCGTTTGAGTTGGCTAGTCGGTAGTTGACCCGGCCAACATGGGGAATTGAATTATTCTTGCATGGTGTGAGGAGAGCCAGGTTAACCTTGGACTTGGTGGTGAGCTTCTCATTTTCTTCCACCACCTTCATCAGCATCTTGCCTCGCACAACATCCACTGACGTCTCGCGAGCCTGACCGTACATGAGGCAGGTGAAGGCCTCCAAATCTACCATCACCTCCGGCTTCACCGTCCAGTCATCACCAGGTTGCCTGGAAACGTTGTGATATTGTGGTTCTTCTGGAACTTCTTCAGGGGCGCCACCATGCCCTCGCCTTTGAAGGCGCTGGTGCAGTCCTCGCTTGAGAACACGTAGAACCCGAGCAATGTCGTGCGTCTTTTGGGTAGGGTACCTCCTCAGGGGTGTCATTTAGTAAGAAGTGTAGCATGGAGGCCTTGTTTGTTTTGGCGAAGAATCCGTCGGGGTGCCGAGGCTGGGAGGAACAGGGGTGAGGGAATACCGCATCAACTCATCAAGGTCGAGAGGCTCATCCAGGAACTGCGACGTGATAAGAAGCATAAAGGCCAGGTTGCTCTGCTCACGGTTCTGGATGAACTTTCCCTGTGAGGAGGTGAGCTTGGCCGTCTTGTTGGAGGTCTCCGTCGTCTTCAGCTTCTGCATCTTGATGGGTTCAAACAAGTTCTCCTCAGATGGCCCATTATGGAAACAATAACTGATGAAGGCCTTCTTAGTTTCCTTGCCAACTTTGTCAAGGGAAACATTAACACTGGATGCGACGTTGTAGAGCCGGTCTTTGTCAGGGATGGCGAATGGGTCGGTGAAGTTCTAGGTAGCAGTGAGTGTTCGCTGCACAGCTTTCTCGCTTTTCTTGATCTCTGGAGCCTCGAGTTCGCGATGCGTCTCTGACTTTGGACACACATCTCGAGCATCCTCTCAAAATACTGGGCATGGGCGCTTATGGTGCGGCACCAACGCTGATAGGCACTGAACATTGAGAACAGCCCTACTAGACCTCCTGCCGACTTGGCGAACTTCATGAACGTCTCCTCCATGGTTTTACTGACTGCGTTGAGTGCACCGGGGATGAGTGGCCGTGCCACCGTGACGCCGCCCTTCTCGAGAAGCTCCTTCGCGCCAGGGTGAGGCAGGTCGATGTTGATGAGGAACACCTCCAGCCAGGCCAAGTACCTGGAGTAGTTCGGGCCATCAAATGCGAAGAACTGGTTAGCCATCTCCCCATTGCACTTGTGGAAGAGCTTGAGGTTGTTGGTCTTCACAGAATAGACGTGCATGAGGATGAGGCGGGTGTGCTCAATGAAGTCGAACCAGAAGGTAGGGGTCTTGCCCAAGTGACCGACACGCATCTTGTCCTCAAACTCCATGTACTTGTTGACGATGGTGACAGTTGAGGGGTCCTGGAGAGCGAGGTCGAGGTTATCTCAGCTGCATGACTTGACCAGGTTGTTTACATGGACTTTTTCCTCCTGTTCAAACTTCTCCATCAGTAGCCGCTCTATCGCCTTATAGACAGTCTTCAGAATAGCGCCTTGGCATAAGCCTTCCAACTGAGGACACTGTTCAGGCAGCCGCTGGTGACGAGGCCAGCCTCGAGGATAATCTCAGCGTAGCCCCAGCCCCTGAACTTGTTGCCCAGTCACCATACTCATGTAATTCATCACAATGTGGAACTGTCATGGGGTGATTACATGCGACTTGTACTTCTCTGAAATTTCAATATTAAGGGAAGGGCCTTCATGCACCCAAAGAGGACGAACGTGTTGAGGACGTACTTTTGTCCGACCTCGGAGGTGACTTCTTCAGACCGTCTCAGTAGCTCCTGGATGACGGAGTACTCGGTGAAAAGTAATCAATGGTCGACTTCCTGGCGGGCTTCGCTCCAGTGGCGGAGATGAATCCACCAAACACGGGGACCGGCTGCTTCCCACTGCTCCCCGTCATCCGCACCAAGAACCACACACGGTACTCCGTCAAACTCACTTTGTACACCTTGTCGTTCTCCGCAGGAGCTGTGTACACGGCTCCATCTGGGAATTTAGGGCCTACTCGGTTGTAAATATGCAGAGGAGGGAGGGCTTCGGGGGTATCCCCCTTGAGTGACCGACTCTTAGCCAGATCATACAGCGGCAAGCCCCGCTCCTGCATGCTATCGAAGCCAGGTTTCACCTCCTGAATCATGATGCCGCTTGCACTATTCACGATATTGGGGCCATGGACACTGGTAGTAATTTTGTTTAGGTTATCCCATTCGAGATGGAACACGTCGTTTCCTTCCCCACTGATAATCTGAGGAGTCAGGTAGATCGACACCTCATTGATGGCCTTGGCCATGGCCGTCTCGAGTTCCAGGCCGAAGTCTGTTAAGGATGGTGATCAGCTGCTTGCTGCGGTACAGGTGCCGGACTGTGCGGCAGAGAAGGATGTGTTTCGGCAGCTTCCACTCACCCTTCATCATCGCACGGCAGAGGTCCTGGCAAATAAACAGCACGAGGCAACTCGTCTTCTTACACTTCTCTCCAACCTCTCCCTCTCCAGACATAGCAATGTTGAGGAAGTAGATAAGAAAATTAGAAAGCTGGTGAGGAGGAGGGGGAAGAGGAAGATGATCAGGAGATTGACTATGATGAGCTGCTTCTTGGCGATGATGATGATTAGTGTGTAGTGTCGAGGGTAAGTTACGGGTAGATAGTACTTGAGTTGATGTAGGTACTGATCGTAGTGGGTAATTTTCGTGTAGTTTCCTTTCTTCTTGGACTCATAATTAGCCCATTTTCTGTCTAGTAGTGGCATATAATGTTGAGTCAGTGCTTATGCGCAATCACATATGCTTAACTTAGTATTTGACTCGATTTCAGGCATAAACATATGGTATTATGTGCATTTTTAGGCAATAAATATCGTTGAATCGGTCAAAATAACAATCTCAAGCGATTCCTCATGGCACAATTATACGATAAAGTGGGTTCATTTGTTTTTGTATGATGCAAGGTTCAAAAGTTATGGGTATCCTTGATTTTACCAGTCGCGCGTGACAAATTCCAAGATGGCCGCCAAACGGACCCCTTCGGACATTATTCATTTACTAGATACCTTCCGGGTTGCAAAAAAGTAAGTTTCATTTATAAATCCACTGGATGCATGGGGGCATGCCTTCCGACTGTACTAAATGTGTGCCATTCTCAACGGTCGATACATTGAGCTAAAACACACGATTTTTTGTAGACCGTAACCAGAGTAGTTAAAGATAGCGGTATATTACACTGTGTTTCTCAAAAAGTATTATTATGTGGAAACAGTCAATACTTCGGTACGCACTCTCTTATCTCGACGAGTTGGCGATGAAGCCGGACAAGTATTGGCTAAATGAAGTGAGACATTGTTTTTTGATGCAGCCGCTCGCATTATTCGTGTGTGCAAACCACACTGCACAAAGGAGACAATACTATATAAGACAACAGCACATATCTTCGTTCTTTACACATATGAGTATTGGCGCATGACCCCTACTTCCGCTACCAGGACCCGAAGACCATACACACGTTTACTAATGATTTTTATATCCGTTAGAGCGAAGAAAAGGCGAGGATTGGCCGATGACTGAATTTTGTTGGTATAAAACAGTTTTTCCCGTTATACCGATATAAGTTAATTGATTACGTGTATACATAATCAAGATACTTAATTTTAAATATAAGTTAATAAGTATAAGTTTACTACAAGTGAAATGTGATTTAAGAAGAAACAGTGTTTAAAGGGTAGCGCTATGCAATGAACTTGGCGGTCATGCTTGACTTCCAGCTCTCAACATCACGTCACACACTTACGATAGTGCACCTGATTGAACCAGTGCGAACTGCGAAATCACTCTGTTGCTTGCTTCCCTTCTCTTCTGTGTTTTCATGCAGTCTTTTCCTGGTGCCACTTGTACGAAATTGTAACTCGGTTTCCTTATTCGACTTCATCTTCGCATCGAAACGTCTGTTTGCTGGCTGCCAATATTTGTCCCACTTTGGCCATTTGCAAAGAATATTGGCCATTTTGGCTCAAACGCGCGCTTTCAAGTCAACAATTAGCGTACACGTACTACGTACCACTAAATATACATTTCCTTACGTAATACACCCCATACATAGCTATACACGTAGGTCTTTACGAAAATGTGAATTTGCCTGTCGCGTCAAATAGCTTAACAGAAGTGTAAAAAGCCACAAGTTTGTGATTCATCGTGTTGAATTCGCGCCTAGCTGGCATATACAAGGTTGAGAAGTGTCCCGTAATCGTCCGCTTCAAATCGGAGAAGACACGCGACAGAGTGTTTCAGTCAAGAGCTTCACTTAAACAAAAGAACGAACGAGTAGCCGAGCGAAGTTTGAAGATCTTCATAAATGAAGATTTGACAACAATGCACGCAAAGTTGGCTTACGAAACAAGAGTGTTGAAAAAGGCAAACAAAATCAGAGACTGCTGGACGTACAATGGGAACATTGTAATCAAGGATGTCAACAACGTGATTCACAGGATAAACTCCTCGAATGAGCTGGACAAGTACCAGTGACATGCAAGACATAGCACCAAATGTCGGTGATAATGATGTGAATAATTAGTTGTTGCTCACGTGACATTTCTGACTGACACGAAATCTAGTTCTGCGATTGGCAATATCTGCTATATGAACTGTATTTTTTTTTCTTTTTTTTCTTCAATATCTTGTTTTGCTATTTGCAGTGCTCCCTAAATCAACTGTTTTGAATATATCTTAGTGCAGTTTATTACTCACTTGTGTTGTGACTTGTGATCCGTTTTCTGTTTAATGCTTCCTTATTTTCCACACGACTTTCTATTTGTTATAATATGGTAACCTATACATTTATATATATTGGAAATGTGTTTGTTAAAATGCATTAGATTGCATTAGCATTTGCAATGTCTGCTATAGGAACTATATGTATGTAAACAAGTTGGTTAAAGGGTACCTGCTTTTGTATTAACGTACGTTTACTTTCAATATCTTGTTTTGCTATTTGCAGTATTCTTTATATAATTTTTTATTTTTATATCTCTTAGTGCAATTGTCACTCACTTGTGTCGTGACTTGTTTCGTTTTCTGTTTAATGTCTATTTATGTTCCACACATGACTTTTTATTTGTTATAATATAATAACCTTTTTGCATTGTTTGCATTTATATATGTTGGAAATGTGTTGGTTAGAATCCATTAGAATGCATTAGCTCCTACCACTAGAAATACAGTTTTAATGTTATAGTTTTTTTTCTCGGACCATCTTGTCAAATGGTCCTGACTTTTTTTAATTACATCGCCTTTTTTTCATTGTATTTTTTTCTAAACATAATCTGTTTTTTATCTATTTCTGACACTTTATGTAGCTACTTATCATGCACCTCTTTAGCTTTACATGAACAAAATACAAATATTATTAAACAAAATCTAGTAACTCAAACACTAAAGGCACACACTCTTACTGAAACATTATTGCACACTGAAAATATGTTGATCTTATTACAATTTAAAAATATACTGAAATGATCACTGACGAAACTTTTCTCCAATTTACAGGTGGTATTACAAATAATTGTCTAAATAATATTCTAAACATCAGTAATACTGTTGATGAAAATAATGAATTGCCAACAATACGCCGATCGTCATATTATGATTTTGAAAAATTTCATTTGTTAGTTCAAAACAATAATAAACATTTCAGTATCCTAAGCTCAAATATACAGTCCATTAATGCAAAGTTTAGTGAGCTCGAGGCATTTGTAAATGACCTGTCTTCCTTTAATTTTAAATTTAGCATAATATGTCTCCAAGAGAGCTGGATATCTGATTATGATGACTTATCACTAATTCAATTAAATGGATATGACTGTATATCCCAAGGAAAAAGTTGCAGCACCAAAGGGGGATTATTAATGTATGTAGATAAACACTTTAATTATGAAGTAAAGATGAAATTAAATATGTATGAGCAATGGGAGGGACAAATAATACAAATAAATGGAGGAGGCTTATCGCAGACAGTCACTATAGGAAATATATACCGACCTCCAAGGCCTTTAACTGAAAACTATAACGAATTTATAAATGAATTTACAATGGTCATATCATCTATGCAACATCATCAAAACAACAACCTTATTCTTGCAGGGGACTACAATATAAATATGTTAAAAATAAACGAACAACAACACTGTAGCACTTTCTTTGACATGTTAACCTCATTTAGTCTCTTCCCCCAAATTACTCTTCCTACGAGGTTCACAACATATACTGGTACACTTATTGATAATTTTTTTTGTAATTTAACAAAGCATATTTTGCAAAGTACAGCAGGAATATTAATAAAAAACTGATCATCAACCATACTTTATGCTTATGAACACTGCTCTAAAAGAGGAACATACTACAAAATTTATACGAGTTAATGTACAAAATACAGAGGCTATGTTAAAAGTCAGAAATGATATAATCTCTTCTGAAATACATAACAAATTAGATACAAGTTCAAATGCTGATCCAAACCATAATTATGACATTATTATTAATGAAATAAATCAAGCTAAAAATAAATATATGACTAGCAAATTAGTGAAATTTAATAAATATAAACATAAAAAAATCTACATGGATAACTCAAGGCTTGCTAACCTCAATACAATACAGAGACAAACTTTACAAACAATTAAAAATCACAAACCCTGAATCTTCTGAATATGGCGTATTATTGATTAATCTGAAAACATACAATAGTATTTTGAAAAGAAGTTTTCGCAAAGCAAAGCAATCATATTTTGACAAATGTTTTAATCAATTTAAATTTGATATAAAAAACACTTGGAAAACCATAAATGAAATCCTGTCTAAACATAACATTAATAAATCATTTCCAAAATATTTTAAAGAATCCGATTCTATTGTGGCAGACAAACTAGAAATTGCAAATAAATTCAATACATTATTTACCAATATAGGTAGTAACCTGGCTAATGATATTAAATACAAAGGCATTCATGATCATTCATATTATCTAAATAATATAGTAAACTGTAATTTTACATTTAAATACGTTGAAGAAGATACCATAAAGAAAACAATAATTAATCTACCCAACAAAAGTAGCTGTGGATGTGATGGTCTCTCAGCCAAACTGCTAAAAATGCTTGAACCTGCACTAACCAAATCTTTAACTTTATTAATAAATCAAGTATTAACCACGGGAATATTCCCTGATAAATTAAAAATTGCTAAGGTAATTCCAATTTATAAAAAAGGTGAGCCAGCAGTGTTCAATAATTATAGACCCATATCTCTTCTACCAGCTATTTCAAAAGTACTTGAAAAAATTATTTTTGACCAATTATTATCTTATTTAAAAGACTCTAAGCTTTTGTTTGACCATCAGTATGGATTCCGACCTAAACATTCAACTGAATACGCAGCACTAGAATTAATAGATAGAATAATAACCAAACTGGATAAGGATGAAATACCCATTAATATTTACCTAGATCTTTCCAAAGCCTTTGATACCATTGACCATTTAATTTTAATTGACAAATTGAAATATTATGGTATACATGGAACAAATCTGAACTTATTCAGCAGTTACCTAACAAATCGTAAACAATATACGGAAATTGACAATACAAAATCAAAAATGTTATCAATAACAACAGGTGTACCACAAGGTTCAATCTTAGGACCCCTGTTATTCATCATATATATCAATGATTTTGCAAAAGCCAGTAAAATGTTTAATTTCATAATTTATGCTGATGATACAACTCTATCAAGTACACTAAACACTTTCAGCGATAACATACATGACGAAAATTTAGAATCTTTAATAAATGAAGAACTTTTAAAAATAAATGAATGGCTCAAAATAAATAAATTATCGCTAAACATAGCAAAATCGAAATACATGACATTTCAAAAGGCAAAGAAAAATATACAGACACTTACTCTGAAGATAGACAATGTAAATATTGAACAAGTCAAAGAATTTAATTTTTTGGGTTTAATTATAGATACAAATTTAAACTGGAAAAAGCACACTGAAAAAATTGCAAATGCTTGTTCTAAAAAAAATTGGCGTATTAAATAAATTGAAACATGTGTTACCTCTTCATATTAAAATAATATTATATAATTCTTTAATAGTGCCACACATTAATTATTGCATCATGGCGTGGGGCTTTCAATCAAATAGAATAATAAAACTTCAAAAAAAAGCCATGAGAATTATTACCTTAAGTAATTATACTTCCCACACAGAACCACTTCACAAAAAACTCAACTTGTTAAAAGTAGATGACATCCTTAAATTACAACAATTAAAATTTTACTATAAATATTTACACAATGACTTACCAGTTTATTTACAAAACTGGAGGATAATGTTTAACTATGAGGTACATAATCATGATACAAGAGTCAGGAATAAAATATACACTTATAAAATTAAACATGAATTTGCTAAGAAATGTCTTAGGCATAATTTGCCACTTTTACTAAATAACATTCCTGATATTGTCAAAGAAAAGCTTAGCACACACAGTTCACAAGGATTTGCCAAGTATGTTAAACTTTATTTTTTACAAAACTATCAAGTAACATGCACCAGGCAAAACTGCTACATATGTATGCAAAATTAAGAACTGACAACCACCTGTCAACTTGATACAATACAAAACAGTGCCTAAACGACAAACACAACAATCATGTAAGCTTGCTCACACTACACACATGCATACATATTATGTTTTTTTGTTATTTGTTTTTTTTCTTCTTCTTTTTCTGGAAGAATTTTATTAGGTGATCTACTGATTCAGTTAAAGTTTTATTGGAAAAGGTGGCTCCTCGATAGCGACTACCATAGTCTTAGAGGAGTCTCCTGACCCTACTTTTCGTTATTTATTATACATTATACCATGTTTACCAAAAGGTTATATATTTGTAAAATTTAATTTTTTTTACATGGATGTATTGTATGTATTGTTTGAGATGTCTGGGTCAAATAAAAGAAAATTCTTCTTCTTCTTCTTCTTCTTTGCGAGTCCTTAACACCACTAAAGTTGGCTTGACTACAGTGGTTATCAAGATTGTTGGATCCACTTTGGCCAATATGCCAATTTCCCCACTTTCCCCTATACGATGTCATTCCTCCGGTTGATTTGTAACGTGCAGTACACTGTGCCCGATGCACATGTAGCCAGGTGCGCAACACCAGCTAGTCTCTGTTTTAGTTTCTTTGGGAAGGCAGATGACTTACGCCTCGTGGCCATTGTAACAGACATACCCTCGTCGTCACCGTGCGGCAGAATGTGGGACGGTTATTCGATGGAAGAAATAAAACAATATGCAAATAAACTACATTTCTGGAAGCACAGGCGGATTTAGGCAAGGACAGGGAGTCATATGGTCCCCCATCAATATATGTAATGCCCTTCGCAACTTTGGGGACTCCTTTGCAGTTTGTAGTCTGACCCGACACCTGCCCATAAATTATAAATTGAACTTCCTAAATTATTCAGAACGCATTTAATTTGAGTATTCTTTTTTGACATCCCATACCCCAAACAATAGGAGATACCAGCAATTGCACCCTCTCTGCGCTGCATGCACATTGGACCATTGTCCACGCATCTGATCACGCCATTCCTCCATCGCATCGTTCCATCTCATCATCGAGTTACCAAATCCAGCACGCCACAGCGACGACCCTTCCCGTGATGCTCCTCGCGTAGTCTACGCCTGTTACACCAACACAAAATGATGGGCCTGCAATAAATGTTGCCCCCGACAAGGAGTGCTAAATCCGCCTATGGTGCGGTGTGTTGCCCAACTGGACAGACAGTCTGAGAGAAGCAGAGGAGTAAGGCCTACTTCGCTCAACAACGAGTGCCGACATAACATAGTTCTTGCATTGATAGTCAATTTCGACATATGACAATAATATCACGGTTTTTATAATTATCGGTTTGTTTTAGGACAGGTAGATCACGAGATATTTAACGAGACTTAACAATATTGCAATACATAGCAGAAAACAACAGACATGGCATGTGACTGAGGAAGCCGTTGGCGTATCGCGAGTTCAGTTATTCATCTATGTATAACTCACTCATCTGAGATAGTTGTCAAATGTGTTTTTAAACATATTAACACAAGACGAGGGTATCAGTAAAAGTTAACCGCGTAGCGTTGGTCAGTTCCCAGTCAGAGGTCGTTTGCTGATAAGGGATTTTGTCGAAACAATTCAGAGGTTGATAGCACGGAGTGAACCGGCGCCACTTCCCTTTCTTGGTGCAATGTGGGAAATGTACGCGTGGTGATCGATGCTTCTCACATAACATATCTTTGAAAATGTCGGTACTTTTCGGTGCCGTGCATCCAGCACAAAATGTATGAGCAGTGTCAGTACGCATCGTGCACCATTTGTTAATTCACCATTCACCTAATTAAAACTGTGGACAAATTAGAAAAACATAGAAACCATAATTATTATGACATTATAACATCTCTTTCAAATTAAACCCAATCTTTGTTGGTTGGTTATCGTTTGTCAGTTGTGGACAATAAAGACAATGTTAAACACATGCATTTTAATAACAGCGCTGAACATAGGTTGACATACATTTTAGAATTTAAACTTGAAGCACATCCCATAATAGAGCCAGTAAGTCTCGCGCCTCGTTTTCACTTTGAAGTCAGCTGGCGACATCCGTTGCGCTGTCGCCTGCGTAGGGAATAGGATATGTAGTGTCATTTGGGGTATAATCACACGAATGACACAGATGACTGATGAATGTTCCAGTTTCCGACTGATGGAAAGAAATCGAACAGGTGGGAGATGTTTTGTGTGTAACAATGTTACAGTAATCGAGTTTAGCGTTGGTTATAACTGAATACCTGTAATATTGCTAGGGCGATGTGTTTACCTCGTAACTTGTTGTAAGGCAGTTTGTGTTTCATTCGGGGATACAACAGCCACATGTGTGTGTGTGTGTGTGTGTGTGTGTGTGTGTGTGGTGTGTGTGTGTGTGTGTGTGTGTGTGTGTGTGTGTGTGTGTGGTGTGTGTGTGTGTGTGTGTGTGTGTGTGTGTGTGTGTGTGTGTGTGTGTGTGTGTGTGTGTGTGTGTGTGTGTGTGTGTGTGTGTGTGTGTGTGTGTGTGTGTGTGTGTGTGTGTGTACAACCGATCTCGTTAGCACTGTTCTGTTTTCATAGGTAGTTAATGCGGTGGGGAAACTGTAGTAGGTAATTATGTTCACAATAAACGTGCGTTTTATCAGCCTTACGTAGTCGTCACCCGGGATGTATTACATTTACAGGTATCCAGCTATAACCACCGATAAAATGATTAATGTTTATTACAAAACTTCCCCCGTCGCTTTAGTTTAATTTTATCAGTCAGAAACCAGAAGTATTATCAGTCTTTATATGTCATTCATGTGATTACACCTCCAAATAAAAAAACATCCTATTCCCTAAGCAGGCGCTGAATTACTTGTCGCTACTCGGCTCCATTCGCGCGGAATCTCGCTATGTACCGTGACCCACTTACAAGCCTTATTGACATGCAATGTGAGAGCATATCCAGAAGTAACAGTACCGCCACCTGGAGAGAATAGATGCTCTCGTCCTCTTCAGGGACGGAAGATCTTCAACCTTGGATTTGTGAACCCGAATAAAGGCTAATTTAGTTTCTATTTATTTTTGGTCTACAAGGTCATTCTTGTTTTCGGGAAAGTAGTCCCTGGATATTCTGGTTCAGTCTCCACATTCATGTAACATCCTAGCAAAATAGTGCCACTCACTGGTAAAGCTATTGCCTGTATCATAACAAATCTTACACACTGCTATCGATAAAAACAAAATTACGGGAAAATTATTTAGCTACCAAAATGGACAAACTCTAGTATTACACATTACAAGGTATGTTAACTAAACACAGTGTGTTCCTAATTAATAATAATAATAATATATTTTTTATATAGCGCCCCATACAAATAATTGTTCAGGGTGCTTTACAATGGTTATTACAATAAATTAATAACATATAATATAATATATATTTAAAGATACTAATGTGCTACAACGTATGCAATCATTACTACTAAGTAAAATCAACTATACTATTTAAAAATAAATAAGCACAAGTATGCAAGCTATTAAAACAATAAAATCGATTAGTTATCATATTTAATTACTTAAAATAAAGGTATTAATAATTACGATCGATTATCGAATGTTAAAATAATTTGTAAAAAGATGCGTCTTCAGTGCCACTTTAAATTGATAGACACTAGTGCATTAGCGTACAATGAGTGATAGTTGATTCCATGCTCTTGGAGCTGCAGAAGAGAATGCTCGTTCGCCGAGTTTAGTGCGGGGAGTGGGTTGTTTAAGGAGTAGTTTATCGGAGGAGCGTAGACAGCGTGTCGGGTAATACGGAGAGAGAAGTGCTGATAGATATGGAGATGCGAGGCCATGAAGGCATTTGAAAGTGAAAAATAGGGTCTTGAAAGTAACGCGACTGTTCACAGGAAGACAATGCAGCTAATTGAAGTGCAGAGGTGCCAAGTCTCATGCTTTGGGAAGCTGATTTTGTCATATTTCTTGCCAGTGATACTTTTCTTCCTTCTTTTTTTAATAAACAATTTCAACTTCTAATATAGAAAATGGCAACAATGTATCAGCTGTTACCTTGCCTTCGTTTTTTAAATGTCCGTATTTTGGTATTTTGGGGGGAGAGAGAGCCAGCGGGAGGGAGGGAGGGAGGGAGGGAGGGAGGGAAGGAGGGAGGAAGGGAGGGAGGGAGGGAGGGAGGGAGGGAGAGGGAGAAAGGGAGAGAGGGAGAGGGAGGAGAGAGGGAGAGAGAGGGGGAGAGGAGGATAGAGAGAGCCTTCTAACACCTGTTTTTTATTTAAACACCAGCCTTCTTTTCAATTCTTTACCTTGGCACATATGGTAGTGATGTGGGAAATCAATGGTACTATTAAACACATTTTTCAGAATTTATTCTGACCAACAGTAATCACGTGTACATACACAGCCGTCGTCAGTGCTTTTCTACCAATCATTACAATGGACACATACAAACAAGCACACACATATATGTTTATACAATACAATATTTGTTACAACGGAGACTAGCAGTACCCATGAGCGATTGTTCCTTCCGGTCGGTTATCTAGTGTACAGATGGCGCTGCATAGTGGCTACATTATTTGCACACCCGTCTTAAATATGCAAATGTATGAAGTCACAAATAAGAGCAACCGACTTTTGAACTGACACAAATCGCACTGGTTGATAATAAGTCGAAAAATAGAAAATAAACCACACGCAAACAAAATCACAATCAACGTCCAACGACACTCTCTCGCCGACACTGGACACACTTCCGAAAGTCGAAATGGAGTTGCCGACGTCATCGATTACGTCATCCATGTTGGCGGGAAAATGTGCTGATTGTCCGGTAGATGGAGTGCGTTGAAATGAGGAAGTATCGAACAGGAAGTGTCAAACTCATCTCGACAGGCACACGAAGTAGCAACAAGTGTGTTCGTAGGTGTACCAGGTGACGTTGGAGTACTGTCGATGCGAACTTAATCGCTCAACATTAGCTTAGCAAACTCTGCAAGCGAAATTGAACAACAGCAATGAAATGTGCACCTGAGTAACATTGCATGGTCTACAATTTACAGAGAAATATCGGCGACAACACACGAGAAAAGAACAAACTTTAACAGAAAACAGGTTCTAACTGTACACGAGTTAGGACGTCGCTGCTAATCAAGTAAAGAAGAGAATTATATAGAAACAGACACACATTGTTGGGTGTCGTCGCACAAGTTCGCAAAGTCCATCCAAACACATGGCATTGTGCAGGTCTATATATATATATATATACCTATATATATATATATATATACATATATATATATATTTATATATATATATGTATATCCCTCTCACTCACTCACTCTCTCTAAGTTGGACAACGTTTAGATTAAGTCAGAAGTGCAACGTTAAAATTTTTTTGAGACTTTGACAAAGAAAGAAACACACCAAAATGCAACGGTAACATCCAATCAGCTAACGTAAGCGCATATTTTATACATTCTTCAGATTAGTGTTTTTTCATAATAACACAGTTCTTTTTAACATATCCAACAAGTTAAATACCTACCAGGAACTGAAGAAGTCATCTTGGAAAGATGGCGACTATCCTTACGAGTATTAACATGTTTGATATATTATTAAGAACTGTGTTATCATGGTAACTTGAAATGACCTTGTCTGTTCCTAATTTATAAACACGCTGTTCTTAGTACTAGAACAAATATGATGCGTTGACTAAATCGGAAATTCTGTTCGCAGTTTGGATGTTTCGCTCACGAAACGTTCAAATCGAAAAACTCAATCAGTATTAGTGGAGGCAGGCGGGACTAACCGCAAGTTCGTGAAGCTGCTCTTTGATATTGGGCGTGCAAGTCGGGTTTCCACAATCACGCCCAGTGAAGACAACAAGTAAGACGACATGCAATACTATTGTATTATATTATTATTATTAATTAAGGGAACTTCCGTACATTTGTGTTGGCAGATACCAGGGGTGGCATAATACTATTGCAGCCCCTGTCTCGAGACGATGATTCCGGATAACGGAACAGACAAGGTCGTTGTCTACATATACACTTCACAGTTTTGCTCGGTGCTACGACTAGCCTCAAGTAAACAGCCGTGACGCAGAACGCCAGAGTGGAAGTGCAAATGTACCGAGTCTGAGTTGACGACACACGATAGCATCTCCGCTATATCCACGTCAGTCATTCATCAATTTTTTAAATTCTGCAAACAAAGTTAAACATCACGTGCAGACATGCCATGGCAAAACAGGCAGCGGAGTAATCTACTCAACTTTCCCTTCTTTGCTTTTATCACCTGGATTGTCATGATGTTATCAAAATATACTCAGTTAATTTACTAAGATAGTGTTTGAATAATCAGAACACTTGAACTATATGTGATAGTACAGGGCTGCGTTTATACACAGTTACGATAACATTAAGTTCGTGAGTCAAACACCACAGAAGTAATGTTTGTTAACGAGTGGCGGGGGGATCTCAATTAGGTCAAATAAGCCGGACGTGAAAAGGACAACAGCGGAAGCGGTGTTCCAAAGGGAGTTAGGCCCACACACTGAATGCTTTATTTATGTCATTTGAAATAGCATTATGTCAACCAGGTGATATTCGGAGATCAACACATATTGCTTAAGCAACACCACACGGCATTGGGTGACACGTCACGCCACACGCATAAGCACACAGCATAAGCTTGGCGCCTCCTTTTTGTTAGCAGTTAGCTCGGTCTTAAACGGGCAGTTGTTGATCACATTAACACACACATTTAGGCGGATGTTTCCAGGTGCACACTATGTGTATATCTTGAGAATGGGAATGGGACGTTCATTTCAACAACAACAGTTACAACACATAATTTGCCAAGTATACTACAATTATATAATTATAAACCACGTATCGATGTTGAAATGGGCAAGACGAAGTGTATCACTTATAACAGTTGCCTTTTCTGATGAACCACAAATGTTTGTTAATTTATTTATTTATGATATTTGCTATGGTTGAATTTGTTTTAACGTTTATGCAATATGTTGCAGGTGCCAGCGTTATAATGTTAGTAAGATGCTTCTGTATGAAACTGCAACTGAAATTCAGATAGAGGAGGCAGGCAGACAACCTTAATGAGTTGACCAAGTGGTTGGTTAAACGACACAGCAAACAACATCAGAAATTAGCGGCATGCCATTAAGAGTTAAACGAGGAAGGAAGAAATTAACCTCCGCAGCTTTACATATAGTCACATTCGATTTACCAATATACAAACAGGTTGTAATATTCGAAGACAATTATTACGTTTTTAGACACGGATTTCATGTCAACATAGACCGCATATACTAAGTGATGATAAATAAAGGTGCGTATAAATTCACAAGAAATTTCGACACAAATCGTTTAAGTTCAGAGAGCTAACTAGCATCTAAAGTTTTATCACAATTTATTATCCAAAACACAAGAAGAGAGAGCGTTCTTACGACGATAAATTACAACGATTTTACAACATAGGAATTTACATATCGTGTACGCTGACAAAACTGAAAGTCAACAAAGAAGGCACCATTAATCAACAGAAAATGGCGTCAACTAAATCGCCCCTCACTGGCGCATGCACGAACATCACGTGACGTAACGCCACCTACCGTCGTAGTCGACCCAGCCGCTGCCGTCCGTGTCGACGTCTGCGATCATGTCGTCGATGTCCTCCTCCGACAGGTCGTCGCCGAGGTTCTTGATGATCCAGCGCAGCTCCTTCACGTCCACCTCGCCCTTCTTCTCCTTGTCGAGCACGCGGAACATCTCCTTCAGCTCCTTCTCGTCCTCGTCATCTTGCATCTTGCGCTCGAGGATCATGCGGAACTCCTCGAAGTCAATGTAGCCGGTACCTACAGCGCACGCATGCCGATGAGAGCGGCCAGGTAGCGTCGTTGACGTTACCATTTCGGCAGGATTATTACGTAATAATAATAATTTTTATTATCGTTTTATTACAACTCGGGAAAGTTATGTTATATTGTTACAATAATAATAGTAATAATTATTATTATAACAATATAACATCATTTTTTCGAGTGGTAATAACATAATAATAATAATTATTATTATTATATATAACCTAATTTTCCGCGTCATTCAGGCGCATTACAAGATTAAAACATGTATGCATGAATCATACAGGAATTTATATAATACAAGAACATGTACAAAGATAAGTGGTAATAAAAATAATATATGCACGTATTGGATTGAAATATTGGTTTAAAATAAAGATAAAAGCAAATTCTTTTACAGCGCGGTATCCAGTCTGTAGCACTGCCCACTACGCTTTACGCTATAATCCTCGCAGGCCGGTTCATTCGGACACCATCTCGACTTCAGCCATGCTTCAACTATTGCGCAAATATTAAACTTTCACACACCCGCAGCTGTTTATAGCCAGGTATTTATTTGTATAACTGAGTAAACGGACGGAATGTGGAGTGAACAAAATTGCCCATGCTTCGAAACAGCAGCTGGAAGATCCGAAAACTGGTCCTCGAGATTGAGTGTCCGATGTCCAACTACGTCGCTACTGCGCCTCACCGAACGGCAGCGTAGTGCTTGGTGGCATTATAAATAAACTCCGGGATAGCAATGCGATTTGGGGTAAATAAGAAATACCAAACATGAAATCGATCACGTTCTAAGTGGCCTTCCTTACCGTCTGTGTCGATGTAATCTTCCATCTTCTCGAGGAAGTCGGGCTTGATGTTGTGCCCCAACTTGCGCATGATGCCGCTGATGTCGTTCACCCTGATACGGCCTTCATCGCGCTTGTCGAAAGCCTTGAAGGCATCGTCCGCGGCTGCAAAAGATCACGGAGTTGTAAAGCAGAGAACACACAACAAAGTGTGTATACTGTTAATGTCTCAATCTCCCATCTACTACCTCTATATTGGGGGTAACCTCCCATTTCGCACGTATTTTTATGGCCAGTCTCCCATATATGTCACCTGTTCTATGGCAAGTCTACCATCCTACTTGTTTTTGGACTAACCTTCCATCTCCCACCTGTTTTGGGGGCCACCCTACCACCCCCACTTGTTTTTGGGGGTCAACCTTCCATCTCTGATCTGTTTTTTTTTAAACCTCCCATCCCCACTTGTTTTGGGGTCAAACTTCCATCTCCGACCTGTTTTAGAGCCAATCGTCTATCCACCAACTGTTTTGGGACCAACCTCCAATCTCTCACCTGTTTTAGGGCCAACCTTCCACCCACCAGCTGTTTTGTGGTCGAACCTCCCACCAATTCTGTGATCTTACCTCCCTACACATCCAGTCTCTCACCTCCCACCAATTCAGTCTCTCACCTCCCACCAATCCAGTCTCTCACCTCCCACCAATCCTGTCTCTTACCTCCCACCAATCCAGTCTCTCCCCTCCCATCAATCCTGTCTCTCACCTCCCTCCAATCCAGTCTCTTACCTCCCACCAATCCTGTCTCTCCCCTCCCACCAATCCTGTCTCTCACCTCCCACCAATCCAGTCTCTTACCTCCCAACCATCCTGTCTCTTACCTCCCACCAATCCAGTCTCTCCCCTCCCACCAATCCTGTCTCTCACCTCCTACCAATCCAGTCTCTCACCTCCCACCAATCCAGTCTCTCACCTCCCACCAATTCAGTCTCTCCCCTCCCACCAATCCTGTCTCTCACCTCCCACCAATCCAGTCTCTTACCTCCCACCAATCCTGTCTCTTACCTCCCACCAATCCAGTCTCTCCCCTCCCACCAATCCTGTCTCTCACCTCCCACCAATCCAGTCTCTCACCTCCCACCAATCCTGTCTCTCGCCTCCCACCAATCCAGTCTCTCACCTCCCACCAATCCAGTCTCTCACCTCCCACCAGACCTGTCTCTCACCTCCCACCAATTCAGTCTCTCACATCCCACCAATCCAGTCTCTCACCTCCCACCAATCCAGTCTCACCTCCCACCAATCCAGTCTCTCACCTCCCACCAGACCTGTCTCTCACCTCCCACCAATCCTGTCTCTCACATCCCACCAATCCAGTCTCTCACCTCCCACCAATCCAGTCTCACCTCCCACCAATCCAGACTCTCACCTCCCACCAATCCAGTCTCTCACCTCCCACCAATCCAGTTTCTCTCCTCCCACCAATCCAGTCTTTCACATCCCTCCAATCCAATCTCTCATTTCACACTAAAGACAACTAATCCCCCACCTCCCACGTACTGTTACGAAGGCTCAGTGTTAGGTGTAAATGTCTATATCAAAGAATGGTAAAGAAGCCTATTTTTCTCTTCCAAAAACGTATTTATCATATGGGGCCACGTTTCAACTAAATATATTGGCGTATTATAACACTGACGCTCGCCAAAAACCTGCAACTACAGTTCCCCTAGAAGTTCAACAACAAAGAGAGAGACCATCACCCAGTGAGTCCACGACACGTAATATTTTTCATTTCCATTTTGGGATGGTTTCTTCTCCCGGCATCATGCTTTTTACATTTCTCCCGTGGGATCTACTACTTTCCCTTTCCCAAATAGAAGGGACATTTAGTGCCTCGTCAAAAAGACAAGCAATTTGTGGTAAACAAAGTTGCCCAGGTTTCGAAATGTCAGCAAGATGTATCCGAGCTCCAGTCCTCGTGATTGAAAATCCGGCGATCTACGTCAAACCACCGGATCATCACTCCCCACAAAACAGTAGGCTTACAATCCTACATTACATATATATAGTAGAGACGGAATATTTCGCAAATGCACTCTGTATAAGTACTGGTCTGTTAGTGGCTAGTGGTCAGTTGCTGGCATATGAATTCCCCAGACAACATTTTCAGAAATGCCTTCTTAATTGCACTCTGGCGGGAACTAACTGGGTATGTTCTATAGTTGACAACGGCGTTATCTTTCTTTTGCAATGCTTTACAAAACAGCAGTGTGTCTACAGTCCAGGCAGCCTGTCTTTAGCGCTGTTTGGAGTCTATTGGTATATCGACAGAGAGACAGAAGGTAGTCGTCTGATGACATAAAACAGATTCATGGTTTAATTGCTATGTCGTATAGCTAATACGCATCACTATAAAATGGTATAGTATTGGATACAGTCGTCCGGATGTTATTTCAGGTAGCCACGCGGAGCAACATAATAACTCGAGCGACCGATGGTATTCTACTTCACAGGTGGCGCGGTGTAAACCCACGCACGATTGACTAATCATCGGCCATCGACTTTGCTTGGCCCGTACCACGCAATTCCACGGTTCCATTTACTTCGCAAGCGGGTTTACTGGGTCGTTGCCATTTCAGTAATTTGTTGTTGATTAGTACACGAGCCACTCGGGTTAAAACTGAGCACTTTTGTTAGTTTGATGGTTGCCCACACCATTTGCTATTTCCAGCTCCCTGTTTTCACGTGCACTCGAACGCACACGTGGCCTAATTCCATTTCTGCTTTCATTGCACAGAACTTCAAAAGTGGTCTGCTCAGATGATTTGGAGCACGTTCATAAATTTGACAAGGGCGTGTTTTGCGAAAGAACAAGCGTTCCCTGTTGTGCGCCTTGTGAGTAAAACAAACCGCATGAACCGGAGCCGGAACATGCTTAATTTATTAAGGTCAAAGAACTACATAGTTGCAAAACGTGTTGCAACAACGCCGCACGTTTCAGAATAAGAACACGTACTAATTTACTCAACCACGATTTTTATATAAAAATCTGGAATTTTGCAAGTTGCCACAACGCATCAAGGACAAGGTGTACACATTTACAAATATACGCATGCTGACGAAGCATCAGTATTTTGCATCATACGTGAATGTCATCCCATCATCATTTGGCAGAAAGTGACGTTTTGTTAAATAAAATTACAATAATATTACAATAATACTATTAAGGTGGTTTAGCTGTCGACTATGGTTGTGTCACATCGAAATTTTCACGCACAGGCAATTTATATAATCCAGTCAGGATGGGACGATTTGGTGTGCACCCTTCTCACGACGGCAACACGACGGATCAAGTCTACCTTTTGACTGTAACTAGAAACTTAAGTTATATCATCCTTTCACACAGTCTTAACGTAGACCGTGTCCTGGTGTGGGGTGTTAGGAGGTCAGCGGCCTGGTGGAAGGCAGAGCTATGGCAACCCGAGGTAACCCGCGCGGCCCGGGGTGTTGTTAGTGTCAGAGACTACACGTCTACTCGGAACATACGCCGGCTCCATCCACGGGGCAACCGACGTGGAGAGATAGGGCAGTGAGAAGTAGATAGATACGTAGGGCGAGTGATGATAGTGAAGAGAATACCCGGTGAAGCGTGGGGGAAATGGATGAGGAGGGAAAGAGGAAAGGGATGGAGAGAGACACACGGAGACTGAGGGAGACAGACAGACAGACAGGCAGGCAGGCAGGCAGGCAGGCAGGCAGGCAGGCAGGCAGGCAGGCAGGCAGGCAGGCAGGCAGGCAGGCAGGCAGGCAGGCAGGCAGGCAGGCAGGCAGGCAGGCAGGCAGGCAGGCAGGCAGGCAGGCAGGCAGACAGACATAAACAAAGAGAAGGAGAGAAAGGAAGTATGGTTACAAGTCCATACATACATACGTACATACGTACATACGTACATACGCACCTACGTACATACGCACATACGCCATACATACATATGTACGTACACACATACGTACGTACATACATACGTACATACAAATACATAATTCTACACACGCATGTACGCACGTACGCACGCACACACGCACACACGCACACACGCACGCACACACGCACACACGCACACACGCACACACGCACACACGCACACACACACACACACGCAACGAGAGGAGAGACAGAAAGAAACGTGTGCAAAAACGGAATACGGTGGTCATACATCATCCACGTGAGACTATTTTTGCGTCTCGCCTGCCGATGTATCTCTGATATGGTCCCTGCGCAACCTACGTCAGATCCCAGGGATTCCCTATCGCCAAATATTCCAGTATTGCAACACCCAAACCAATATATGTAACCGTATCGCTGCGGGTTCAACTAATGCTTGGCCATGTAATACTGCAATTCAACCCGATTCAGATTACCAAGTAAACCTGTAAAATAAGTTATATATAATCATAACGCGTACAGAAAGAAGAGACAGTACTAGGTATTTCGCGGAATGACGCCCCTATATATCTCGGATCACCGTTACAGTTTCCCGTGGCAACGCTAGGTACGCTTTGCCAAATATGGAAGCCGAAATAAGCGAAGCGGTGCGGTTAACGCAAGCAGGCTCGCCGGCCGGGCTGCAGGCGCGATATAGAGCCGTAAACATTCTCGCTACTAGGGGGTCAGTTCATTGGCTCGCAGAGAGGTCCCTAAACCCATGCATCTCTCAAAACAAATCTCGGGTGAATGCGTTATCTGAAGGAGGTCCTTTGCAGTTTGTGAAACCGCCCCCTAGTTCCGAGAATGTTCCTGGCGATGGATGCTGACGATTGCTGCCAGCTGATAAGTACTAGGGTTACGGCTGTCCTGAGAACCGGTTCTCGGTGTTAGCCACCGGGCGGTAGTGTGAGGTGCGGTGGCCCTGGTGCATTCACTCGGTGTATGTAGCTACGTTCAATTCGTATCGCCGCATACACAACTTGCGTGCTGAGCGAAACTCCACGAGCGTACCACACTGACGTGGCTCTCGTGGTTTCACGCGTGGGCGGAGGAACATTGCTTCTCAGTGCCAGTGGACATGCGGGAGCGCTGTACTTGAACTAGATGCAGTCCTTTGTACCAGGGAAATTAGATTGGAACACTACTTTTGCGGCACATTTATGTTATTTAATCTACCATTATAACAATATTTTGAAACAAAAACAAGAAACTTTACATTTACCCATAGAATCGTCACACAAATGACATATGACACCGACGTGAACATAATTCACATTAAACATTGGTGTAACTAAGCTAGAAAAACACGCGACATTCCAAACCACTTGACCGATTGAATTAGTATCACGAATGTTTAGGACTTACCCTTAATTTGCGTCTCGCTTAGCTTCACGGTACTCTGAAAAAGTAAAATATCAAATTATCAATCCTATTGCCCACGTTTTCCAATTCACTGTTGGATCAAATGCCTCTTAAATCCGTGAGTAAAATTGTTCTTTATCCCACCTATCCTTCTTTTTATGCTGGCATACAATGCTGGCATCGTTCATCTGTTTTGCTCCGCCCGTCCGTGTCGTTCTCTTTGCCTGTTTACAGTATAGTTTACCTGCTTAATATTTCTATATCCAGCGTATTCATTATTCACTTCACGTTCTCTTTAAAGTTGTTTCTATTTCCGCCCCCTATAATCCTCTCTAAAGTTCGTTTGTTAGTTCTTTTGCGAACGGGTTCGCTCGGGCTCTAGACCCAGCACCCGCCGCCATTCCTAGAAATCCAACAGCGATAGCAAATATTGTGCCCGCATCCGCGCAGATACATCGGAGAACGCCTAGAAACGACACATATACACCTGTACAATTCAATAAAACGTAATCGCAGATCTAGAAAGTCAAGTCAACGTTCGCTGACCGTGTTTCGCACTCACCATGATGGCCGGAGATGTGACGCGGCTGAAGGGAAGCGAGCACAAGAAGGAAAGTACGGCCGATGTCGTCCCCTGATCGCTACTCCCTCCTCTTGCCGGGATCTCGCCTACTCGTCTCGGGTTTCGCGGTGCGGGGCGGCTGCGGCTGCGGCAGCGCCAAATCAGCCCGGGCCGGCCCGCGAGACAGGGCGGCGTATGACAGACGCACTCTCGAAATAAAATCATACACCAGCCGTGCACGCTGCATGCGGCTCGTGGCCGGCATAGCATTCACGGACTGGCCCGGCTATTTTCTCCCACTCAGGCCGTTGGCGTTATAATTAGCCGACATCCACATCGTGGCTGCGGACAGAGGAATATAGTTGGAGGCTGTGTAATGGGCACGTGCAGTGACAGCCTTAAAAAAAAACTGGAAACGATAATGATCCCATCAATATTTGCGGGTATGAGATTGGTCGTCAATGTGTCACGGGGTTATCTCGGATCTGTCCAAAGCAACGCGCTCGCAGTGAGTTGCGACGTCGAACGTTATTAAATTCACTAAGACAATCCCATGGTAACAGATTTTACGTCCTATAATATTACATTTGTTGGTATTGCTTGGAGCCAAGATGGCGTTCTGCGCAATACAGCGGGTGTGCCACAATATCACCACATTCTTACCTTCCAGCTACCAAAAAAATTATTATTGAGCTAGACTACCCCGGCAAATGGCTGGCGGAGTATTTTTAATTTTGTCCTGTGACAGCCATTGCTGTTATGGGGCAGTTCTGACATTTTCCAAACTATATATCCTATATAGTAAAAACGCGAAAAAAATGTGTAATTGCAATGTTCGGTCCTCTTGCAATAACGTGTTTTGCGCTGTTAGCGGTTTCGCAAAAGTTCTCTAGCCCTTGTGTTGACCTATCTAGACCATCATAAGTTTACATATCTCGTATGCATATTTTGTGACATGTATCCAATTAAATGACAAATTGCAAAAAGAACACATATATAATATTGCTTAATGAAAATGTTTTTTAATTTAGACAGGTTAATACACTTTTTGGCAAGTATGAAAGAGTTTGGTATAGGCCCTCTGTTACGTTGTTCACTATGTTGGTTCAAATAGTGGTACAACTTGGTGTCATCTCGCTTACGTTTTTTACCGCATATGCGGAAAACAAAACATAATGTGAATAGCTAAAAGAACTGCTGTCGTTAGCTGAGATGTAGTGCAGCTTTCATTCAACAATAATTCAAATCCTAAGTACAGTCATTGCTTCTGTAGACTTCATCGAAGTTAAATTTGAAAATATTGGCCCAAATGCGTAATGGAGATGATGCTTATTTTAAGACTAGATCCCAATAAACTGTTCATCTGTTTTTCTTGTCTTTTTATACATTATTCATGCCAGGTGCTCTATAGATTGGCACCTTTTCTGATTTCTACCTGCTTCACAATATTGCGCAATTGAGGTTAGAATGTTGAGTGCCATCTCCGTAACACAGCGCTGTTGTTAACCGGATAACCAGAAGACCAGTACTGTCACCGGCTGTTTCAATGTGGAACAATCATTATTGTCATCAATTTGACCAACACCTGCATTTGTATGAGTTTCGGCATCGTATTTTTTGTTCTCTCAAAAAGTATTAATGATTTTACGATACATTTCGTAATTATGGTCATTTACCCCGCAACACGGTGTTAAATATTTCTAAATTGATTTATATATCTTACTACTTTCTTACATAGAATTCGAATATACATCATTCAAAAATATTATCATTAAGAATCAACACATATCAATATGGAAACACTGGACATGTTGAGAGTCGTCATCGTTACGCTTCTCTGTTGTAAACCGGAAAAACGGAAGACCAATATTGTCACCGGTCGTTTCAATGTGGAATGTCGTTACTGACATCGGTTTAACCAACAGAATGCATGTGTATGAGTTTCGGCATCATACTATCCTCTCACAATTATTAAAAGTTTTACTATACATTACGTAACTAACTTTCTTTATCCCCACAAGACGGTGTACAATATCTCAAAAAGGGTTTATATATCTTCCTTTCAAACATACCGTTCGAATAAACATCAAGAAGATTAGCAATACAAATCAACACATCTTTACGGAAACACTGATGTACTGTGGACATTACGGAGGCGATGCTTCATCAAATTTCCGTTGAATTAATTCATATAATTAAACGTGTTAAATACACATTTGTACGTGGAAATTAATAACAAAATAACTTAATGTGATGGCATTTACTACGCGACTACTTCACCCAAGTCATGCTAGGTGACAATCAGTGAGCAGCCTATTAAGAAGTTGTTTATGTGACACTGCCCAAGAGTGTTCCCAGGCAACACAGAGCCTGATTGTAGACCAGCATGAAGCGTACTTAAAGTTACGCAATTACTTAGCGTCACGTGTTTGCGTAAACCCCTATGTTCGCTTATATTAAAAAAAAAATCACGTCATTTACTAAGACAATCATCTTAGCGTTAAGAACGTTCTTAGCCGCTTCATGAAACCGGCCCCAGCAGTAGCCCACTATTCAGGACAACTTCTGACGCGACAACTTGTGGATAAAGACCCTTATGAACACGTCCACTATTTGCCTAAATACCAGGGGCCGGTTTCATGAAGAGGCTAAGAACGTTCTTAACGCTAACATGACTGTCTTAGTAATTGACGTGATTTTTTTAATATAAGCGAACATAGGAGTTTACGCAAACACGTGACGCCAAGTAATTGCGTAACTTTAAGTACGCTTCATGAAACCGGCCCCTGATCTTTCGGGTGGATGTCGTTGAGAAGTTGTCAACGTCTCAATCAGAAGTATTAAAAATCGGCGTATTTCTCCAGTGAACAAATGACCTTCCACCCAACAGTTGTACAAATTCAACTGTACCGAGAGCTAGCTGCAGCAAAAAGCATACGAATTAACATCTGATGTTGTCCTGCTCCCCGCCACGCAGAACAGATTCGTAGTTATGGTTCCATGCATCAACGTTGTTAAGATATGGGACCTTGGTTTTGACGATCGCCATCTTAAAAAGTGGCGACCGCAATCTTAAAAAGTGACGACCGTCATCTTAAAAGCGGCGGGTATGTATGTTGAATAATATCAAAAGTAAAATATTTGAAATCTTTAATTCTGCAACCTTAGATATTTTGACACAAAAATAATGGCTCTAGATAACCCAGACCCAGCTAATAAGATATGAAAATAATAATTGTCGCGGCCTTCTTTAAAAATGGTCACCGGAGCCAACCATAGCAACATATGAGATGGCTACATTAGCAAATATTTATGTTAATGTACTGTATAGTCTAAGTGTGTACCAAATGCCATGCATGTATCACAATAATTTAAATGAAACCATGCTTGGTTTCATATTTGGTCCGCCGGAGTCGGAGGATTGTCGAACCGCTTCCAGAAAGCTCGATTATTCATAGCCTCGAGTATCCAGGCGCCATGAGGTGGCAACATTGGCCCCTCACTACGACCTGGGTTATTAAGCTCCTGCCAATGTTACCGGTAGGAGGCTTTACTCCAGATTCGGGTAGAGAGGATGATTGGCTCTCAGGCCAACTACGAAATAACAAATTAAATAATTAAATAATGATACACTTTTTATCAGATAATACTATACTATAACAACTATTCAACATTAAATTTATATTGGAACATACACAAAATAAACCGACATCAAACCTTTGTCGTCGTTTAGTGCCTTTTAATCACATGCATATTCACTAGGTGGCAGCTCTCGTGGCTGTCAACAAGTGGGCAGTCAAAACGCGACTCTGAGCCAAACTATCTTCCTGGCGAAGTCACGCAGCCAGGCGAGAGTCGTTTAAGCGATACTAAATTGTTCAATTGTAAGTGAGCGAGTGAGTGAGTGAGTAAGTGAGTGAGTAAATTTATTTTCCTCATCCTCCCGATATACAATATAACTCACGGCAACATAGAAGAGGTGGCTACCAGAGAAGTGTAAATTTATCGAGCTGATAGCCTTTAAGTCAAACTACGTACAGGGTATTTGTTTAATTATAAGCTAAATTTAGAATAGTTTCGAAACCATCGTATGTGAGGAAATTTGTTTGGCAAATTGGACAAATCATACTATTAAATAAAACTGTTTTCAAACTCTTACATATATATTGTTTTTAGTTAAGTAACATACTATAGTATGGTGTACTCCGGAAAATCCGATTTGTTTTTACCCCTTTTGAAAATGTTTATCACGCCAACTGCCACCCTTGGTAACAGATTACATGGTTTTATGATATTACATAAAATTAAAGTTTTAACCTTACCTAAATGTATGACTACTTTGAAAAATAATACAACGGATATTTTACAATTTTAAACGTACAATCTGGATATCGCCAATAACAAGAATATCTCATTCTTTCAAAAGTATCCCCATATTTTTGTAAAACGAGTGTTATCTTCCAGTTGGAAATATATCTGCAATCTGTCTTCAAATTAGTCAGTTTTAGATATTTTCTTGTGGGTTTGCTTAGCATCAGCACTGGATCTCGAAGGATGTGGGAGACAACACCTACTTCTTCTTCAATTTCTCATTAGAATTTGTTGCCAGACTGCTTGAAATGTTGGAGAAAGAATTCCTCGGCATTCTGAATGAAGTGGTGTATGTGTGCTGTATTGATGGCTAGACTGACATTGCCTTTCACCGCCACCCAGACAACATGACAGGGTCCTTCCTTTCCACGTCCTACTTCAAACGACGTTCAGGAGTATTTTATCTAATACACAGGGACTTGCTGCCTTGCGACAGTTATCTGGAATCCTTTAATTTCTATAACAAAACTTGGCAGATGTTGCATTTGGAGGGTTTCGGAGAACCTCAGCTCCGCGATATTCACCACGTTTCGAAGCCTATGAGTATAATTGTGAATTTTATGTACATCTCTATAGGCTGATCATTATCATCATTGTGCAGCCGTAGTGTCCCGTAGTTGGGCGAAAGCCTCGGCATGTCGTTTCCAAATCTGCCTGTCTTGCGCCATCCTCTGCCAAATGATGCCCTTCCGGTACTCGTCTACAAGTATAGTTCGTCTCTCCACCGTCTCGCCAGTCTTCCTGTAGATAGTTTCCCTTCGTAAGGTCTCGAGGTTGTGATACGCGATGTCCATCGGTTATCTCGTAGTCTGCTGATGTGCCCTGCCCAGGTCCATTACTGTCTTCTGATTTGTTCTATCACGTCTATGACCTTAGTCTTCTCTCTTACCCATATGTTTGTTTCTCTTTCTCCCGATATGTGATGTTTAACACACTTCTTTCCATCTTTGTTTGAGCGGCTGCTAGCTTGTTCTTTGCCTTCATGGTGAGTGCCCATGATTCCGCGCCGCAAGTCATCACTGAAAGTACGCACGAGTTGAAGACTTGTCTCTTCAAGCAGGTTCCAAAGTTACCCTTGAAGATGTTGCGGTGTTTGGCGAATGCTGTCCAGCCGGCGGTGATCCTTCGTTGAATAACAAATGAATGGTGTAATATTATTGTCTGGTGTACTTTGTTAGTATTATTATTGTTGCATCTAAACAACAGTAGCGCAACTGGCTGTAAATTATTGTTTATGCTTTAATTCAGTTAAAGGGAGGATGAAACGCTCGAACAACCATAGCCCAAACATAAGAACATACCATTTACGGTACACGTCACCATGATTTGGTGAGCACAGCGCCACGGTATAGTTTAAATAATTTTCCAAACTTGGCCCTTATCGGCACTGGGCGGCGTCATTACTATCCAGCGGCCAGTGGTTTGACTCGCGAAATGTCAGCACTGCTGCCAACAGTAATTCAATGGGCGACGCAGTACAGCTCCCAGAAAAACCGACGAATCGCATTCAAAAACATAAAAATAGACAAACTGAATGTGCTGAATGGCTACTAGAAGTACTATAAATGGTAGGAAACAACTTTTCACACACGGAAGGATTGTCAGAGAAAAAAACACAGTTATAAATGATTTGGAATGTCCGCCGGCGGCAAGCTTTGCTAGAGTCTGCGGATGTAACTTTTGAACGCTGATTGCAAAACTAAATACCAATGTGGAAAAGTTTAAGAACTGAAATAACTCAGCTTCCAAGTTTAACAATAAAAAATTAAAATTAAAATCTTCATAACTTTCTGCATATTTGTAAACCTTCCAAAGCACAAGCCGCTCTGTACCAAGTGTATCAATGAACTGTGACTGTTACTTTGTACTTGATCTCTTCTAATTCTTATTGTATTTACCACGTGTTTTGGTACGAGATGGGCATAGCGCCTCATCTGTCTACGTCCCTTCAACAGCAGCAGCAGCATCACATGCACCACACTGTACAATTGTAAAAAAAGTATGTTTTTCAGTTTGTTTGATAAAAGAACAGGTTTCTGTCATTACCGATGTAATTATTAATGACATGTAAATAGTATATGTATTTAAATATATGGCATTTTGAACGTTTTTGATACCACCACCACCACATTGTAACGCTAATTATGCGCGTGTATGTGGGCGTGTGTGCGTGTGTGTCTGTGTTTGTCTGTTTGTTTTGTGTAGGGTGGTGGGGTGGGGTGGGGTGGGGCATGACCGGGGGTGGGGCGCTTGATACAGTCTTAGCTGGCAAACATTTCATCCTAGATTAGTCCGTGCACAGGACTACTGTTCAAATTTCTACTTCATCACTTTCGCCATCAGCATAGGCGCTACCCTAATTACTGGAATCGAACACACGACTACCTACAGTTCAGAATCACTTTCTTTCGTCATTGGTCATTATATACTCAAGAGATTCTATAAAAAAAACTAATTTTAGCCTTGGCATCGTTCCCATGAGAAAATGTATTTTTTTCACACTTCAAGCACTGCATTTCCGGTCTATCGTGACGGCTACCCGGATTCTAGGGTAAACATCCGGGCATATCGTAACATTTCAAAGTACGGTTTTCTCTTTACGCAAAAGCAAGAGGCACCAAAGGTGGTGTTACCTGACGGCGACTAGATCATCTAGGCTAGGATAATCATAGCCTCGATTATCAGAGTGCCGAAAGGCGTATTACGGATATATTAACTCCATGATAGGCGAAAACAATAAAAATGAGGGAAATCTAAAGAAGTTTTGGTCTTTCATCAAAAGCAAAAAGAAGGACAACAGCGGAGTAGCCCCACTCACGAAGAATGGCATCGTCCACAGTGACAGCCAGACTAAAGCTGACATTCTTAATATGCAGTTCTCATCAGTCTTCACCGACGGAGACACGAACAATGTACTGAGCCTTGGAATGAGCCCATACAGTGACTTTCCGCATATCAGAGTATCTGAAGCAGGAGTAAGAAAACTACTGGAAGCAGTCAAACCCCACAAAGCCACAGGACCTGATGGGATCCCAGCCAGGCTCCTGAAAGACTATGCCGCAGAACTTGCACCAGTGTTAGCACTCATCTACCAGGCATCACTCAACCAAGGTACAGTACCAGCAGACTGGAAGCACGCCTGGGTCATACCAGTATACAAGAAGGGAACAAGAACTACTGCTTCAAACTATAGACCCATATCCCTCACGAACATCTCCTGCAAGACATTGGAACACATCGTACACAGTAACCTGATGGACCACTTGGAACAGCACAACATCCTATCTGACTACCAGCATGGGTTTCGCAAACGTAGGTCCTGTGAAACCCAACTCATCCAAGCTGTCGATGACCTAGCGATGTGCCTCAACGAGGGTGGCCAGATCGACGCTGTGCTGTTGGATTTCTCAAAGGCGTTTGACAAAGTATCCCACCACCACCTGGCTACCAAACTTCACCATTACGGAGTGCGAGGGAAGATGTTGGACTGGGTCAAAAGCTTCCTGAGCAGCCGCACCCAGGAAGTCATTCTGGAAGGCAAAAGATCATCGTCGGCTGCAGTGACCTCAGGCGTCCCACAGGGTTCAGTCCTTGGACCCATCCTCTTCCTTTGCTACATAAATGACCTACCAGACCAAGTGTCCTCTACTGTACGCCTATTTGCCGTTGACTGTCTCCTGTACCGAAACATCAACTCACGAGATGATGCAGATAAACTACAAGATGACATATACAAGCTACAGATGTGGGGAAAAAAATGGCTGATGGTGTTTAATCCGGACAAGTGCGAAGTTATCCGAATTACCAACAGAAGGAAGAAGAGAATTGTCAGTGATTACTCTATCCACGGACAACAATTGAAGGAGGTCAATGGAGCCAAGTACCTTGGAGTAACCATCGACAGGACACTAACATGGAGCGAACACATCAGCAACGTGACAAAGAAGGCTAACAACACCAGAGCTTTCCTACAGCGGAACATCAGCAGATGCCCACAAGCCATCAAAGCATTATGCTATCAGACGTTCGTTAGACCCATCGTGGAATATGCGTCGACAGCATGGGATCCATCCACAGAGAAGAACATCAAGGCCGTGGAAAATGTACAACGACAAGCTGCTCGCTTCGTGAAGAGCGACTACCGTCGACGCAGCAGTGTGACAACCATGATCGAAAGCCTGAAATGGGAGACCCTTGCGAGTAGGCGGGCTAATGCCAAGCTCATAATGCTCTACCGCATCAGGAACAAGTTAGTGGACATAACAACGACTTCACTCACCGCCGCTTCAACTCGTACCAGAGGCAACGCATATCGCTACTTCCAGACATTCACCCGCATCGACGCATACAAGCACTCATTCTTTCCAAGCACCATCAAATCATGGAACAAATGCACACAACAGCTAGTTAGCAAACAATCACTGGACTCATTTAGACAGCACCTCCTCTCGCCTGCCTAAAGTAATCTACGCCCACAAAGGCAAAGCTATAGGCACCCCGACTATAGAGTCTTCTGATCTGCCTAAACGTCACAAAATAAGCAATAGACCCAAACCAACGCTACACCACCCGCTACTTGCGACGGCCCACCCAAGCTCGACAATACTCTAGCCACATACATGTGGCTGATACAGAGTTCTGAGCTGTACATAAGAAGAAGAAGAAGATCCAGGCTCCACGATGTGGCGCCACCGTACGTATCCCCCAACTAAAGTCTAGTCTCGCTTAGCCGACTATCGCATGACTGCGTGACATCGCCAGAACGATAGTCTGGCTCTAAATAGCCCTTTTGAATGTTATGCCATGAGAGCTGCCACCTAGTGAATATGCATGTGATTAAAAGGCATTAAACTACGAAAAAAATGTAATGTCGGTTTATTTTGTGTGTGACATGTTTCAATATAAGTTTAATGTTGAATAGTTGTTATAGTATAGTATTATCTGATCAAAATTGTATCCTTATTTAATTTGTTATTTCATAGTTGGCCTGAGAGCCAATCATCGTCTCTACCCGAATCTGGGGTAAAGCCCCCTACCCGTAACAAACGCAGGAGCTTAATATTCCAGTCCGTTGTGACGGGCCAATGCTGTCACCTCACGGCGACTGGATAATCGAGTCTAACTAAAGCCTGGAATCGGAACCGCCCTCCCGTCGAGACGATTATCCTGGTTCAGTGATGTGGCGCCACCGTTTGTCGCCCTAACGATAGCCTGGAAAGAAGTCATCGAATAAGTTTAATAATAAGAGACATTGTTCGACGCATGATCATGGGGAGATTTTTCTTCCCGCCTCCACTGCCTTACTCTCGCCCGGCTGCGTGACTTCGCCTACGGTGCTCCCATCTCGGTGCATTGATAATAGTAGTCTCGTTTAACCGACTCTCGCCTGGCTGCGTGACTTCGCCAGGAAGACAGTCTGGCACTGAATGGCCCTTCTGAATGTTATCCGCTAGATGGCAACACTGGTATACTCCTGAATTAAAATGTCATCCATTTATGAAGTTATATGTGACGTATTGTCAGGATTTGCCGTGTTTTAATAATTATTAGTCTCGCTTAAACGACTCTCGCCTGGCTGCGTGACTTCGCCAGGAAGATAGTCTGGCTCAGAATCGCGTTTTGACTGTTCACTGCCAGTTAGCACGTCTATCCCCCAGAATGTTTATATGTTATGTATGTTTTCGATAACGAAATGAAATTACGAAATAGTGCCCGAATTAGTATTATACAAAATAAAATGAATTTTAAACTAAATTAACACAAACAAAAGTTTCGAGTATTCAGCGGAATTTGAACCGAGGACCCTAAAATTAGCTGCTTGACACGCTACCGACTTAGCCACCTAGATCAGCACGTTTTGGTTGTACTTTGGCGACTACATATATTAATTAGTAGCGCGAGACATCGATTGCACTTTGTTTAGTTAAAAGTGTCCTTGTTTGGTATTTATATCATGTTTATTCACACTTAAGTCTTTTGCTTCTGCTCGAGCATAAGCAAAGAACGTCAGTACGGAATCTTCGACAGTCACGAGAACCGCCACCTAGTGCACATGCATGTGATTAAAAGGCACTAAACTACGAACAAAAATTTAATATCGGTTTATTTTGTGTGTGACATGTTTCAATTATAAGTTTCATGTTGAATGGTTGTTATAGTATAGTATTATCTGCTAAAGGGGTATCCTTATTTAATTTGTTATTTCATAGTTGGTCTGAGAGGCAATTTTCATTTCTACCCGAATCTGGGGTAAAGCCCCCTCCCGGTAACATTAGCAGGAGCTTAATAATCCAGGTCGTAGTGATGGGACAATGCTGCCACCTCACGGCGCCTGGATAATCGAGGCTAGGATAATCGAGGCTACCACGGCACTGGACAAACCAACAAAAATGTCCACAAAAAGGTTGTTGAACATGTTACTTTTTTTGCACAGTAATGTCTACACATTGAATATAAATCTTAGTAATCGGTACGGTTTTTGATCAGACGTTGGTATTGGTCAGAAATCGCAGTTCGTATTCCTCGTGTTTTTCATTACGACGATGTGCTTCTGTACGTTACCCGCTAGATGGAGGTACTATTTTGATTAATGGGTCATTACTCCCTCAATGTGGACCGAGTTTGAATACGATATGGGATAGTTGTGAAACAAACGTACTGGTGATCGTTTCACGAAGACAATGTATCATAGCAACTCACGGACGTCGGTTGTAAAACTATGTCAAGAGAAAAGTAAACTTTACGATATTTATGCCGGTTCACACGGGTCTAAGGGATCATCTCAGAACGTCCGATATTAAACAAAATTACTTTCTTTTGGGGAGGTGTCTGGCGTCGGACATGTATGTTTACACTCCTGACCGTCAGTGTTAATATACTGGTATCATTATATACATGTTTACACATTTCGTCTGAAGGGAGGGAGTGGGTGGCTGAGGCCAGGTGAAACAAATTTCGTCTGATGTCGGCATTGTTAAGAAGATACCTTGCACTCTTCAACAAGGAGAAAGTCGATTACCTGTCCACAAAGTCGACCAGTTACGAAACAAGCAATTCGCTATCCGATAGCAATCACTGCGCAAAATCTTCTCCGTTTCACACATCGATTAATGGACCCGCTGAGATGAGACTTACGGCACGGAGTCAAAGCATCTGTGAAGACGTTGTAGGATGACATTTGGCAGACTCGGGTAGCAGGAGTATTGTTTCCTTTCTAACTTCAATCGAAGCGAAACTACCCGAACTATTAAATGGTCGACGTTTGATGTCGCAACATGATATACAGATTAATGCTTTCTGTTGAAATAAAGCGCACGTTGCTTACAGTCGTGCCAGACATTTCGAGAAAGTTTCGAATGTCTATGCAGGTTGACGGCGAAACGTCAAGATGAACACATGGTTATAAGCAAGACATAGGTCGTGTATATGACAATGACGATATATCAAAAAAGTACACTAATTCACCAGAAATACATCATTTGATACAAAAAATATAGTATAATAGGTACTCTAAACACATTGGGCATAATAATAATAATACAATAACAATTTATTTTTCAGGTGGAATTATGGGAGCTAAGGTAGAAATGCAACCCACTTGTTTTAAAAGCACCAGCAGCACCAGCAGCACCAGCAGCACCAGCAGCACCAGTAGCACCAGTAGCACCAGCAGCAGGTAAACGTCGATAACTGTATGGCTGTAACAGTTTTACGATAGCAGATGTATTAGGGGTTCATTCACATGGACACACGTGTAACGCACATTCACCCTCAAACATATGTTCACATGCACGCAAGCACGCACGCGTGCGCGAACGGACACATACGCACACACTCGCGCGCACACACACACACACACACACACACACACACACACACACACACACACACACACACACACACACACACACACACACACACACAAACATGTGAAAGCAAGATTACAAAACGACACATCTTTCATGTTAATTTACATAAAATTAATTATCATTTCCTTTCACACACCCTCTTGCGAAAGAAATATCTCGTTTCGTTATCAAGTAATGCATCATCGTTTTAAATATAAACGTTCGCTCACTTGACAGCACGTTGACAATGTCAGATGAGAACGGATGAACGAGGCGAACCACACGTATTTCTTTAATAAATAATTACAGTGTTTTCTGATGAGAATGATAATAGTAGGCCTTCGGTGGCGCGTGGGTATCTTGTGTCCTAACCACGGATGTCATAATAACATTATAATACAGGTGCCACACAGCGACGAGCATGGTGTCTGTGTGCGTACGTTCGTGCGCATGGGTGAGCGCGCGCGTGCATGCGTGTCTGCGTGTGCTAAAGTAGAAACATAAATAATAATAATAATTAGCACAGCAAAGCGGTCTCTTGTGACAGGTGGTTTCTCGAGACAGGTTGTCTCTCAAGACATACGGTCTCGAGAAAGGTGGTTGCAGGTATATAATAAGAATAATTGGAGGTACTACACCTGGCAGCTAACGGACTTTATTAGTACAATGCATAGCGATTTATGGATCTATCTTCCTTTCCTTTTATTCATACGTTCGTTCGTCATTCTTTTATTTCCATAAGTACTTTCTCTGCTACTTATGTCTTGCATGTTTATGCATAATTTGGGTGTTATCTGCGCAAAAAGCCGATAAACAGTTGTGTTTACGCGAATCTTTGAGCTTGTTGCCACGTGGATGATTAATTCTGCAGCCTGAGTATAATGAATATTCATGCACGCGCAGTGAACCACACACACACACACAGACCGTTGACGTCACACACACAGCTGACATGTCCGATTTCGAGGTGAGTTGATTCAAGCAATGGCATTGTAAATAAGCAATTTGTAGACATTGTATATTGACAGCTATTTTTATAAGTATTTGTCCTGCCTCCCAATGCCGTCAGCCGAGTAACGTTTCGATTAAATAGAATTATAACGTCAGCCGACGCGGACGGCTGCAGTCGGTGTTAGCTGCCGCTGGGACTGTCACTGAGTGAGTTTGTCGAGCCTCTACTACACTACGTCTACAGTAACTAAGATAGCCTTAGGCAAGGGTCTCGCCTTTCTAGTTAGTAAAACTGCATTGTCCAGTATTTGACATGCAGTGAACGAAAATGCATGCTAAAATATCAGTATATGCAACCATAGCAAAAGGTTTGTCGTGGATGTAATTTGTTTGCCTAAATCTGGGATTTGCATTTGGCTATGACGTCTACGAGACTACGGGTCTTGCCTTTCCAAATTCCAGTCAGCCGTTTTTTAAAAGTACCTGTTTCCCCACTTATTTGAACCGAAATATAAAAATGTGAGATTCGTACGTTCGCATACTGTTTTTAATGCCACAGCTGCAATTGTTAGTAAACCTGGCTGGCATGTCATCATTCAATGTGAACGGTTTAGGTTTGTAGTACACAGTACCATGTTGCCACGGAATTTTGCGATGTACGAATTTTGGACACCAGTAGATCTGCACTCGAGTCTAGTATACATAAGTTTTTATCCATGAATATATTAAAAAAAACTATAATAATAGATCAGATCAAGTTGCGCTGCTTCATGTGAATAGCACATTTGATAATAATAGTACTCGCTGAAAACAAATTAAACATTTATTTTTGATATGTTACTTTACCGTTACTGTACACTTTTCACAAGAATGGCCCATATGTATAATTATATACAACATTAATTATTAGAGCAAGAATAAAGGAAAACATACAGTGCACTCTGGATATGGTCGAACATCCATGGACCCATGACAATACTGATAAGTGGAATTTCTGATAACTAGAAAGTTATCAGAAGGCCCCTTTATTGGGACCTCTACCCTAGACCGAGGAAAAGATTGACTTAACTTAGCAAAAATTCACTTATGTGAGTTCGAGTTATCTAGAGTGCACTGTATATGACCAGTGCATACAGGTAATTATGTAAAAGCAAATTAAAAGTTGGCCAAAGTAATGGATTGGGAATTTAGTCTGACTGAATCACCATAACAAGGCTCTCTTGTATTTCTTTTCTATTTAGCCAGCTGTACACTTGGTGATAAGTCCCGTAATCCAATATCTAAATTAAATTGATCTGCACAGTGTTGAGTTAGTTAACTCATATTTAAGCTCAGTTTCCTAAATTCAACTTTGTTTATTTGCAGGAACATTGGGAATAGCTGAGCTGATGGAAAGAGGAAATTGAAGAGTCTACTCAACAGTGCCATTAATTGGACAATGGGTCACCTAGCATAAGATGACGTCTGACTTTGTTCTGCCACATTAATTCCGTGTGGCTTCAACTGGGAATATGTACATCACTACATTTCAAATGGATATCTGCAATTGGTCGATTTGTGCATCTAAATGCACATCATCCTGTCATTATGTTGCAAAGTAGGAGTACATCATAAAATGTATGCTTTCTTATGCTCATCATGTCTGGATTGTGTTCTACAGCATATTCTTCAAAATTTGTAGAAACAAGTTTGTGTTAAGTGAACTATACTGGGAGTAGTGTATAAAAAAGTGTCGACAAAGTTGCTTTTACAATAATTTTGAAAATTTATAAAATATAAATGTTCCACAACATTCAAAATGTTTTAGGGATCTTCTTGAGCTAAATACATCAATGATGACTGAAAACAGTGTTTTAAAATATGCGTTACTTTAAAAGTTTTGTAATTTTATAACTATTTATATCACACAATGGCCATTTTATTGTTATCGAAACAGGAGTTCGACAGACACAAATTCAATATCTTTTACTCTAAATGATGGGCAGAACAAATAATTAGTGCACTCCCTGTACAAAATAACGCATGTTTTTACACTAATGCAATATATTTTAATATTTTGTCGACAATAATGTTATGCTCTTTATAGATCTAAATTTTTCAAACTAAAATTAAACCTTACCTAGATAGGAAAGTACATAACCAACTATTTTGATACCGTAAATTATTATAGTGATGTATAATGTATTTATACTGCTTATGGAAATAGCAGCTGGATTTATGGTGCAAATAAAATGGTTTCATTATAGAATGTTTCTCGGCTTCAGTAAGTTTCTGTTATATAAACTTTTCATTAAAACTTCACTTCAAAATGTATAGCCAGATGTACCTAGTGAAAAAGGAACATGATAGTAAAATACTTTTTATATTCCAACAAAAATAATGTGAATCATTCAATATGACATCGTGCACGGAGAGCTGGTGTTTTTTTCTTTTAAATCAATCCGTCTGTCATGAGCTGTTGCTATGTTCATTCTCCGTTTATTCCATATATTTTCCTTCTTTTCTTTGCTGAATCTGTGACATAAACAGCAGCTGGTCCACGTTTCATTTTGATAATTTTATCGGTTTATCAAGGCAGTGGCTAATCCATATAGACACATGTTGATGACGTATTTCTTGCATCTAATAACTCGGCGTAGCTAATCGAAGTCTGAATGACAGTCTCGAATATTCATGAGCAGCCATAGACGGATCGAGAAGGTGGGCACAAAGTAGAAATTCCGCGTACGCGGAGTTATTTTTTCGATATATTGTCAAAGTCATTGGTGATTAATAAAACAATTGTAATGAAATAAAGGCATAGAATTATATGAAATAATCATATTAACGGGATTACCTAATAAGTGCGTACATTACAAAGATATTAAAATTATCAAAAAATCCCTTTAAGGGGTTCGAAAAAAGGTTAGCATTTTGATAGTATTCTTAGTTAATACCAATTCGGTCATAGAAACTGCCGGGCGTGTAGCCTGGTTTGACAGTTTTGCACGATGTTAATTAGCATTTCCGTGTCATTATATTGTATGAGTTGTGTTGATGTGAACTAATTTCGTAATTGTTTCGTATGTATTGTGTACTCTTGTAAAATGCTACTCATAATTGACAACTCAGTATAAACCTCAATGGGTCAGGTTACCAACATTTCGCGCAAACAATTGTAACAATGGAAAGTTATATTAAATGTTCGAGGGTAGTTCTGCCAATACACGTGAAAGGAGCTTACAGCTAGACTATATAGTATAAACGGCATACACCTGTGACATTTATTCATCCACTATTCTCCTCCGTTGTGTAAAATATTGTCAGTAGTTATCAGATGGAACGCACCAATATTATCAGTGACCAACACGAAAAGGACACAACGAATTGCTTACTTCTACTTATCAGAAGTTCCACTTATTGGGATCTACTTTTTTGTTTTGTACGTTGTCATCGGTTAACTTTGCGCGAAGTCTGCGCATTCCCGATCCGCACGCTAAAATACGCAAACGTCGATGTGTAAGAGTAAAGTTCTATTTAAATCCTTTAAAGTTAAAGAAATCACTATACCAATACGATAATAGTGTTTTATATTCGCGAGGGTAGGCAGAATATCAATGCTTTGTAGTAAAGATTAACTAAATCCGAGTTAACCGCGTGAAAAATATGAGCGTGCGGGTGAAACCGAGTCGACTTAACCGAAACTGCGACTTAAGAGGAGTTGACTTGTGCGCATTATCTTATACTATATGAGACACAAAGACAGCCAGGACCAAGGAAAATGAGTCGACTTCAGCGAAAATTGACTAAATCCAGTTCGAGGTATGTGGCAGGCACTGTTCTTTTATTTCATATGAAATAAAATAAATGTGGCCTGAGTTCCTAATGAAGCTTGCAAAGCAACTGCCAGCTGAGGTCACGCAAATAAACAAGTATGGATATATATTTCAGTGTGTAGGTTTCAAGGCGCTAGACAACTCGGTCTCGGAAATTGGTTGTTAGAATAGCGGTAATCCGAACCATTCCTATCCGGCTACAAAATTATTTTCCAGCCGAGTTCTGGCATGCTTACAGTAATGAATATTAATTTGTTTTTAGATTAATTAAGTTTGGTTGCACGAGCAGGCATGCATACTGATGATATTTCACCGCGTTAATACCAGTAGCGTATAAATCCTGCCTCCGTGAGACACACTGGGAACCACCATTTGCTGGGTATTTCAAAACATCATAATCCAATTCGATTAACTATTTTAACACATAAATAGATAGCAACGCGTACCTATTGGAGTGACACGTTTTGGATAAGATTAATTGACAATGGCTACCAGAAAAGATGCAAGAAATATGGCATGTGATTGTCGTTGCCCTTCCCTAGCTTCCTGACAGTTTGGACTGAGGCTGGCCTCGGTACTGGTCTCCGCTTTTTTTCCTTTCCGCTTACTGTTCTTGCACTGCCATCTCCACCCCTCTGTATATGCCTATTTGGGGTTAGGACACTGTTAGACTTCCTGCTTGGTTACGAAAAAAAGTGCAGTATATTTTTGAGAAATGACTACAATATTCACTTGCTCTGACATAAGTGCATTTGAGTAGTCAGATTTCTAGATGTGATTGTAGAAGCTGTTTATTATAAAATGGTATCTTATTAGCTGATTTTACTAAGCGGAAGGGTATTTGACAGCAATTTGGCTAGTTGACGCTTTAGCCGGACTACTGCCTGCATTCATTTGTAAATATTGACGGGTGTCATACATGCAGGGATTTTGTAAGAGCTAGAAAAATTTGATTTTGACTAAACTCGACCAGCATGTCAATGAGATGATGACAACGGCAGATGAGAAGTTTAATACATTTTCTAGGTCACATTTTCTTACAGTCAGACAAAAACATGGTCGCCAATGGGAAAACTATCAGTGTGCTGACCCCGTTAGGTAAGATAAGTACTCTTCAACATTCAATACTCTTTTTCACGCTTGTTTACCACCCCCCCCCCTACATACATGCGCACGCAAATATACAGATCAGAAACATTATAAAACAGTAAAGCAGTAAAACCGTATATAGTGGTTGTTAAATTAGTAAAATAAGCATGACGTCACAAGAACGGATCGAAGCAAAGCTTTCATTTGACTGACTCGTGTCTGAATTACAAACGCATAAAGAGTTGTTTTATATAACACCTAAGGTCATGAGTACTATGAATATGATTTCAAAGAATTTCATTTCTGTGTACATATGGGCCTTATACGCAACTCAATAGGTAATAGCAAATATCGAAACAATGCAGAATTAGCATAGCAAATTTAGCGAGTTTCACTAGAATAGCCTTGTTTATTAGCTGGCGGTTGGTCTGTATTGGAAATTACTTTTCATTAAACCCTAGTACATCAATGCGTTGTATTAATAAAATGGTAGAGTCATCTAGCGGCAACCACGTGGGTTTAATCCAGGATAGCCTGAAACGGGGATAGAGATCATTACGGACGTTTCAATTTGAGGTTCACACGTGCAAGAATACAGCCAGACATTCAAGTCCAATTGTTTTCTTCTTATCTTTAAATTCGCCATGTCCCTTGAGGCTTGACCCCCCTATCTAAAGCATTCTACGGTTGAACCTTTTACACCTGGGTTATTATTATGACTTGTATAAAATAACCAAACAACTGTAATTTACGAATAATGTGTTAGACATAGTTGGTATGGTGATTAGTGGTTCCAGTTAGTACAACGGGGCTAGCCGTTTAATTCCGTTGTCTATCGTTATTTTCAATTTATTTGATAGGACGATACAGCTGCTTTTGATACTGACGTACATGCTGCTGCCGCTGCTGTTTTGCAGCTGCTGTCGCTGCTGCCAACAATTTAAATTAACGTAGAGGCAATTTCATGCAATTGAAGAGAGGTCAGCCCTTAGCAAAACCTATATAGAATATTCATTGGCTGATTGTTTTTTATAGAACATCTCGTAATATAAAAGTCTAAATAATTATGTAGACTTCTATGAAATTAATATGACCTTAAAATGTTTTTATAGATGTCTATATCATTTAATATAATATTCTTTATAAGTCTACACAAATGAAATGACCATAACAATTCTACAGATTTCCGTATAATTGTGTAGCTAATACAATATAATTTTTATAGAACATTGAAATGCCCCTAACAATTTTATATCATTCTATAGATGTCTATATAACTGTTTACTAAGAGAAAAACGTGTTTTGTATCTACAGACCTAACACGATAACTGCATTTATTAGTTGCTCATACGCAGTGGAATAATAAACGTTGTCGGTATATATATGTTACAATATTTATAGCGTGTGATTGTGCTCACGGACGCTGATTAGGAACATGTCAAATCTAAATTGAATGAAATGTAGATGTGTCTACTATTACGTAAACAACGTAAACGTCGAGAGCTCGCTAATATTCACGATAACCCAGGCAGCCTTGACCCAAAGCGATTGTTAGTGACCATGACAACTCATAACTATCGACGTTCCAGAAATCTGCTGGGAAAATATATCGCTGCCGACCTGGTTCATTGGCCCAATCATGGAGCTATATTTAGGAAAGAGTTTCGGCTGCGGGCAACATTTTACTAGTACATGTCTGAGGTCAACATATATTCGTCAGCATCGGGGGCCGCGCCTGTTGCCGGTGGAGTGACCTCCACGTCGCTGTGTCTATAATCAGTTCTGTTGTCGACTTTCCAAATCAAACAGCCATAACATCAAAGAGTACAGTTCTTCTTCCAACTATAGTTAGCGCAGTCAGGAGTTAGTTGAAACACATCTGTAATTAAACATCGGGCATAACTTTAAAATGAACTAATAGAAAAGTTTAATTAGAGATGAGTTGCATGTGCAGTATGCATCAACGATGTTGATAAAATGATATGACATTTGTGAAGAAAAATGGATAAATCATTTTGAAACAGAAACACGAGTTGTTCCTCTCGGTCTTCGCCAGTTCCTTTGCTATATTTCAACGACCTTCTCCACACTGTGGGTATACGACCAATGACGCGATATCGCAAGCTAGGTTGCATACATTTAGCTGGGCCAGGCAGATAATGTCACGAACAATATTCTTTACGCTGGTTAACATGTGTTATCTTATCAGCATAGGTCACTCCAGTGATATACGTGCGAGTGTTTATTAATCACATATACGCGATTTACATGCTATTCTTATACATATACGCGATTTACCTATTATTCTTGAGAAAGATCAATGGTTAGTGTTTTTGTAGTTTCATTTTTACTAATAAAAAGGTAAAGGCAAGTTCTTGTATAGCGCAGTAACGCAGTAACGTATGAGAACTACCTTCTAATCTACCTGCAGAAATGGGCATTCTAGTTCGACGGGTTTTCGCAATCGAAAGCGTTGTATGGGATCTTGGCCGGTTTAACATCTATCTCGAGATGCATCCAGAATGTTACGCGGATTTGTCTCTTTTCCATTCTTCTGTATGTCACTGTTTTAATCGGAGTTGACATTAGATAGACTTTTGGCAAGTCCCAGACACGGTGTCGCGCTTACATTTATCCGGGCGTTAAATGTTATCCGGGTCATGTTTATGTGCATATGTAAGACATCATAATTTGGCACCTGTAGATCACGTAGTGATAAATAATATCCAGTATTTAAATATGTTTCGTTTGTTGTCATAGTACGAGCGTTATAGTTAGAGTACATAATTATAATTTGCTGTTTCAGATTTGTGACCAAGTATAAGAGTAAGTCACGTGACGTGTGCGTGGAGAGGAAACTGTTTTGTGACAGAAATTGTTTATGTCTGTGGGAAGCAAACATTTTATAATTGATGTATATATGGATATATATATATATATATAAATATATACATACATAACGCACGGATAAATGAAAGCGCGACAGTCGTAGGTGGTGCTAAATACGTTCCCCTAGATACGCGCACGCGCAGAAACGTCACCCGGATATTATTTAACGCCCGGATAAATGTAAGCGCGACAACGTCTTATCCCAATGACCTGTCAGTTAACTCCAAGAATTGAATCATCTATCTGAATCCAACGTCTAGTACCCAATCACCAGTATTCAATGGAGAATCAATGATAACAAACGACAATTTATTAAAAACATTATTTATTACCTTTATGGTCAATACGAACCGGTTCGTACTCGTGAGCTATTCGTTACTCTCGTTAATCACTATGATACACCAGACGGATCTGAATCTAGAATCGTTCTCAAGACAAGTCAGATCCAACGTCAATAGTCTCCAAGTCCAAATCAAGTCTTGAATTGTCTCTTTGAATTCCACGTCAAGTCACAAGTCGTGAAAATCGGCGACTTGTGTGTGATTTGAGACAACAAGTCTGACATTAGTTAGCAGCGGTGCATCAACCACGGTGTAAGCTGTATTATTTTACTTTCTTACTTAGTCCCTTGACCGACTTGGTCGTCAGGGGGACATAAGTGACGATGCAGCTGTGGTGTTCCGCCATTCCTGTCTATCAGTGGCTGTGATGAGGAACTTTGGCACGAAGATGGCATTGTCTACCAAGCTCTTCATCTGACGTCCACGGCGGCGTCTGCCATCTAGGGTGCCCTGCAGGATCATCTTCGGGAGACTAACGTGACGTGTTACGTGTCCAAGCCATGTCAGTTTCCTTCTCTTGACAATTGCCAATAGAGTTTCTTGTGAGCCCACCAGGGATGTGACCTTTCTCCGCACATACTCATTGCCGTAAGCCTCTACACTCTGGACCAATATGTTGATAAGGCTTTGAAGTTCATCATTGCTGTCGGCCATGAGATCAATGTCGTCAGCAAAGCGAAGGTTAGAGACGGACCTGCCACCGATGGAGATGGTGCAATGGTGGTTGAGTAGGGTGTCCTGCCTGATCTTCTCCAGGAATATGTTGAAGAGCACTGGAGAGAGCAAGCATCCTTGTCGGACGCCCACTGTTGTTCTAAAGAAATTCCCAATCTGGTTGTTCATCAGGACTGCACTGCTGGCATCGTTGTACAGTGTCTCTACGACTTGTATCAGTCCTTCCTCTAGGTTGTAAGCTCTCAGTCTATGAAGTTGTGAAAGAGATCTCGTTGGTGTTGTAGATGTTTCTCTATGATGACTCTGGTCTTAACAATCTGCTCGACTGTGCTCCTCCCAGTTCTGAAACCTGCTTGCTCTTCAGCTAGAAGTTCTTCTGCCATGGATTTCAACCGGTTGAGAATTACACTGAGCATGATATTGCTGGGATGGCTGATCAGGTTAATTATGCGATAGTTCTTGCACTGTCTGAGGTTCCCTTCTTGGGCAGCGGAATGACAAGCGACTGGTTCCAGTCCTGTGGCCACTCTTTGGTCTCCAAAATCTTCTGACATTGGACTGTGAGGAATGCTGTTGCTTCGCCTCCCTTTTCAGCAGTTCTGCAGGGATGCTGTCCGCCCCAGGTGACTTTCCCGATTTCAACCGTCTGACTGCTTCTACAACCTCTTCCCTTAGGACAGGAAGGCTTACCGGTTCTCTGTTCTGGGTCTGGACTGTATCGGTTATACTGGTGTCTGGCTGTAGGTTGTAGTTGTGTAGTTCATTGCAGTACCCTGTCCACCGATTCAATACAGCACTGGTTTCTGTCAGGGGATTTCAATTAATGTTTTCTATGGCTGTTGCCTTGTTCTGTTGGGTCTTGGTTAGAATAATCTTGAGAGTGTCAAAGGCCTTTTTGCTGCGTCCTGCTGTTATTCCTTGTTCAGTGTCCATGCATCTGTTGTCGATCCAATCCTCTTTCGCCTCTTTCATCTTCTCTCTTACTCCTTTATTCACCATGCTATATTGTGACCATGCTTCGAGAGAAGTAGTCCAGTCAATCTATGCCCAAAAGAGGGTCAACCTCAAACACATTGCAATAGTAATTATGACAGATTTTTTATTTAGTACTATATGTCTGCATTACCAGAAAAAAAGTCCACCGAAATCCACATGGTGGAACGTTGTCATTTATGATGACAATGACAAGTGGTCAAAAGTCGCTGCCAGACGTTTTGGCTTAGTGAAATGTAAGGGTAGGCGTTATTTAGGCTGTGATATATATTTTCTTTGCATATTCCATATACATTTTGCATACCATTGACAAGATAATGGATTAATCTACCCAGCGATATATAATAAGTATAACATCGTTGAATATTAATGTGATCAATCGTTTTTAAGCACAATAAACCCTGATTTTTAGCCGCTATGGAGGGTATCGTGGCGATCTAACGTTGACTTAGTCCATTTGCAATTGAATAAATGTATGCTCTATAGTATAATGTTTTTGGTGGATTTTCTACCCCATGGTGTCCATGAAGTAATTCAGCTTGGTTGTCCTCGGGACAACATGGGGCATTTTTTCAAATATGCAAATCAGGGCCTTCATTACTGAAATACATATTTTCTTCAATAGCTTTGCAAATAATAATAATAATATTTATTTTTGTAGAGCGCAATTTCCAATAAAATGCTCAGAGCGCTGCACAAGAAGCTAATATCATAAAACATTAAAATTTAGCAAAGGTATGTGCACAATAGATATAAAATACAAATTTGATATAATAATTATAAAAACAGAACAATTTTATTTAATTCACTAAAAATAGATAAATTAAAAAAATATATATATAAAGCTGTTATTTAAAATATGCATAATAATGTCACAAAAGTGGTGTCAAAACCGATATTTTCATGGGCAACGTTTAAAATAAACACATCACCAGATGTATATAACGGCTGCATGTTTGTCATTTCATAAAACTTTCAGATATCGGCCATGTTGGATCTTATTACAGTCTTATCTCTAATGCAATGTGTATGCATATCTCCAATGACTTTGATTCGCATCCATTGGCTATGCACCTATAATAATAATAGCACAATCAACAACAGAAAACACATTGTGAATCTCGTTGTAATATTGTTGCACAACACAGGATAAATAGTTATCAATCCAAAGTGGTTGCATGCATACAAATTTCTATTCAAATTCTCATGTCTTCCCGTGCAATCTGCTTGTCAAAAGCCATTTTTTGCACGAGTGTAATCTACAGTGTTTCAGTCAGCAGAAAATCTGAGGTGGCAATTTTTAATTTTATTTTTAAAGAAATGACAGCCATTTTATAAAATGGCAGCCACTTTATAAAATGGCCGCCAAATCACATTTCCGCATATCTTAACAACTGCGTCACTTACAACCTTAATCTTTGTGTCAAAACATGGGTTTTAGAAGTCAGAGGTTTGCTTGCAGTGAGCTGTAGGGCCCTGCTCAGCAACACATTCACATTGTGCTTCTTACACCACCGCATCATTGTTCATGGACACATCTACTTTATAAGAGGCAGACTTCCTCATCTCTGCCCACACAACAGCTGACACGAACCACTTTCCTTGTGTGTTGTCTGTGGTTGTACACATATACCGCAATAACCTGAAGAAAACAATGTACAATATATGTATAAAAATTGTGGAGTCGCACAATACTGGGCCAAATTGGTGTCCTGTAACGCTATATTGACTCCATAACCAGCTTCTTTGCGGATAGTTCCTGTTGATAACATTTGTGCTGTATCTTAGGCCCATGAAGAAAGAAGAGACACAAAAAACGCATCCTGCCTGTTTATTGTTGTTTAAAAAAAAATTGTGGTTGTGGACAATGTGGTGGATAACGTAAGTTACAGTGTCCACCATTTCGCGTCCAGAGTGCTCTGATCATTCTTAACATTTTTAAAGTCTTGGATTCTGATGAGGTACTAGCATACATATTTTATCTTCTTTAATTTTAGGTGTAGATGTATCTTGGTTACCATCTAAGACTTTTTGTTTTTGCACTTGTTTTTCCAGTCCTCTTTTTTGGCCCAGTATTGTGCTTCACCTGTATATATTTACCCAGACACATATATAATATAATATCAATAATAATTCACGAGTAAGGAGCTGTTAAGTTTCTTTTAAACTGGTTAATGGTCAGGAGTATTCTACGTTTATGAGGCAGGGTATTCCAGAATACTAGTCCTGAATAATTTATTGTTAGGTTTCGAATGTTTGTTCTTACATTTAACACATATAAATTTGCCAAACCTCTTACAAATAAGCCTGCTGGTATCTATTGACAAAGAAAACTATCATTTCATCAAGGCAGTATCATATTTGACAGGGACGTACAAACTACAAAGCTCATGTGGTTATTCGCTTTTACCTTTAATCCTACAGTCCTTTTAGTTTAATGTTAAGATAACTCACCTTTCTTTGTATAGCGACTTGCTCTTTTCCTCCAGCTTCTTTCCGTATTGGGATAAGTATTCCTCTAGACTCCCCAGTGTAAATTTTGATAGTTGGTGCATACCACCATGTACATCCCTATACATGTTATTCTGCGGCAGTTTCGTGCTGAGCTCCTCTTCATTAACCTGTAAAATGAAAAACAATGACATTATCCCAAGTTATGTTCAATATGTGACTAAGATAAAGTATAATGGGTTTGGAGTAAGACTGCTCATGATATAGAAGAAAGCACTGTGACCAGGCTGGGGTGGTACCCCCGCATCCCTCTCGATAGTGTATGTTACTCCAAGGTCTTGTGCTGGTTTTTATGAAATATAGAAACTCCCATCTTTAGGTAAGGTAAGGATGCATTTTATTTATCCCAACAGCTGAAACAAATTATACAGAGAGTGCGGCTAGTGTAGTGGTTAGCAGTGCTTAGCACATCCGCCTGGCATGCCAGTGCTCTGAGTTGGAAACCTGGACCTGGCTCTCAAAATTGGGGACTGTGTGTCCCTCGTGACTCGGTGATCACATTAATGTCGGTTCCGTCTCAATTTGGAACGTAAAAGAACCATTGAGGACGACACGCACCGTGGTAGTGACCACCCTCAGTGCCAGTATATAAAGAATGAGACCTCATAAGACCATTACATTGTAACCACAATAATGCAGACCAGTCAGTTAATAGAACATTGTCAAGTGCTGGAAACAACTAGAACTACAACATTTGAAAACAATACTAAGATACAAATTTTACAATAACAATTTACATAATGTCAACAAAATACAAAACAAATCACTGTTTGATGGGAGACTCCACACTGTTATTATCTTTATCTTTAAACTTAAATTGTAATAATATTCACTTAAAAACAGCCTCCCCCATTCATGACATAGACGCTCACGCTTCATAGACGAGACTGGCTGCACTGACCGTTTTATATACATATTAAATGGATGTATATGTTGCTTTCACTGAATTGTACACGTTATAGTACGAATAAATTATTATTATTATTGACAGTTTACGAAACATCATGAGTTATCGCTCACAAACAGAACCAACCTACCTGACAATAAATTCGCGTTTTCTGCCAGACTGCTTGGCACTTCGTTTCTTCCGTTCATCTTTGAGTTCTGTTAAACTCCAACATTGATAAAATAGCTCATAACGTGGGTGAAAAATGCTCGATATAAGTATTCTGTACACTACGTCGTGACGTTGATGACTGACAGCGTAAGGCCTGACTTGCAAAGGATACTTCAGTATTTACAAGTTGGTGTAGTTCGCTAGGGGCAGCACATCTGTCAAAGGTCAACGAGTCCATATTTGACATGATAATTTGTTGCAAACCGTATTCGGGTAGATTTTTGTGTGTCAACTTATTTGACCAAACATATTTAACCAAACGGCATTCTAGTGAATTATTTGACAAAAATCTTGCACAATGACAGCGTAAATGGATAATCGAAAGTCAGAATTCGACAATGGCGACGTAAATGGAAAATCGAAAGTCAGAATTCGACGATGTAGCATTGTGGAATTATGGCCCTAATATCGTTCCATAGCGGCTTTATAAACCCATCTCAACATGGGTTTTTAAAGCGAGGTCATGCTTAACAAATATGTTATGTTTTTTGGAAGACATCACTAAGTGGGTAGATGAGGGATCACCAGTAGATATCGTCTACTTAGATTTTCAAAAAGCTTTCGACAAAGTACCACATCAAAGATTACTGCTTAAATAAAAGGCCCATGGCATAGGAAATGGTATAATAAACTGGATAGAAAAATGGCTGATTGACAGAAGACAACGTGTAGTAGTTGATGGGGAGGCTTCAGACTGGAAATCGGTATTGAGTGGGGTACCACAGGGATCAGTACTAGGACCTATATTATTCTTAATATATATCAACGATTTGGATGATGAAATATCAAGCAAGGTGTTGAAATTTGCGGATGATACAAAAATGTTTAGAAGGATTAAAACTGATGGAGATAGACAGCATTTACAAGATGATCTTGACAGGTTGATGAAATGGTCTGAAAAGTGGCAAATGCTGTTCAATTTTGGGAAATGTAAATGCCTGTTTCGTGTGCGTACAGTGTGCCACAGAGCGTGTTTATCCAGACACTTCGTTATGTTGGTGTTGTACGTAGCGACTAATTCACCCATTTGCATATCTTTACAGCACGATGTCATATCAGCACAAACATATTTTATTTCGTCTCTCAGTGCACAGTTATCAGTGTCCCGAAAGTTACGTTTTACAGTCGTCGATACCATAGAAGGTGGCTCCAGTGCGTTTACTGCAATTTCAATACGACGATGATCAAAATGGAATCTGGAAAAACTGTGACGGCAGAGATGAGGTTGTTGTTACTATTACTGATGACAAGATCCAGGATATATTCAATAGTGTGCGTAGGTGAAAGTACATGGTGAGTGAGGTTGAACGACTCAAGAAGATCACGTAGAGGTTCAGATTTAGTTTCGCTATCAACGTGGATATTGAAATCTCCAACAATGATGGTGGGTACGACAGACATAGACGCTTCGCTGAATAAATGTTCGATATAACAATCCGATGTTAACCCGGATGTCTTACTTGATACCGGGAGGGGGGTGGTAGACAACCCACACGTTGAATTTCATACAGTGGGGATTAACGAACTGCAAACGGAATAGTTCAATGGTTGTTAAAGATAACTTCGGTTGCAATTATGTTTTGTACGTATTGCGGTGTCTAATTGCCACTCCACCGCCACGACCAGAAGCACGAGCGACATGTTGGATAGGTAAATACGCAACCGGCAGGGGTGATCAGTAAGCGCAATCCCTATCCATTTTACGTTCAAATTATGGATGAATCAAAGTAAACAATGTGACAGGATTGTACATAAAACTGTTTTTGACTGATTAGCCGCCTCGTTTTAATTGCTGCTGTGTTTAATGCATCAGAAAAAATATTTCTTAAGACCTGTCTTAGCATGTAATACATAACGGTGGGGGCACAAATCGTGCGTGCAATAGTTTTTGTTGTTTTTACAGAAAACTGATCAAATTCTTCCATAAGATATCTATGTGCTAAATATCTTACATATATTCCGTTAAATTTGTGCAAATAAACTGTTAGAAAAGTTGTATTGGATGAAGAACCTACGAATATAAACAGGCAAATCCAAATCTCGTAAAATGCGCATGCGCTAAAAACCGTGCATCCTATATTCGCTGTGATGTGCTTTTGTACATAATTTCAAAAGGATTTAGATGGATTATGCCTGGTCTGTGCATTTGGGCTTGTGATTAGGACCATATATCCAGATGAAAAGGGCATAAATGTACAACACGTTGGCAGTGGAAACGTCGTGATGCAGACACTCCTGACGGTTAGGCAACTCCAACAATCGACACCGATTGCGCAGCGCGTTAGGGATAGGGAAGGGAATCGAGATCGGTATGCTTGCAGACACTCTCTATTGTCACATCGTCTCCGTTCTTCAAAGCCACGTCTCTGTGATTACCAGTACATCCCATTTATCCCTAAGAATAGATTCGTTTATAGTCGTCGCTTTATTGCGTAGGGATCTAGCGCTAACCAGAACCACATTTGGAGTATATTGACTGGCGATGAATTTCGTACTGCAGTTTTCAAATATTACTTGGGTGAGATTTGCTTTGTTGACACCGCACTGTTTACAAATACCAGGTCTCACATTGAACGGCCCAAGCTTGGTTATTGGCTTAATACGCCTCGTTTCGGCTGATGTCCCGCGCCTGGTCGGTGGTCGCCACAAGTTCAACGTCCGTATTGTTGTTGTCCACGGTTGACTAGGCGGTTGACGGCAGTGTCGTAGGCCGAGAGGTAACGTCCTGGACAACGACATGCTTCGCCGGTTGCTGGTAGGCTGAGCGTAGACGTCAGGTAATATATGCCTACGTGTAGGTTGGAAACCGGTTCCGGTCAAGCTTGGTTAATCACAGCTGCCACGCCTCAAGAGTAAAAGTCAATATAGAAGTCAATAAAAACTGAAGATCCACGGCACGAACGATTCGCAAATGTCCCGCATATATTCCTTGGATATTCACAATTCAGTATGTAGAAACACGAACACTTTATAAAATTCAAACCAATTAAATGTTGACTACTTGACACGTGGAGCCCGGGAGCAACCACACTACAGCGCATCAATCATACACCCCTACCCTTATTATTCATCTATACGTGTCTCGCTACAGCCATGTGTGTACTCAGTTTTGTTTAGACCACACCGGTGTCATTAAAGGGAATAAAAACACATACTGCTTGAATTCATGTTATATTACATCTTGCTATCTATTTCCACGTCCACCAAGCCCAAAAAAATCAGTGAATTAGAAATTCCATATTTTATGCTGTGCATCCGGACATTTTCGAATATGCATATTTTGGCGCGATTTTCGGGATGCCGAGATGTGACGTCACTTATGACTCAAACTCGCATCAGGCCGACCCTTTCCATGCATTCAGAGCATGTTTCCAAGTATAGCTTTTGGGTCGAAACGAGCGTCAGAATGAGTATTTATCCAAACAAATATAATGTAATGGATATATAATTTATTAATTGTACATATATTGTACGGTAATATATTGTAATTATATATGTGAAAACAGATTGTGATCTGTCTGGATAAATACAATTTTGAAACATCGTTATATAGAATTGACCATATTTTCATTTTTGTGGCGAATAAATAATTATTACAAAAATTAAATAAATATTTACAAACAGTGCATCATAGTATACAAAATGATTTGGTTTATATTACTTCGTGAAAGCATAACAAAAAGTGTAAAGAAAATCAATGGCTTGCATGGTGTCAGGATTGAACCGGCATCGCCCGATTGTAAAATAAATGGCAAGAACCCAACGCGTCTACCCACTGAGCTAGCGGCACCAGCGGAAGTTCTTTGACTGATTTACGTTGTTATGATAAATTGTACAACTCCTGATTCATATATCGATATTCTAGTGATATTATGAGATTATACACGTTATTTTCTGTAGCTGGTACAATATATGTTTGCTATGTATGTTTGTTGGTGTAGATTATCTCCCGTTGGTTGCATTCGATATAATTATTCTGAAAACGAGCCCAAGCTCGGCGAAACCTAGTCGACTTGTAGGCCTATTCGCATTCGTTGTTTTGAATAAAATTTGATTCATGTGGAACCGTAAGATAACTGCTTGTTCCTCTATGATGACTAGTGTTTGTATTACGTCGGAATATTGCACAATAACTCATTCTGACGTTCGTTTCGACCCAAAAGCTATCCTTGTAAACATGCTCTGAATGCATGGAAAGGGTCGGCGTGATGCGAGTGCGTGTCATAAGTGACGTCACGATACCACGTGATCGCCTAGCTCATTAAAATTTCCATGGGAATCGCTTCACAGACGGGCTTAAAATCGAATTTATGCTACAAATATATTTTTCTGTATTTTTTTAATGTTGTCAAAAGTTACAATGTTAAACTTTGTGTACGCATGAAAAAAGGATTTTAGCTAATGCCTTATTTTTATATCCTTTAACACATTCAACATGAAAGGCGTTTATATCTTTTGAATACCACATTACGATCACACGGAAGACATTTGCTCGCCACACTGAGATCACATTGAAGAAACATGCACGTCACACAGAGATCACATGAAAGACACTTGCACAACACACTGAGATCACATGAACGACACTTGCACAACCCACTGAGATCACATTGAAGACACTGTCACGCCACACCTAGATCATAAGAATGACACTACTACGCCACATAGAGATCACACGAAAGACACTTGCACAACACACTGAGATCACATGAACGACACTTTCACGCCACACCTAGATCACATGAATGACACTACTACGCCACACAGAGATGACATGAATGACACTTGCACGCCACACTGAGATTACATGGATGACACTAGCGCGCCACACTGAGATCACACGAATGACACTTGCACTCCACCCTGAGATTACATGGATGACACTAGCGCGCCACACTAAGATCACACGAATGACACTTGCACTCCACCCTGAGATTACATGGATGACACTAGCACGCCACACTGAGATCACACGAATGACACTTGCACTCCACCCTGAGATTACATGGATGACACTAGCGCGCCACACTGAGATCACACGAATGACACTTGCACTCCACCCTGAGATTACATGGATGACACTAGCGCGCCACACTGAGATTACATTGAAGACACTTGCATACCACACCAAGATCACACGAATAACACGCCACACTGAGATCATTTGAATAACACTAGCACGCCACACGGAGCTCACATGCACGACACTTGCACGCCATACTGAGATCGCACAAATGACACTTGCACGCCACACTGTGGTCACACTGAAGACACGTGCACGCCCCACGTATCTCACATGGAATACACTTAAACAAACACACTGAGATCACATTGGAGACACTTGCACGCCACATTGAGATCGCATGGAACAAATTTGCACGCCACACTGAGATCATAAAATTGTGAATGACACTTGCACAACACAGAAATCACGTGGAAGACACTTGCATACTACACTGAGATCACATTGAAGACACTTGCACAACATAGAGATCACATGGACGACACCTGCTTGCCACACAGAGATCAAACGGAAATGACTTGGATTGTTATGGATACACTTGGCGACTACTCGGAGACCAGACGTGTGTTGCTGTTATGCTGTGCTGATGAGAAAACATGGTCTGACGGCCTCGACGGAACAATAGATTTTATCGTGTCGGGGATGGATTGTCACGCCGGTGTGACAGCGTGAGGGCACGTGAGTTTGACACCGACGACGCCATTATCGATTCGTCGGCGTTCCGACAGCGCCAATAGGCGGCGTGGTCGACGGGCGATGAAGGGGGCGTCACTCGTACAGTGGCTGCATACTAGCATCTCCGCACCGCGTGTAGTGGTATCGGGCGGACCCAGTCGAGGCGCGTGGCGGCGAGATATGCAACTTGAGCCAAATCACAGCGACGTCGTTTGCCGCTGAGCTCCTCCGCCGCTGCCGGTTGACGCATTGCGGCTACATCAAATTCAATCGCGGGCCCGTCTTGCCCGTCCTAAATAGGGAAACGAGATCCAGGATAATTCAGTCGTGCGACCGGGCTGGGCGCCAAGAGTAGTACTCGGTGGACGTGTCTATACGTGCGTGCGTACGTACGCCGGAACACAACACTCATCAATCATTGTATGACTTTATTTTGAAAAAAGGTAAACACAACGTCCAAGATCAGTCAAAACGTGTGAACGCCATTCAACAAGTCTGTCGAAGTCATCAAACAGTCGAACGGACTGAACTAGACTAAGTATCCAGTGTTGCGGCGTTGATCTGGTCAAGATCGGAGTTTGAACATCTCGAAGTCGCCGCAGCACAGTTCACGAACTCAAGATAAAGACAACATTTTAGTCATGGTGAGTACACATTTTGAGCTCACTACACGTTCCGGTCACAGCTTTACATCCAATGTTAATGTGTCACGATAATTTATATCAAAAGTGACACAACTCTCGCCACACCGTCGATATCTGCCCAACGTATAGCGTAGTTGTTTTTAACATAGATTTGGCGTTTTTCCAAAGCCGTTTTGACATAGACACTGAACGATATCCCACGTAGGGCAAGCACCTGCTCCTGGCTCGTGTTCCAATTTGGCGCGGACTCTCGGCAGCCGGATCGATGTCGATGGTAATTCGATGTGACATAATCGATTCTTGCGTGCGGCGTTAAACAAGGATGTGAAATCATTGGAAATATGTGACTGACTTTCTGCGCATTTATCGTGAATACTCCGGCCGGCCGGTGCGTCTACTCGAATGATTAGAAACACCTGAAACTTGACAAATTGCCTTGATAGCAGGTTTGTCTGCTTCAATCCCGCAATCAGTAATCTAGACCGTGTATGTGTACGACCACTCGCAGTCTGCGTGCGTCGTTTCGTCGTGGTCCACTATACAGACAGCTGTCTATCGTGGCGTTCGTGTGTCGTCATGTTTCTCTACATGACTATTCTATTATATTATATGTTTATCGTGGTGACGTACGTCGATTCGCGTGTTCCACTGTCGTGTTCCGCTAGATAGACAACGTCCTAACGCGGTGTCGTCGTTTCGTCGTGTTCCATTAGTTAGACAGCTGCCTATAAAGGTGTAGTTGTTTCGTCTTGTTCCACTATGTAGATAGCCAACAATCGTGGTGTCAACGTTTCTTCGTGTTCCACCATATAGACAGCGTCCTATCGTGGTGTAGTCGTTTCGTCGTGTTGCACTACATAGACAGCTGTCTATCGTGGTGTAGTCATTTCGTCGTGTTCCACTATATAGACAACCACCTATCGTGGTGTCGACGTTTCTTCGTGTTCCACCATATAGACAGCGTCCTATCGTGGTGTAGTCGTTTCGCCGTGTTCCACTAGATACACAGTGTCCTATCGTGGCGTCGTTGTTCCGTCGTGTCACATTATACAGACAGCTGCCTGTCATTTTTCCATCGTATCCCTGTTATGCACGTCCATCGTATGATTCACATCCATGTCATACTTCAGTTGCACTGTACAAACACTCGAAGAATGACGTGCACAGCATAACGTATATGCCACAGAGGATAATGCACAGGGGATAACGCACATGGTAGGACACACAAAATCTAACACATGAGATAACGCATATGGAGTAACACAGACGGTATGACACACATGGGATAACACATACTGGATAACACACATTGGATTACACACGTATGATAACCCACATGAGACAATACACGTTAGATGGGATAACTAGCACATATTACATAACTTGTACAACATAATTCTTTCAAACACGGTTGGTCGCTTATGGAGTGGACTTGCAGCACGATGTGATCCGATTGTACACAACAAGGGTGTGAGGACGTATCGCCCGGTCAACACATGCAGCACGCAGCTTCGCTTAGGACACGTCCTATTAACCATGTTAATGCATACAAGATTTTGACGCTCATTAATTTCACCTCCGTGGCGTGGACGCTAACGACAATAACGTTCTTGCTAATCTTCGCGAGCGTCGTGGTGCGCGCGACATCAAATTAGAACAAACGACCAAGTGCCTGGTGGTGTTTGCAATCTCCCGACAAACGCACCAGCGTTTATAAGAAGCAACGTAAAAATCGCCGTCGAATTCTTGGCGGTGCAGATCGATATACTCGACGGTCGTTGCAGTCAGCCGGCGAGGTACAATTTCGCGAAACAGTGCGACGACGTATTAATACACGGGCATAAATCTGCAAGACGACAGCTGAAGTTTGCGAGCGTCCAGGGCCGGCACGGAATTATTTCTCGGCGCGCTCAAAATTGCCCGGCAGACGTCGCAAGTATCACGGTCGGTGCAGAGTGTGGATAGCAGCGGGGGAACGCGGTTGAGCGTTATCCAAAACAGTCGGCAGTCGACCCCACGAAGGATTATGACGACCTACGGACGTGTATGTCGGCCTATCGAAGAGCTTACCGAGGAGGCTATCCAGAAAGAGGCGAGTCTACAAGATGACCCACGGGTCGTTGGGAGTGTGGCAATGGCATTGGGTGTCTTTGTCGCGGAAATGTGTGGTTCTACGTATGATACATTATACCAGTGGTTGTTGCTGTTGTCGTACATATGTATGAACACATGCATGCATGCACGCACGCACATTCGCACACGCATGCAACTCGAAACGCGGCCACATTGTCACTTGTCGCAGGATCATAAAAACAATAATGATATTAAGGAAACTCTTTTTACAGGTAAATCTTTGGAAGCTAAGTTCAGAGGCGCAACGAGACAAAATGGTTGATAAATCTCAAAATTGATTAGCAGTATTAAAATTGTCAACATGAATTACAAGCCAGGAGCTAAGTTGGATACGCTAGGTTATAAAGGTAAGTCTTTAAATGACTGGGGCATTATGTAATATTTTCAGCTGATCTATGACTAAGTGGGAGCAAATTCCATTTAACTCTGGGAACAAAAAGTAAATCAGTACAAGATCTTCGAAGCTGGATTGGCTTTCTTACAGGAGTAAGCAGTAAATGTAAATATGCTGGCTGCGTACACGAAAGTGCCTGGTAGGTAATTGTACAGATCTTAACAATGATACGATATCTGACAGGAAGCCAATACAGAGATCCCAGAAGTGAGAAAACCGTGGAGACTGAATCACAATCTTTGATAATGGAATGATCTGCTAAACAATACCATTTGTTGCGATGAGAACGAAACGGGTGTGTGTGTGTGTGTGTGTGTGTGTGTGTGCGTGTGCGTGTGCGTCTGTGTGTGTGTGTGTGTGTGTGTATATATATATATATATATACAATTGTGTATATATATATAGTATATATATGTGTGTGTGTGTGTGTGTGTGTGTGTGTGTGTGTGTGTGTGTGTGTGTGTGTGTGTGTGTGTGTGTGTGTGTGTGTGTGTGTGTGTGTGTGTGTGTGTGTGTGTGTGTTTGCAAGTTTAGAAGGAAGCAGTCTGTTTCAAGTTTTTCATTTATTAATTAATGTAATGTTCTCAACACTATAATAACGACGTTAACGATGTAAATGCATACTGCCCGAGACATTGAGTTTAGTAAGTCCGTAACAACGTTCGCAGTTTTGAAGGTACGACCCCGGAGCATGTTCGAATAGTAAACATCCACTTTCAAAACAAGCTTTATTGACAACATTGCTGAGGCAGGCTGAGTTAATCGCAAAACCCGAAAATGTTCAACGATTTCCCTTTTCCCACTTTCAACACAGCATACTTCCTGTTACAAGTTACTACGCTGGCTAATTGCGGACAGAAGAACAGACCGCCTCCCTTGAATAGCTGCTGCAGTAGACATCGGTGTGCACGCTTACGTGCGGTATGCATGTATTAGTGTGCGTTTGTGTAACACAATGCAAATCAGGAGCTACTGAGACCATGCATGTGTGCGTGCGTACCGTTACAACATTTATCGGCGTGCGCGTGGCTATGTGCGCGAAGACCAGAACATAAACGTGAGCTACGCTCGAGACGTCAGTGTTTAATACTATTGGCATCGAAGGCCACGTGCTCCCGGTGAAGCGTGACAATCTAGAAAGCCATTGGTTTATCGTGAGTTCAGCAAGTGTTCATCTATAATATCGGCAGTCTCTTGGTCTCTAATGCTGCCAAACTATATTTTAGTTGGCGTCGCTCTGTTCAGAGAGAAAAAACTTAGTTGCTCTTCCATATATAAATTTGTCTAGCTTTTCTATGAAGCCTACTCCTTATGATAAGGTATCCATGCATGTTCGCAATCACAATTCGCTCTATACCTTAATTTTGTCGTTTCAAGCAACATTTCCACATTCCATTAAAACTTTGCCGTCAGCAACATATTTAAATAATATATTATTGTTATGGTTCTACCTAGTATGTAGTAACCCCATTATATAATTTTCGTCCTGGTCTGTTTGTTTTATGTGTAAGTATTTACAGTTCACTAAATTGAATAACATTGACTATTTCATTTCAGATCAATTTCTCGAGATCAACTTTTTTTAAATTACCTCTGCACCTCCATCTTTCAAATCATGTAAATATATTAAGAACAGTGTAGGCCCTAATACTTACACGTTTGGTACTCCATTCGAAACTGATTGCCAGTTTTAAATCTCCGCCTTACTACTGCGACTGTGTTTTCAGCTTGTCAGCTTGTTATCTATCCGCCTAATCACAGCCGCTGTAGCATTGGCTGTTAGGTTCATTTTAAGTGAATTCTTTGTGAAGTAGCACTTTGCCACAATCTTTCTGAAGATCTAAGTAGACAATACCCACTGGTGACCAATCGACGAACCACTTAATAATTCCTTCCAATATCATAAGAGATTTATTAAACATAACCAGCTTTTATGATCCAGTATTAAGAATGTTTGACTAATTTATGCTTTACAAGGAACTCCGCCATACAGTCTCTGGCGGATGTTTCTCATAATTTGCGTAGGCCTACAACTTATGGTAAACACACGTGTTTGTTATTCTTTGTTTGAATGGATTGAAGATCCGGTTTCTTGGTTGTTATAGTACGGCGTAATTACCTCACAAGAAACTTTTTTTCTCTTTTGAATATTTCGACTGCCTCTCGCAGTCTTCATCAGCAGAATGACATTACGGGTATATCACATGACAGTGGTCATGTGACACAAGATGTGTGTCCTTCGGAAATATGAGCAAAATGCCGTAAATGTTTGAAATAATCACCATGTCTTTGGAGTCATTAGAAAGATAATGAATTACAGTTCATGAACATGTAAGTATCTAAACATTTTCTATTTTTGTTTGACCAGAAATATGATTTACAAACAGTGTTTACAAGTCGGGTTAAAGCACACGGCGGGATAGATCTGGGTCAAAGTCTTCGAAACTGTTGTCCATTCTTGAGTGATTACCGCACGTTTACATGAATATGACTATTTTAAGAAGATAACTTATCATCCTATTAAGAAAAAAATATTTGTTACCCCAAATATATGATTATGTCGGAACAAAACGAGACCACAATGTTTTCGTGTTTGTGAACCATTTACATAATATTATTAGAACTGGTGAGTGAGTGATAATCCATTTTCACACCGGGCTGTCAAATTCGACACACCGTTCTCCCGCTGATTATACGTACACGTACATGTATATCTGGGATCATGTTTAGTATTGATTAAACTCAGTATCACTTTACATTAACAATGTCAATGGTAACTATACTATATCTTTCTATCATTTTATATTTTTAGAATATATGGCTGCAAGATGGATGTCAGAAAGCCCTAGAAGATACAAGAAAATTTAAAAACCTTGTGTTTCAGACAGCATCACACCAGGATATGTGACTGACAATAGGAAAACTAATATGTTGCATGTTCTGCCAGAGAATGCAAAATTGTGCAAAATATGGAGTAAACTGTACTCTTGAATTACCAATCTAATTTGTTGTGAATTAAATGTGTTTGCTACTTTTCCGGAGCAATACTTCATGTTGAATAAAATGTGCAGTATTCAAGAGGTTCTATTGTTCCACGAAAGTTGATATTTACTCTGTGATTTGACCTGTGGACTAAGTCACATTTTGTGAAACAATAACAAGTACACAGATGGGCGACCGCGACAGAAATAGGTTTATATACATAATAAAGACATTATTCCTCTGCTTGTACAACATCACATATTTAGCTGTGCTTTGTGGCTCCATTCTTTCTTCATTCACATTTCTTAAACACATTCACACATTTCTGCGCATATTTTTTTGACTTTGGCATGTTCCAATAGCACACGAAATATACAGTATTACATTTGTTGAACTGTGAAAAGGTTGTCGCTGACCATTTTATCAAATGCTTGCAGCGAGAGAGGTCAATAATACAATGGATGTCCTTTTCTGTCCATGTCTGGATTTTTTTTATTAATTACACCTAGAAAAAAAAAAGTACAGCATTTACAGATGTATATGTATATCATCAAGCTATTGAGTAAACTCATTACACATTCAATACGAGTGTCAGTCTACCAATGATGCCCAATCCATCTGATGTGGAATTATTACATACAATGTTTTGGGCCATACAGGCAACGGGACGCCCCCGGTGCCGTGCCGCGGCTGGCACCACGTGCTCCTAGCACATTGTAAATAACCCATGTTGTTGTGAACAAAATCTACTACACCTGATTAACAGGTCAGAATAATGGATTATCAAAACAGATATTACATCTTCCAGTTTCATAGACCTGATTTAATGTTACAGAGAAAGGGATAACAGTTGAATGATAAATTACAGAGGTCCCGTCACCACGGCGACCGACGCCGGTGAAAGCGCATCTGGATATTTTATGGACATCTTTAAGTTGTGGACTAAAGTGGTTATTTTTGTACTAGAGGAGTGAAATGCATATATACATACCATCTGTGACACTTCATCTAAATCCTGATCCAGTTGTATAGCTTGACGTAATCCGGTTTCATAACAAAAAACGATTGCAAAACGACCACTGTCTGGAGATTCATCTGAATCAATGCAAACCTTGGAACTTACAGCAGAGTGGACCCGCACTGCGGATTCCCGTTTAAACAGTGATCTGATGCTTGTTTCTTTGCATTCTAACGTAACAATCCCGTGTTTTAATTATTCATTGTAGTGTTGAAGTTTTCTAATTTGTAAACATGTTAACATTATTATTATTGCATTACCTGGATGTTGGTATGAAGGTTTACAACGTCAATGTTTCTTCGAGTACATTTTTATGTTTTTCGCCAGAGAAACAAATCTCTCAACAAATTCCTCAATTCCATACCTTCAAGGTCCGGCATTCTGTGACCAGTTTCAGTTTTTACAATCTGTATTTGCTATATTAGCTTCTCTTTATGTTGCCTTTGAGTAATTTGATCTCTCTTTGTTTTACATGCTCCCTTGATTTTACTGTTATAATAACATTGATTTGGCTATGATCAGTAGCACCTGAAGGTCTTTATTTGCCCATGCGTTTATGATATATATTAACAATACCCATTGCCGCTACCACGATGGCTGGCCCGTTTTTCTTATTTCCTTTGCTCCGAGAAATTAAAAGTACACATTTCAGTTAAGTTCCAGATATATCTCTTTTCAGATTTTTTTTCTTGTCCTCTGCGTTGTTTTTGCGAGTCCCACCACGGTACATGTAATTCTAATAATCAATAATGTATATGTCTCCATCAACGACTCAGGCCACATTCTCTAAAGCCCATCATTTATGATTCAATCTTCTCTTACACCCCCTCCTCCAACGACGCCCTAGCACCTGTCTTAGTTTTTAATAAAACGAAGAAGGTCGTTAAATAGAACGATAAATCGACTCCTACACTTACACTTACGTCTACCCCTGTGTCCCATTGGAATATATGTATTGTTAATATTAGTACTATCCCCGACAGTACGATATATCAACTCTGTGTCTCTTTAGGTGTCTCGAGCAAGCCGCTGTACTTACCAACGACGGCAAACGTTCCCTAGGAGGGTGCAAAATGTCTGCCGTGTATGTGTGGCCTAAATGCAACAGAACACAGATGCTTAATTTCGTGCACTACTCCACTCGGTACCCCCCTATTCCCCGGTGTATCTGTGCTATGAATATGTTCATGCAGCCCTTTCGCTGTTTGTATTGAATTGACACCAACTATTGGGTACGTTGGTAATGGGCAATCCAATTTATTAACACGGGACTGCCACTGTGCACATATAGTATATACAATAGTCACATCTTGCACAGCCAGGAACATGCAGATTACCGATTGATGTACCACACATGATGCTTAATGTTCCACTACTCACGTCATCAAGGTCATACGTTGCAGAACCATCTTGATTCCTATAATAATAATATTTTATTTTGTTAAGCGCCACATCCAATATTGTTCACAGCTCTTTACAACAATATACAAATATATGTTAAAAATAATGCATTTGAATAAAAAACAATACTTGTTATATCATATATAAAATGATAATAATAGTATTAATTAAGACAATAAATATAGTAGAAGTAGAAATAAAATATAAAATAAAATAGTTAAGATGATATTATTATTTTAATAAATGAACTAAAATTAATGTAAACATCAATAATTAGGCTACAACATGAAAAGTTAATAAATGGATAAATAAATAATAAATAAACGTTAAACATCAATCAGCTATGGTAAAAAAGTGTTGGTAAGCGTCGAAGTTACATATACATTGCAGTGAACGGGTGAGTCTTCAAGACAGATTTAAATACATTAAATGCGTTAAATAACAACAGTATGAGAACGGACATGTATCTGTGAATGACCTGGATATGACGTTGGATGTGGCAGTAGGCCTACAGCAGCAGCAGCAGCAGCAGCAGCAGCAGCAGCAGCATTTACAACAACAACATCAGAAAACAAATATACATACTTACGCCTACAAGCATGCAGCAAGGGCAATTGTTACCTCCGTTCACCTGCAAATCAATAATACCTGTATACTGTTATGATGCAGTATTCTTGTTAACTGATCATTATCGACTCCCAGTTGACTTCGCATAATTGTGTTATATGGTGTCGACGCCTAATGACGCAATGAGGGCATTAGGCGCTTACAAGCCACTGTGGCGATAAACAGGCCCGCGTTCGAGACCGTCGTTTATACGGATCCACGTAAACAGGTTAGGACATATCCCCGGGCCGTGATGCTCGTTGTCATCGTGAGACCGCTGTAATCAAACAAAACGAGATGGCAACTGAACAATGTTTGGAAAAGACGCAGGGATATGGTCGGACAGATATCATATTTAAAAGGAGCCAGTCAGTTCCTCTACACGGAATTAGCGGGCGTAGTAATTTGTAACATGAAGTCTGCTGTGTTGAACGTGGGAAAATGATGGGACATCGTTGAACATCAATGGGTATTGCAGTTAACTCTGTCCGACTAGGCCGTATTGTCAATAAAGCTTGATTTGAAACTGGACCTTTTGTTTACTATTTGACCATACTTTGTTTATGGCTTACTAAACACAATTTGGCCGGCAGTACACCTTCAACATAATTAATACAGCCTTAAGAACATTATATTAATTAATAAATGAGAAACTCAGAACAGACTGCCTCCTTTTAAACATTCAGCTGGCGACAACCGCGGTAGTTAGTTTATGAGTCAGTGACTTTTTAGTAAATAAGGGAAATATATAAATACTGAGTGTTCACGTGTGGTACATGGTACTGAAATTCAGTTTTCATTGCGACAAGAATTACATTTCTGACTTTCAAGAAAATGGTGCTGCGTCACACGCTGTTGCCTCTCCACGAACCACGTATCCGATTGTTGTCCTCCAATTTTTGTTTTAATGAATAATTAAACTGGTACAGATGCTATAATGGCTATTATTCGCAGGAAATCGTAGTGTGCGTTTGTGTGTGTGTGTGAGTGTGTTTGTTTGCTTGTGTGTGTATATGTGCGCGCGCGCGCGCGCGTGCATCATTATTATTCATAACTATATATTTGTAATGATGATGTTTAACTTGTTTCGTTTTTATTATGCTACTTTATTTATGATCTTGTTTACGCTGGCTATGTACTCATGGAAAACCAAAATACACATAGCTGAGCGTAACAGAGCACACTTTGGGATACTATGTACAGTTAGCCAATACATAGCCAATCACACATGTGTGGAACACATTGCACTGGTGCATGAAGCCACATACACTAACGCGTGGTATGTGTTTGTTTCGCAGACCGAAGATTACGTCCTCACAAACGAGCAGATTGCTGGTAAGGAAATGTTTGTTACTTATAAAAAAACATAACCTACAACATTAATTTCACGTCAGAATAAAGCATGCTTTTTTCATTTGTAGGAGGTTATTTATGTTTTTCGCTGAAGTATTACAGTCTTTCTCAGTGAAATTATAATTTCGCTGTCTGTCTAATTTGGCGACACCCTGTGTCATTCGTATGGTAATAACTAATAATAGGTATACATGGTTAATTCCATTAAATACAGGAGAACAATTTGCCGATAACACTAAACGTCGATATGAACCTTTGTGTGTGGTGGATTGTGGCTGAAGTATCTGCACTAACGTAGTCGTTCTGTTGTGGAATTGAATGAATGAAAAAAGGAACAGAATAAACGAGCGATTGATCCCTTCTCCTTATACGCGACGGCCTTGTTATGTCGACAACAGATAAATGGAGGTTTACGCCTCCGCTTTCTCAGAACCTTGGACACTCTCTTCAGGTCGCGTTGGTCGAGAGGCCATCCTTGTTCAAACTAGCCTAATTGTTAACATATCAGAAGAACACTGGTAATCTCTTCTCTCACCCATTATGGACGAATTTGTCTTCGACGAGCATGATGGCAACTTGGTGAGTGTGTTTGTGCTATTGCATGCGTGTGTGTGTGTGTGTGTGTGTGCGTGCGTGCGTGCGTGCGTGCGTGCGTGCGTGCATGCGTGCATTGTGTGTGTATTTCCCGCAGTGATTGCAGCGTGACTGAAGGTTCTCAGAGAAGGCGAGATGGTGTTCGAATGTTCAGATCTACCAGGGGATGAAACGCAGAGTGCTTTGAGCACCTGCACAGACTTGATTGCGCGTTATGTAATAACTTAACTACATTTTTGACCTAGAATTATTTACCTACAGGCTACTAGGGCGACCAACTGCATGCGTCGACATTCTTACGGCTCAGCCACCCCTGGTGCTGAAGAGTCAAAGTCTATGCACTTAGCATTCACATGTTGTCTGTAAGAAAGCGCATCCTAACGCTGTCGGTGATTGAAAATGTCAATCATAATTGAGAATAATCAATACATAAACCATTTCGGTTAGGTAGAACACGACGAGCAGTGTGCACCGTTCCCTAACTGTTTACAGAAAAATGCGCACGTGGTTAATTTCCGTTAGAAAACAAGATACAAGTTTATATTTTATTTACCACAGTGTCAGATACATAATAATTAAATTATATATTTTATATATATTAACCCGGAACTTTACTCTCACGGTATTGACATTAAACAAAATCTAACTGATGTTTTTTCTGTGAGCGACCGTGTGTTTACCCAATTTTAGGTCGGAATGCCCTGTGCCATTCCTTCAAGTAATTATACGGAAATCAATGTTGAATTACAGTTGGACGTGACAGTTTCCGCTTTTCGTTCCTGTCCATGCCCATGTGCGTCACTATTTTACACCAACAGCAGCTGCACGATTCGTTGTCAATAGCAACGATAACAATACTCATTTAATGATTTTCGCTCAATTAGGCATTTGGGAAATGTTATTTAAATCTTTAAATTTCCTTTTCCGTATTATTTGTTCTAAATGTGTTCCGTGATTGTGTTGACCTGTAACAAAGGCGCACCCACCCGCAACAATGCTTCAGGCATTTATGCGTTAGTTCGGTTTTAATCCTAAAATATATAGCAGCACATTCCGTAAGCAGAACAGGGGTTTAAAACCTGTTTAATCATGTTTCACGATCCGTTCGTTCGTTTGTCTCATCTTTTTCTTTTCCATTTCCTGCTATCTTTTTGTCTATTTCTCTTCGGTCACATCCTTTCTCTCTGCGCATCTGTCTTGGTGACGACACTTTTTCATCCTAACTCGATTTCCCTAGCGTGCTGAACATAACGAAGCTACTGATCGCCGATCACACAGGCCCAATCCTGTTACGACCGCGGTCGCTTCCTAATCGTGAGCCAGTGTGCGAGAAAGTCAGACTACTACAACTGAGCCGGTTCAGTCATCGTTACCATCATCGCCAACTTAAACGATTTCTTTCATTGTCCTTACATCGAGGTTCTCTGGTCCTCATTTGATATAACGTTCTTAAAACTATAATAAATACGGTGACGGTGTACCGTCTGCAAAACGGCATTTAATAACCGAGAAACAATATTGGCAATGTGAATACTTCCACCACAGCATGTTCAAATTATAAACAACAAACATTCATATTCTAAACACGTTCCCTTGGCAATATTTCGGACGCTGGGTAGAGTTGTTCCCATATTCAACACAACTAATTAAGCGAATTTCTTGTGAATAATTACCACTCCTGGCTGATTTTCAAAACTGAACAGACGACCTTGCTTTAAGCGATTCCTCCCATTGTCACAATTAACGTCGCAGCATTCTCCTTGATTCGATCCACACCTATTTATACATTCATCATTGTTTAATTCGACGAGTCGCCTCTCCCAGTCCCTGTGTGTCATACAAGGTGTATCCATAAGGAATTAACTTTCACATTTTCTTTAATTCTTAACTGGTCACTGCGACATCTTAATAATATAGAAACATATTTTTAAAGAGTCCAGTTTTGATATGTAAACTATTAGGTAAATGTATGATAGGCTTGTTGTCTTTAAAGCGACCTTGTCTTTTCCGTTTCTCGGAATCATCCTCTTGAGAGGCCTGCAATTATTAGCAGGAAGTTCGCTGAAACAGTTGCATTTCGTTCGGTTTCCAATCGTGATCATGGGAATATGCCCGGTCAGACCCATCTTCAAATAGCAATTCCAGGAACTTGCGCCTAGTTCCACCTGTCTCCGTTACAGCTGGAGTTTACTGTTTGAATACTTTGTATATAAGACAAATATTTCGTGGGCGAATATTGAAACTACGAATCATTGCGGGCACACTGCGTATCTATTCTAGCATTATTAAGAAGACCATTTATTACTAAATATTAATATACGATGAACAGCAAAGTAGTTTCAACGTACGACTTGAATAAACCGTAGCAGCAGAAACGTGTCCATCTCTGACAGCCTCCTGCGTGGTTTCAAATATGAAAATAAAGATATTGCATACGTCGGATTTCTTCGAGGAGGCATGAAAGAAGAACTTATGTCAGAGAAAGAGGAAACGCCTGTCAGTAGCACATGTTAATGAAATCCAGATGATGGAGTATCGTAGACCAACGGGAATGAAACAATAGTAATAGTCTTGGCTTTGCGAACGGTTCGATGAAATCTCGATACCAATTTCGATTTCGAGCGTCTCATGTCAATTTTAAATCTGTCGGTACTACCCGAAGGTGTCACTGACATTTTTACTATTAACGTTACGTGACAGTGATGACTGCGTAATTTACGTTAGCAAGGATTTTTTAGATTAACTTTTAAAATTATCTTCAACACGAACATGTTGTCATCAACTTAGTTTGTTTCGATCCTTCTTCAGTACTAAACAAGAGATACAAAAATCCCTTTCTGTGAGTGTAGCTTACGTGCCCCCGTGACCTTGCGAAGTCAGACTAAATGGATCTCATGGCACGGTGAGCGTATATAGGGCTAACAACCCTATCTCGTAAAACAACTGTTAGGTACCGACGCAACACGCGAAGCTCTAGACACCAAGGAGCTAGCATGACCACTATTGCTGAAAGCCGCAAGGACGCTGGTAGCGCGAAGACACGCCTACTGGATGCAAACACCAAACCCAAGATTGGGGCCTGAAGGTGGACAATGTTCGATATTGCAAAAAAGCACAATGTATAAATGAGATGAAGTTATACAACATGGCGAAGAACAATAGAAGACGAACTTGAGGCTACTGAGATGACAGGATGAGACACAGCAGCATTGAGAGTCCAAGACAAAGGGCATTGGCGAAACCTCGCGCGAGCCTTGTGTGCCACACCTAGGCGCGACGATGATAAGAGAGAGACAACACTTCCGTTTATGTTATACAATGACGTGTTGAATGGGCGCTGTGCACTTCCAGGAAGCGATGGCATTAATCGATATCACCGACACTCCTTTGTGTTATGCCTTAATTGAACGTCACTCACTCATAATGTGCCTATTTTCGATTCGCCTCAGATTGCCTCAAATCAACATATGATAATAGCAAAAGACAAGTAGTTATATATCTCCATATCTCCGCATCGGTAGTCATTCGACGTGTCTTCTCTACGTCACGCCTGCCCGTATGACATCGCTCGCCATTATGATCAGATCAGCGGCATCTAAATCGGCTCTAGGAACTGTGCTTCATTTCTCGTTAACGTCAGTTACTCGATGCTTCGCCCGACATGCCGATGGACACCGAAAAGGTATGAACTTAGTGTTTAGGTGCTATCGTGTAAGGGTGTCTGGCCACGTCAACCGCGATTTAGGTAGGTATTTGGAGATGTCCCCATTTATTGGTTGGTTGTGAAAACATGTTGTAGTGTGTCGGCCGAACAGTTAGACATATCACCTTCCCAAAGATTGAATGCTAGTCAGATGTCATTACTTCCTGACATATAATAACTTAGTCAATATATATATATACTCTGTGGTAGTGCATCCATATATTTGAAACTGCTAGAACCAGCATATTATGGTTGGCAGAAGTCTTACGCCAGGCACACATGGCCAATATTTTTCACAAAACAATGTTGGCAATAATTATTTTTCAACAAATGTTCACTGTGTGTGCTGACCGATAAAAACATATTTTGCCAACACTGTTTTGGCAATTGTAAACGTTTGATTTGTGTTGACAACACAACGAATGTTTACCAAAAAAATTGTCCGTGTGCGGTGAACTTCAATGGCGTCGTCAAAAAAATTGCCGCTTCGACTAATTAGCGGGTGATTAGTAGTCATGTGATACAAAAATGGCCCTACCCAAGAAAGACGCAGACGCGGAGTGGACGCGGAAAAAGAGTTTTGGGCAGAGGAGTTATGGGCAGAGAACCGACGTATATTCGTAGTTAGGTCGCTAATATGGTAACAGGCGCACGAGAGACGCTATAGATGGTCTGACCATCCTCGCGCAACTAGAACGAAATTATAAAACACACCCTTCTCTGGATCCAGGTTTGGAAATTTAAAGTCTCAGTACGTCTGCAGCGTAACATGATCAACATAGCAACAACGATAGTTCTCCTTCCCCTAAGCGCTGCCATCATTGAAGTCGGCCATCAGGGCGCCTTTCATTAATTTTACTCTCTGTCGTCGCTATTGTTAGTACTAGCAAAATGTCCATCCTCCAGAAGGCGCTACGTACACAGACGCAGAAGACGGTTTCTCGTATTATTCGCATATGACGTTTATTATGACGTAAATTTGAACTTTTTTGCGTTAACGCAAGTTAAGTAAGACGTCCCATTCTGATCGGCGCTCCTCGAAACAATCGCAGAAAATACGCGTAACGCAATGAGCAGTCCAAACAATCGTATCCAAGATGATGACTACATTATAGAGACTTACGTCTGCGTATCACGCAAATTTCGTCAGTACAAGTGACGTTCAAAGACGTCATCGTACATTTGAGAGAGATCGTAGTTGTCCATGTCTCGATAGATTAGTTTTTTGTCTTTCTTATCGAGATGGCTTCTTTTATGAGTCGTTCTCTTCTGTTTGTTTCCCTGTCGACTATGTTCGCTCCCTCCCTGTCTATGATGTGGTTTTCTGTTCTTGTGTGGTTCTTGAGGGCGTTTTTCTCCCTCTACGTGTAATTCTCTTTTTGTGCGTATTTGACGACGCCCTTTCTATGTTCCTCGAGTCTTGTTTTGAGCAACCTTCCCTTCTCCCCAATATACTCAGCACTTCAGGTCTAGCATGGTATTTCATATATACACATGTTCGCACTGTTCTTCTGGCTCTTCTTTGTCCCTTAGATGTACCAATAGGCGCCTGAGGGTGGTGTGGACGCGCATGGCTGTAGCTACCCCCATATTTTTCAATACTCGGTATACTCTCACTGAGACCCCATCCAAGAATGGGATGACTAATTGGCTTCTGTTTCTCTTTGTCGTCCGTCACCTTTCTCAACGCCCTGGACAACACCCAAAAAAATACACGAGGAGCGAGAAAAAGATCCATATCTACCATCATCAACAAAAACCACATCATAGACTGGGAGGGAGCGAAAAGTCGACAAGGAAGCCAACAGACACATTACGTTTGTGTGGTGTGCAGAAGAAAGCCTCTTTGATATGTCAAAAAGAAATAATTTGAATAAAAATTATCTATCATGAAGAATGTTCAGTAATAGTTATGAAAAAGAAAGTTCCGCTTGTCTAACGTACAGCATGAACCCTAAAGCCAATAAAACCCAAAACTAACGGCGAATTACGAAAAAAATAAAGGCGTTACTTTTTTCCGCCTAGGATGAAAACATTAACAGCCCCCTCCCCATCACACATACACACGCGCACGCACATGCACGCACACGCACGTACACGCACGCACACGCTGGTTCGATTATAGTTAGAATAGCAGTGACACGACTGCGGTTCACGAGACTGTGTCGTAATTAACGCTTGCAAACTGACGTCACAGTCACAATTACGCTCATCGCCCGCATGCGACCAACAAAGGTCAGTCGGATGTGGATGGCGAAGACGAAGACGAAAACAATGCTGGCAACGATGTTACGGCGTGTTGGCCGTTTGCGCCTGGTTTTCGGATAAAAGGCACTTTCAACGGTAAAAATTTATACAGTTTTGAAAAAGAAAATACACACGCGCACGCACACACGCGCAGACACACACACACACACACACACACACACACACACACACACACACACACACACACACACACACACACACACACACACACACAGACACACACACACACATACACACACAGAGACACACACAGATACACACACACAGACACACACAGACACACACACTCACTCACACACACACACACACACACACACACACACACACACACACACACACACACACACACACACACACACACACACACACACACACACACACACACATACACACACACACACATACAGACACACACACAAACACACACAGACACACACACACACACACACACACACACACAGACACACAGACACACATACACACACAGACACACACACAGACACACACACACACACACACACACACACACACACACACACACACACACACACACACACACACACACACACACACACACACACACACACACACACACACACACACACACACACACACACAGACACACACACACACACACACACACACACACACACACACACACACACACACACACACACACACACACACATACACACACACACACACATACAGACACACACACAAACACACACAGACACACACACAGACACACACACACACACACACACACACACACACACACACACACACACACACACACACACACACACACACACACACACACACACACACACACACACACACACACACACACACACACATACACACACACACACACACATACAGACACACACACAAACACACACACACAGACACACAGACACACAGACACACACAGACACACACACACACACACACACACACACACACACACACACACACACACACACACACACACACACACACACACACACACACACACACACACACACACACACACACACACACACACACACACACACACACACACACACACACACAGACACACACACACACACAGACACACAGACACACACACACACACACAGACACACACAGACAGACACACAGGCACTTTCACACATTGGGGAGCGGTGGTTGAGCGGTTAGTTGGAGTTCGAATTTTGGAACCGACCGCCGATTCAAAACATGGGCAATTTCGTTCACCTCACGTTGCCTGTGTGTTTCGCAAGAGGCGCTATAAGCCTGTTGTCTCTTCTAGTTGGTGACTATGCCAGGGGAAGTAAAATATCACACGCACAGAGTGAATGTATAACCCGAAGTAGACTAACTCTAGAGCAGGATGCTCTGAAATATACCCTCAGCGCAATATCCTAGTAGGACTTTGCTGAGTAATTATACACACGCACGCACGCACACACTCACGCAAGAAGTAATTTATGTAGTCAATTCAGGTGACATACTAAACTAGGAGTATGCATTCACCTTTTCCTGTTTACCAGTGAGGTATTTCATAACAATTAAAGTGCATGTTTGGAACATTGTTCCACTAACATGCCCGTTTATGAAGATCATGTTTTTTGGCCTAAACATGTTGTTTTGGGACATAATCCCCAGTAAGTTGTTCTTTTTACAACTAAAAGGAAATTATATCTTTATTAGTTGAGTTACCAGGCGTTGCCAGGAGAAAAAGACAGTCATATACATCGTAAAATCATTTGCACTGAAATAAAAAATATTGTTGACATAATTATGAACACTGAACACCAGACCTCAAATGCCCAACATTTCAGTTCCAGACACCCAAACCCATCCCAAATGTTTCCAGCCTACCCGCATTCATTAATTGTAACTGGTCACTGGCCTAGTTGTTAGGACAACCTTTTGCCAGATATCGCACGTGCTCACCCGTGTAATTGACGTGACCAGTAACAGGCAGCTGGGTTACGCGTACGGAATTTTGTAACATTAATAACATAAAAACGAATACATTTGTCTGCATACACCCAGCGACACATTTGTACATGGAATAATTACCTGTAAAATGATGTAGAAAAACATAAAATTCCGTGGCTGGATCTCCACGGAATTGTTGCAGTGTGTTGTTTGCCAGAAGTAGCAAGCGCTCACGGGGCTGACGCGGCGAAATGCTTACGTGACCAGTGACAGGTAGAACTGGTGTATGTTAAGCGCTGAGGATTTTCAAACGTCAATACCTTAAAAAATATTCAAAATGTATGCATACATTCCGCGACATATTTGTAGATGGCATAATTATCTTTACGACGATATAGAAAAACATTAAATTCGGCGGCTGGAACTCCACGTACAGCCTTTTGAAATATTGAGCCCCCAAGTTCTCCACACCCCAGACGAATTTCGAAAATGTCTAAATCTACGAACCATATCAATGGGCCGGTAGATCACATGCAACATTTCATCCCGATACATGCAAAACTGACGGAGATGTGGGTGCAAACTTTGCCTTGAAAAGCATATCCCCCTTTTTCTTTTCTTTTTTACAAAAAAGCCCCTTGGGACGTTGCTCCAAGAGTTTGTGGCTTTGTAGAATAATTAACAATTTTGATCCCTAAGTCGTTCTCTGTTATGAGTCCTTGTGGAACTGTGTACGCTAGATGGACATACATTTATTGTTTATAAAACTACGCGTATTTTCTGCGACTGGGTAGCGCCGATTACATGGGGACGACTTACGTAATTTGCGTTAATCAATTTTTTTTTTCTTCAAAATGTACGTCATAACAAACCTCATTTCCGAATACTCCGGGAAACCGTCTTAAATCTGCGTCCGTCTGTGAGTATGTAGACTATCCGGAAGATTGGCATTTTTGCTATTGTGCATTCGTATTTGTATAACTCAGTGACCAGAAAAATCGTAAATTGTATTCGGTGTCCATTCGTGTGTTTCGTTCGACGGAGTTCCTTCATCCGCCCACTAGAAGGTATGTCCACTCGCGGTCAGTCTCGGCCACTGGCCACCGTCCGCCGATTAATAGCGAGCCCTTTCGGTCGTTGCACCTCATCCGAGCCAAGACGATCTCGTTAACTGTCACGTCATGCGGCTCCGCTAAATCAACTCTCCGTGGCGCGGGAATTGCTTGTCGAAAATTCCTTCCTAGAACATCCACCAGCTTTGACGGCACACGTGTATTGTCATTTCAAGGCAGGCCAAGACACCGGTGCACTGATTTTAATGTAAACATACACACCACATCGTAACCATGAGTGAGAAAAACATATAGACTATGTGTAACAATTTGCATAAGACACTGTTTCATTTTTTGAATTACAAGTCGAACGCTTTCTCTGTAGCCGCATTTATATCAGCAGCGACTGTGATTATCGATCGCTTCCCTGCGTGCGGGCATGCAAGTTAATCCGGCTTTACGCAAACAGAGCATGATCATCTCATTTTCAAAGAAAACGTGATGACCAGTTCGTGGAAGATTGTCACTGACATGAGATCACTATTGCCGTAATGTAAATATACGGTAATGAAAACTTCACTCGAAACGCGCTTCCATCTCTTTATCGTATATACAAGCAGTAAATCCAATAATATTAGCGGGAAGCTAATAAGCTAACTGAAGTGGCCTTACCGTGAAGACGGAACCGATCAGAGTAGCCTACTTCTAAGATGTGTTGCTAAGATTAGAGAGGATGTCGTCGATTGACATTATCGCTAGCTGACGCATCAACGTCAGCTACGGCGAAACAATTCCTCTTCGATTAATCATGCTCGCTCGAGTTTATCTATGTTCTTTTAGACATACGCATGACTTTAAAACAGATCAATCAGGCTGAACTTAGTAACATCGGTGTGTTGTTTACGCAGGCAACATATGCCAATGACCACAACAACGTCTGCTGTGAGGAAGTATCTCTCTCGTAGACGGGTAAAGGCTGTGATACACTTTTCCCCAATCCGATCAGACCCGACCAGAACCGATCAGACCAAACCAGACGACACCAGACTCAACCTGACTGCAGTGTAAACGCTATACCGAATGATACCGACTTCGGCGTAGTCGAAAGTGTTCAAGTTTACGTGATTATGACGTCATGCTGGCTTCATGTATAGCGCAGTCGATGTTAATCTGTGTATTTTATACACTGCAGTCGGGGTGCATCCTGTGTGGTCTGGTTTGGTCTGATCTGGTCGGCTCGGGTTGGACAAAATGTGCCAGTGTATTCCGGTCTTTAGTTATCGTAATCGATATATTGTGGTTGTTGTCTGAAACATCAGTACAACAACAACAACAACAACAACAACAGCAACAATAACAGCAACAACAACGGCAGCAACAACAGCAGCAGCAGCAAAAGCAGCAACAACAGCAACAACAACAGCAGCAACAGCAACAACAGCAACAACAACAACAGCAACAACAACAACAGCAATAACAACGAACAATACATGCATTTTATTTTTCGAATAGTATTGCCTAAGCCTAATTAATATCGACACGTGAAGTGTATCGTGACAGAGAAAGTACCAATCGGACTGCGAGCTGTGTTGCTCTGATAAATCAAGTCACCAAAACCTACACAAAGACGCCTCGTCCATCCCCTGTGGACAGATTTCTCTACAGCGTCGATGGCGTGGCGGGGATACTCGCAAACACTGAATGGAGAAAACGCCGTCTTCTTCAGAAACAGTTTCCACAGTGTCGTTGCTTCCTGGAAGTGACCGTTGTACCTACGCAAGGATGGACATCTATTTGTTTTAGATTCGTGGTGCATGGAGTAATTATATTTAGTTTCGAGACGATTCATTCTGAAGATTTGTTCCCCTTTAGTTGAGCTTGAGATGACGATTCCGGGAAAAGGAACAAAGTGGTTTCAATGTCTTGATAACGAAGCGGTCGTCTATGTCAGTGTTATATTGACATGGAAGCACAGCCCATCTCAGTATTGTCATCACCGTGGAAACAGGGTCTACTGCTAGTGCTTTAATACCAACATAGAAAACATCCTTCAACGGCAGTTGTTATGGCACTCTACTCCGAAAACAACATGTTTTCAGCACTCCAACAAACAGTTGAGGCTTTCACTATATATATTTTTTCAGCCGGCTACACGATGTCAGTATTTATAAGGCTGTTCTGTATTTCAGTCCGTCTGCTCGTGAATAACTTCCATCTGTGGCGTCTGAACGCAGAATAAGTTTTGTTGTTGTAGAAATAATTGCGCCTCTCGGCAAAATGTGTAATTGGAACAGGAAGCTTAGACCTACTCTGAATCTATATCGCTGATAATCACAGCGAAACTGCATTAATGTGGTTACTAATCGCAGTTGTCCAATGACATGGCAACCGAATCGGTTAATGTCCTAGTATTGTCAATACATGTCACTGAATTATATTAATAATCTCCGAAATATGCCGCCGCATGCCTCTGATCTTCATTCACCATTAACTGCGTGCATATTGCACGAACGAGTCACTTTTGCGCGCGACGTTACCTGCAGCCGCCTCGGGTGTGTCTTTGGAGAGCTCCCAGATGGCGAACTGGCTAGACTCACTAAGAATCTCAGGTGAATCTGGGTGAAATGCTGGAGATATTTTAATTACCGTAACAAGTGAAAGAAGTACGTGTAAATGAAAACCATTTGAATCGACAACGGCTGCCAAACATATATTACACGCGCGCACTCACGCACGCACGCACGCACGCACTCACACCAACGCACACGCATTCACTCACTTACACGCGCACGCAAGCACGCGCGCGAGCGCACGCACACACGCACACCCACACACTAACCGTGTTGTCTTACGCTAGTAGCACATGGACCTTCAATGTTGTGTTTCAGAGTTCAAAGAGGCTTTCACGTTGTTTGACAAGAATGGCGACGGCACGATCACGTCAGGCGAACTGGGCGTCGTGATGCGCTCGCTCGGACAGAACCCGACAGAGAACGAATTACTGGACATGATCAATGAAGTCGACGCTGACGGTGAGACTACAGTCTTCTCTTTCTCTGCAAAGCGCTCACCATTGTACATGGCATCTATATATGAATACGCTAACTTCAGTGTAAATGCATATTCTCCGAGGCGCTGGCGTCCTTGAGCTTATTGTTATGTTTGTTCGCGTTCTTTATTTGTACGTATTTCAGAAAGCACAATGATAGTTATTTAGAGTTATTTACTGTGATAACACTTGTTTGGTGCTGCTCAGGTGGGCAGAAGGTAGTATTCAATATACGTATAATGCGTTGTGTAATTGTAAAAAAAAAACACGCAAGTCCATAAAATGTGATTTGACGTATCACCGTCTTACCGAAATACCAGGCAAGTTCTGCCTATATGTATTTGTAACACTTTTAGTCCCTCTCAAATGTAATTCCCAATAGTGGCAGCTTATGCAAAATATAAATGCGCCGTCACGTATTCAAAGTGAATCAACGGCCACACATAGAAAAGCAGTCCATAAGAACGACTTATTTTTTCACGCATGGCTGCTACACGTAATTTCTGGATAATCATCAGTGGTAAGTTTATGTGGGTGCATACGCGCCTTAAATTAGCATCATAACTCACAGTGCGCTTGTCAAGGGCCAGCATATAAAACCCACAAATATTGCCAATCGAATGCAAATACTTCCTGTGAAATAGTGTCAACGAATTCGGTACACGCCGTTTTGATATACAGCGCTGTTTGTCTGTTTGAGAGATGTGGCGCTGCTGTCTAGCTTTTATTGTTATACTGCAACCATAATAGACGTTTATTTGTTTACGATTGCCATTCGTGTTTCGCCAAGAAACTCTCAACGAGGAGTTTTGCCGGTAAAAATGCGCATGATACACTTCCGGGTTTTGTCAGGCGGTTGTAATAAAATATTGTTCTTAGCTTAAAACGAAATCTTCCCATGTTTATACAATGTACTTGTTCTGAGCAATAAACGGCTAGGAAGTCACTGTTGTGGCTGCTCTCGTTGTGTCTTTTGAACCTAAGTTCAAAACATAGTACAGTGTTTTCAACCTATATTAAAAATACTCACTAGTGCCAACAGAAGTTCAAAACGTTGCATTATTGTCATAAAGTCTTGATAGCTTTTGTCATACAGTCATGATATGAAGTTTCAACTGAATATCTGTAATATTTTTGAATTTTGAATCTAGATTCAAACCAATATTGTAGTGATATCGCAACCTCACTCTCTGAGGTTGGCATGGCTAACGCTTCATGGTTTTGTGTTTTTCGTTCTCATTTCATTGCTGGTTCCGTTTCACTTTCAGTTGCACTTTCTGTTTCACTGCCGTCTCAACCATACATATCCACCCCCGTCTATCGTTCGCCAGACCCCTACTAACCCTACCAAATGTCTCCTCGCATAGTTCTCCCATCCAAGTCGTGGTCTTCCTCTTCTTATTCACCCTCCACCCTGAGCGCTGAGGGTCACTTCTATAACCGTATGCCGTTGTTAAACATCGTGTCATCGACTGTTGGAATAAACTTCCCGAAGAAGAGGTGTTGTCGTCTACTTTGAACGTCTTCAAAGATGTAATCGAGGTTTCTCACCACCGACTGACTAAAAAAGACTATACAACACGTACACTGAGCTGACACGGTAGGCCAGTGCTCGTAGCCTTCCGCCCACATCACGGACATCCATCTAAACAGCAGCCTTCTTGAAAAACCACCTGCATGCATCGCAATGTCTTTGTGGGAGGCAACGAATAAATAGCAACATGGATCCGGCGTTCCTCCGCATGCAGCAACCTCGGAACAAGCCAAACCCATGTGTTCTGTTTGACAGGGGCACTGCTCCAGTCTAATAATACTATCTCCCAGGACGTTTACCTTGCACGGGATAGTGCCTCCGACTATTGCCCCCGACTGATTGACGTTGACAGAGGTGCTCCTGATTAGTAAAGAAGTCATCGTCCAGCGAGATATATCTTAGCTTAGAGTCGTCGACTTCTCCGGCACGTATCCAGTTTCTCCGGCCTGCAATCAGGCGATCGGACATAATGCTGTGTGGCAAATCTCTGTAACTAGAAATGCGAAAACATCAGAAACGATCAGATTGGAAGGTAATATAAATAGTTAATGGTTATCGCCCTGTCGCGCCGTGCACTCGGCCATGCGTGGGTCGTGGATCCCGCTAACATTGACCGACGGTGCAGGTTGTTTTTCATTTGTTGCTAACGCTAAATTGCGGACCAATTCAACATTCGGTTGTACTGGAAGTGAAGTGCGAGTCGGAATGCTTCCCAGAACTATGTCACCAAACCAAGGAATGTGCTTACAGCCAATACACCAAGGAATGTGCTTACAGCCAATACACCAAGGAATGTGCTCATTGCGTGCTCACGGCTACAACATGTACAGTATGTTGTATGTTGTATTATTTAATTCCTTCATTCATAAAGAAATGAGGTAAAATGCCTGTTTTTGTTAAACACGCACATAACATTACCAAATACTTTTCCATAAAGAGTGGAAGCTAATTTTAGCTTAACAAGATTTAACAAGATTGCCATCCAGATAATTAACTCTAGATGGCAGGTGGACAAGGAAGCCTTTCGGCTTATCGAGAGTCCAATAATTTTTATCTACGTGTATCCCGCCCTTTTAAGGTATGTGCCAGTTTTATTTTTAAACATATTCACGTCACTAGCACCAACACAATCAGGAGACAATCTGTTCCATTCATTTACAGTCCTTTGTGAGAATGAGAACTTTCTTATATCTAATCTACACTGCTCCTTTACTAATGTAGCTTCATGTCCTCTGGTCCTTCTATCTTTCTTAACTGAGAAAAAAATATTTCTATCAATATTTTCATAACCATTCAATATTTTAAACACTTCTATCTGATCTCCTCTCAATCTCCTGGTCTCCAGTGTTGTTAAACCACATTTTAGGCGTATTTCGTAACTAAGATCCCTCAGTTTAGGTATCATTTTAGTTACTCACCTCTGTACTCTTTCTAGCATATCTATGTCCTTCCTGCGATATGGCCTCCACGCTTGAATACAATATTCTAAATGAGGCCTAACTATTGTTTTGTACAGCGGTATTATTAGCTCTTTTTCCTTATACATAGTTTCGCCTAATTAATCCAAGGATTTGATTTCCCTTTGAAGCAGCAATACCGCATTGCTCTGAAACCTTAATATCAGCACTAATGGTTAACCCTAAGTCCTTTTCTTTAACAGTAGTACTTAGTACAGAACCTCCCAATGTATATTGTACATCTTCGTTCCCATGTCCTGTGTGGAGGCATTTACATTTCCAAAAATTGAACATTTGCCATTTTTCAGACCATTTTATCCACCTGTCAAGGTCATCTTGTAAATGTTGTCTTTTAGGGTGATGTTTCATCAGAGGTTGTGTGTTGTGTTAATATATCATTTATCGCGTGCGTAACGTCATCAATATTCGATAATTGGTCGCAGGCCTACCCTTTACGCGTAGGGTCTACGTATATCAGATCTCCGACACGGCACCCACGTTTTACCATATACAATTAGTAAATCACTTCATACGCGGTCCTTGCAAAATTTGTAATTAACATATTGTTTCGGCACGACAGAATAAGCTGCTCGTAGAAACTCGGTTACTGGGCTTGTGGATTGTCTGCGCAGAAACAGACACAACAGCATTCGTCGACTGACAAGCCAAGTTGCTGCCGCTATTCTCCCCGGAGTATCATGCGCTATTTCCCAAGGCTTTGCTTCCTCGTCGGGTTAATGAAAGCGTCAATCCTTCACTATTATCAAGTAGTCAAACACTTCGATAACATTAAATTAAGATGATGTAGGCCCCCATAACTGACAACTCCAGTGATTCTGGTAAACTGTCCTGTGTCTTGGTCCAGTGGTTGTGTCTACTCAACTTGTCGCTAGTTCTCTACTAACGCCTTATCACATTTTTTATTTGTATGACACATCAGAAATGTTTTACACTTTCTTATATGCACAACAGGATAATAATAGGGTTTTTTAATGGTCAAAAGCGTTTTTTCTTCTGATTTTGACCACGACCATAGCGCACAAACTACTGCACGGAAGCGGTTTGCTCAACTAATTATGTATCGCTACAATTCCCCAGCTGTCTATTCCCAAGATTTTAACACGATCGTCTCAAATTGATGATCGTGCGCCGAGGAAAGGAGATTGAGAGGAGGGAAGGTGATTGAGAGGAGGGAAGGAGATTGAGAGGAGGGAAGGAGATTGAGAGGAGGGAAGGTGATTGAGAGGAGGGAAGAAGATTGAGAGGAGGGAAGGTAATTGAGAGGAGGGAAGATGATTGAGAGGAGGGAAGGTGATTGAGAGGAGGGAAGGTGATTGAGAGGAGGAAAGGTGATTGAGAGGAGGGAAGGTGATTGAGAGGAGGGAAGGTAATTGAGAGGAGGGAAGGTGATTGAGAGGAGGGAAGGTGATTGAGAGGAGGGAAGATGATTGAGAGGAGGGAAGGTGATTGAGAGGAGGGAAGGAGATTGATAGGAGGGAAGGAGATTGAGAGGAGGGAAGGTGATTGAGAGGAGGGAAGGTGATTGAGAGGATGGAAGGTGATTGAGAGGAGGGAAGGAGATTGAGAGGAGGGAAGGTGATTGAGAGGAGGGAAGGTGGTTGAGAGGAGGGAAGGATATTGAGAGGAGGGAAGGAGATTGAGAGGAGGGAAGGAGATTGGGAGGAGGGAAGGTGATTGGGAGGAGGGAAGGTGATTGAGAGGAGGGAAGGTGATTGAGAGGAGGGAAGGTGATTGAGAGGAGGGAAGGTGATTGAGAGGAGGGAAGGTGATTGAAAGGAGGGAAGGTGATTGAGAGGAGGGAAGGAGATTGAGAGGAGGGAAGGTGATTGAGAGGAGGGAAGGAGATTGAGAGGAGGGAAGGTGATTGAGAGGAGGAAAGGAGATTGAGAGGAGGGAAGGTGATTGAGAGGAGGAAAGGATATTGAGAGGAGGGAAGGTGATTGAGAGGAGGGAAGGTGATTGAGAGGAAGGAAGATGATTGAGAGGAGGGAAGGTGATTGAGAGGAGGGAAGGTGATTGAGAGGAGGGAAGGTGATTGAGAGGAGGGAAGGTGATTGAGAGGAGGGAAGGTAATTGAGAGGAGGGAAGGTGATTGAGAGGAGGGAAGGAGATTGAGAGGAGGGAAGGTGATTGAGAGGAGGGAAGGAGATTGAAAGGAGGGAAGGTGATTGAGAGGAGGAAAGGAGATTGAGAGGAGGGAAGGTGATTGAGAGGAGGAAAGGATATTGAGAGGAGGGAAGGTGATTGAGAGGAGGGAAGGTGAATTGAGAGGAGGGAAGATGAGTGAGAGGTGGAATGTGGGAGGGAGGCGGACGGGGCCTACAGAAAGCCACAAGACGGGGGGGGGGGACTGGTTGGGGGCTTGAGTGGTGGTGGGAAGGGCAAAGGGAAGGTGATTGAGAGGAGGGAAGGTGATTGAGAGGAGGGAAGGAGATTGAGAGGAGGGAAGGTGATTGAGAGGAGGAAAGGAGATTGAGAGGAGGGAAGGTGATTGAGAGGAGGAAAGGATATTGAGAGGAGGGAAGGTGATTGAGAGGAGGGTAGGTGATTGAGAGGAGGGAAGGTGATTGAGAGGAGGGAAGGTGATTGAGAGGAGGGAAGGTGATTGAGAGGAGGGAAGGTGATTGGGAGGAGGGAAGGTGATTGAGAGGAGGGAAGGTGATTGAGAGGAGGGAAGGTGATTGAGAGGAGGGAAGGTGATTGAGAGGAGGGAAGGTGATTGAGAGGAGGGAAGATGATTGAGAGGAGGGAAGGTGATTGAGAGGAGGGAAGGAGATTGATAGGAGGGAAGGAGATTGAGAGGAGGGAAGGTGATTGGAAGGAGGGAAAGGTGATTGAGAGGAGGGAAGGTGATTGAGAGGAGGGAAGGTGATTGAGAGGAGGGAAGGTGATTGAGAGGAGGTAAGGTGATTGAGAGGAGGTAAGGTGATTGAAAGGAGGGAAGGTGATTGAGAGGAGGGAAGGTGATTGAGAGGAGGGAAGGTGATTGAGAGGAGGTAAGGTGATTGAGAGGAGGGAAGGTGATTGAGAGGAGGGAAGGTGATTGAGAGGAGGGAAGGAGATTGAGAGGAGGGAAGGTGATTGAGAGGAGGGAAGGTGGTTGAGAGGAGGGAAGGAGATTGAGAGGAGGGAAGGAGATTGAGAGGAGGGAAGGTGATTGGGAGGAGGGAAGGTGATTGAGAGGAGGGAAGGTGATTGAGAGGAGGGAAGGAGATTGAGAGGAGGGAAGGAGATTGAGAGGAGGGAAGGTGATTGAGAGGAGGGAAGATGATTGAGAGGAGGGAAGGTGATTGAGAGGAGGGAAGATGATTGAGAGGAGGGAAGATGATTGAGAGGAGGGAAGGTGATTGAGAGGAGGGAAGGTGATTGAGAGGAGGGAAGATGATTGAGAGGAGGGAAGGTGATTGAGATTAGGGAAGGTGATTGAGAGGAGGGAAGATGATTGAGAGGAGGGAAGGTGATTGAGAGGAGGGAAGATGATTGAGAGGAGGGAAGATGATTGAGAGGAGGGAAGGTGATTGAGAGGAGGGAAGGTGATTGAGAGGAGGGAAGGTGATTGAGAGGAGGGAAGGTGATTGAGAGGAGGGAAGGTGATTGAGAGGAGGGAAGGTGATTGAGAGGAGGGAAGGTGATTGAGAGGAGGGAAGGTGATTGAGAGGAGGGAAGGTGATTGAGAGGAGGGAAGGTGATTGAGAGGAGGGAAGGTGATTGAGAGGAGGGAAGATGATTGAGAGAAGGGAATGTGATTGAGAGGAGGGAAGATGATTGAGAGGAGGGAAGGTGATTGAGAGGAGGGAAGGTGATTGAGAGGAGGGAAGGTGATTGAGAGGAGGGAAGGTGATTGAGAGGAGGGAAGGTGATTGAGAGGAGGGAAGGTGATTGAGAGGAGGGAAGATGATTGAGAGGAGGGAAGGTGATTGAGATTAGGGAAGGTGATTGAGAGGAGGGAAGGTGATTGAGAGGAGGGAAGGTGATTGAGAGGAGGGAAGATGATTGAGAGGAGGGAAGGTGATTGAGAGGAGGGAAGGAGATTGAGAGGAGGGAAGGAGATTGGGAGGAGGGAAGGTGATTGGGAGGAGGGAAGGTGATTGAGAGGAGGGAAGGTGATTGAGAGGAGGGAAGGTGATTGAGAGGAGGGAAGGTGATTGAGAGGAGGGAAGGTGATTGAGAGGAGGGAAGGTGATTGAGAGGAGGGAAGGTGATTGAGAGGAGGGAAGGTGATTGAGAGGAGGGAAGGTGATTGAGAGGAGGGAAGATGATTGAGAGAAGGGAATGTGATTGAGAGGAGGGAAGATGATTGAGAGGAGGGAAGGTGATTGAGAGGAGGGAAGGTGATTGAGAGGAGGGAAGGTGATTGAGAGGAGGGAAGGTGATTGAGAGGAGGGAAGGTAATTGAGAGGAGGGAAGGTGATTGAGAGGAGGGAAGATGATTGAGAGGAGGGAAGGTGATTGAGATTAGGGAAGGTGATTGAGAGGAGGGAAGATGATTGAGAGGAGGGAAGGTGATTGAGAGGAGGGAAGATGATTGAGAGGAGGGAAGATGATTGAGAGGAGGGAAGGTGATTGAGAGGAGGGAAGGTGATTGAGAGGAGGGAAGGTGATTGAGAGGAGGGAAGGTGATTGAGAGGAGGGAAGGTGATTGAGAGGAGGGAAGGTGATTGAGAGGAGGGAAGGTGATTGAGAGGAGGGAAGGTGATTGAGAGGAGGGAAAGTGATTGAGAGGAGGGAAGGTGATTGAGAGGAGGGAAGGTGATTGAGAGGAGGGAAGATGATTGAGAGAAGGGAATGTGATTGAGAGGAGGGAAGATGATTGAGAGGAGGGAAGGTGATTGAGAGGAGGGAAGGTGATTGAGAGGAGGGAAGGTGATTGAGAGGAGGGAAGGTGATTGAGAGGAGGGAAGGTAATTGAGAGGAGGGAAGGTGATTGAGAGGAGGGAAGATGATTGAGAGGAGGGAAGGTGATTGAGATTAGGGAAGGTGATTGAGAGGAGGGAAGGTGATTGAGAGGAGGGAAGGTGATTGAGAGGAGGGAAGATGATTGAGAGGAGGGAAGGTGATTGAGAGGAGGGAAGGAGATTGAGAGGAGGGAAGGAGATTGAGAGGAGGGAAGGTGATTGGGAGGAGGGAAGGTGATTGAGAGGAGGGAAGGTGATTGAGAGGAGGGAAGGTGATTGAGAGGAGGGAAGGTGATTGAGAGGAGGGAAGGTGATTGAGAGGAGGGAAGGAGATTGAGAGGAGGGAAGGTGATTGAGAGGAGGGAAGGTGATTGAGAGGAGGGAAGGTGGTTGAGAGGAGGGAAGGAGATTGAGAGGAGGGAAGGAGATTGAGAGGGAAGGTGATTGGGAGGAGGGAAGGTGATTGAGAGGAGGGAAGGTGATTGAGAGGAGGGAAGGTGATTGAGAGGAGGAAAGGAGATTGAGAGGAGGGAAGGTGATTGAGAGGAGGAAAGGAGATTGAGAGGAGGGAAGGTGATTGAGAGGAGGAAAGGATATTGAGAGGAGGGAAGGTGATTGAGAGGAGGAAAGGAGATTGAGAGGAGGGAAGATGATTGAGAGGAGGGAAGGTGATTGAGAGGAGGGAAGGAGATTGAGAGGAGGGAAGGTGATTGAGAGGAGGGAAGGTGATTGAGAGGAGGGAAGGTGATTGAGAGGAGGGAAGGTGATTGAGAGGAGGGAAGGTGATTGAGAGGAGGGAAGGTGATTGAGAGGAGGGAAGGTGATTGAGAGGAGGGAAGGTGATTGAGAGGAGGGAAGGAGATTGAGAGGAGGGAAGGTGATTGAGAGGAGGGAAGGTGATTGAGAGGAGGGAAGGAGATTGAGAGGAGGGAAGGTGATTGAGATGAGGGAAGGTGATTGAGAGGAGGGAAGGTGATTGGAGGGGAAGAAATTGGAAAATCGACGACAGAAAGCGTGACAAGCATGAAGGTGTCAGGGGAGAAAGTGACCGTAGAGAAGGAGGGAGGGAAGATGGGACGGGAGAGGAGAGAAGAAAATGAGATGGGGGGAAAGATGAAGGGACGAAAGGAAGTGAGAGCAAATGTGTTAGAAGAGAAGTCGATAAAAGGGACGCCGACAGGAGGAACCCTCACTTTGGAAAGATCTGGAAAAAAGAAGAGGTGCCATCAGACTGTAGAGAGGGATACCTCATAAAACTCGAAAGAAAGGAGACCTCAGCAACTGTTCCAATTACAGAGGAATCACACTTCTGTCAGTGCCAGGGAAAGTGTTCAACAGAATCATCTTGGAGAGAATGAAAGATGCAGTCGACCCACAGCTGAGAGATCAGCTAATTAGCTAATAATATAAAACATTACAGCAAGGGTTTGTATGCGTATGTTCGAAGCAAACAGAAGTTCAATATAAGGTCGTTGCTCTAGAAGATAGTGCTGGAAATATAATATCAGAGGGATTCGTAATGGCAGAAGACCTGAATGAGTATTTTAGTTCAATGTTTACCAGGGAAGATATTAGTTCACTGCCAGTACCAGAGGCTAAGTTCAAGGGGGCAGATTCAGACTATTTAGGACAATTAATTGTAACCACGGAAATGGTAGCTAAGACAATAAGGGCTATGAAGGATAATAAATCACCTGGAGTGGATGGGATTCCGCCCAAACTACTGTTGGAATTTGTAGAACAAATTAGCGTACCGCTTGCAACAGTTTTCAATTTGTCATTAGAAGAGGGAGCGGTTCCTTTAGAATGGAAAGAGGCAAACATTATACCGTTATTTAAAAAAGGTTCGAGAAACAAGTCATAGAACTATAGACCAGTGAGTTTAACATCAGTGATTTGTAAATTATTAGAAAGTCTAATTAAAGATCACATGGTGGATTTTCTTGTTAAACATAACTTGATAAACCCATCTCAACATGGATTTTTTAAAGCGAGGTCATGCTTAACAAATATGTTATGTTTTTTGGAAGACATCACTAAGTGGGTAGATGAGGGATCACCAGTAGATATCGTCTACTTAAATTTTCAAAAAGCTTTCGACAAAGTACCACATCAAAGATTACTGCTTAAACTAAAGGCCCATGGCATGGGAAATGGTATAATAAACTGGATAGAAAAATGGCTGATTGACAGAAGACAACGTGTAATAGTTGATGGGGAGGCTTCAAACTGGAAATCGGTATTGAGTGGAGTACCACAGGGATCAGTACTAGGACCTATATTATTCTTAGTATATATCAACGATTTGGATGATGAAATAACAAGCAAGGTGTTGAAATTTGCGGATGATACAAAGGTGTTTAGAAGGATTAAAAGTGATGGAGATAGACAACATTTACAAGATGATCAAATGGTCTGAAAAGTGGCAAATGCTGTTCAATTTTGGGAAATGTAAATGGGAACGAAGAGGTAGAATATACAATGGGGGGTACTGTACTAAGTACTACTGTAAAAGAAAAGGACTTAGGGTTAACCATTAGTGATGATATGAAGGTTTCAGAGCAGTGCGGAATTGCAGCTTCAAAGGGAAATAAAATCCTTGGATTAATTAGGCGAAACATAACGTATAAGGAAAAATAGCTAATAATACCGCTGTACAAAACAATAGTTAGGCCTCATTTAGAATATTGTATTCAAGCGTGGAGGCCATATCGCAGGAAGGACATAGATATGCTAGAAAGAGTGCAGAGGAGAGCAACTAAAATTATACAAAAACTGAGGGATCTTAGTTACGAAATACGCTTTAAAAATGCGGCTTAACAACACTAGAGACCAGGAGATTAAGAGGAGATCAGATAGAAGTGTTTAAAATAATGAATGGTTATGAAAATATCGATATAAATATTGTGTTCTCAGTTAAGAAAGATAGAAGGACTAGAGGACATGAAGTTACATTAACAAAGGAGCAGTGTAGATTAGATATAAGAAAGTTTTCACAAATGACTGTAAATAAATGGAACAGATTATCTGATGATTGTTTGGGTGCTAGTACCGTGAAGATGTTTAAAAATTAAATCGACACATACCTCAGAAGGGCGGGATACACATAGATAAAAGGGTTGGACTCTCGATAAGCCAAAAGGCTTCCTTGTTCACCTGCCACCTAGAGTTAATTCTCTGGATGGCAATCTTGTTAAATCTTAAGCAGTGTAGGCATGACCGCATTTTCAAGAGATGCATTCGTGATCAGTGCTACAGTGGACACAAGGCTGGTGGCATTGTTTTTCGGCTGGCTGGCAGGTAGAGGATCTAGCACGCAATTTTTGTTCGTGGTAGCAAAAATTTGTGTGATTTCTTCGGCTGTTTTAGGATGGAAGACATGTATGGGATCTGCGAAACATTGCTTTTCATCACATGTAGCCAGATCAGTTGATGTGCAAAGTTGTAAGCTTGACAACAATTTATTGATTTTGTCACTAAAGAAATGCGAAAATAGTTCGCATCCTTCCACTGCCGAGCTGAATCCCGGATGTAGCTGAGAATTGTGACCACCAAAACATCTCACCAGACGAAACATAGTGTTGTCGTTAGCGTTTTCTAAACGATCTTGGAAATATAATGTTTTTCTCTCCAGTATCAAGGCATTGCATTCATCACGTGACGTGACGTGACGTGACGTGACGTACAACTGGCGAAGAATTTTAAATTTGGTTTTCCTCCAAAGATTTTCCAGTTTCCATTTCTTCTCACGGACATCGTCAATGTTTGCGTCGTACCATGGGTGGGTCGATTTGTTTCGTGTGCGTACAATGTGCCACAGAGCGTGTTTATCCAGACACTTCGTTAAGTTGGTGTTGTACGTAGCGACTAATTCACCCATTTGCATATCTTTACAGCACGATGTCATATCAGCACAAACATATTTTATTTCGTCTCTCAGTGCACAGTTATCAGTGTCCCGAAAGTTACGTTTTACAGTCGTCGATACCATAGAAGGTGGCTCCAGTGCGTTTACTGCAATTTCAATACGATGATGATCAAAAAAGGGTCGGTAAATGAATGGAACAGATTATGTGCCGATTGGTTGGGTGCTAGTACCGTGAATATGTTTAAAAATTAAATTGACACATACCTCAGAAGGGCGGGATACACATAGATAAAAGGGTCGGACCATCGATAAGCCAAAGGGCTTCCTTGTCCACCTGCCATCTAGAGTTAATTCTATGGGTGACAATTTTGTAAAATCTTGTTAATGACTGCTCCAGAATGAGTCAACAATTCCACGAGTATCCAGTGTGATCGGTGTCACCGTAGGTCGGTGTAAACACGTTGAGGCAACCACGATATTTGTGTCTTCAACATCGTAACCTTAAAGGTGTTCTTGAGTTTAATTATTAACTTCTACTATTATTGAACGGTGAACATTCTTCAGAATATTTAATTTTGTACATGACGTAGTTCGTATTTTATCAACATATAAAAACTATTACAATACATGCAACGATTTGTCTCAATCGAGTTAAGATGGTTTCATCAATACAACTGACATTCTGGTGCTGATGAAGCTATCTTAGTAAGATTGGCGCAAGTCTTTACATGTTTTGTACAACTTGGAATTGTTAATACGAAATGTGTTCTATGTGCATCGATCTATAAACTTAATGTTTGTGGAATAATTGTTTTGTAGACTAATGGCCACAGGTTTGTTTCAGGGATCATTTAGCAACAATGATCTCAACACTTGTTTATTTAGATCCAAAAGAGCTGTTTATTTATTACAGTATGCAAAGTAAAATTATTAACTATGTAAGATATAAATGTCGACATGTCATAATCGAATAAAAAAGAACATTTAAAATATGACCAGAGAAACTCCTGTTAAAAACCATCATCATAAAGTGTAACTTGTTGAAAATACTTGATGTTTAGATTTGATATATATATATATATATCAAATCTAAACATCATATATATATATATATTAATATTTATTTATTTATAGATTAATTAACTTGCATTAGCTGATTGATGTTGATATTTATCTTTAGTAAACAATGTATTTATTTTGATATAAACACTAATTTATGTTAATCTGCTGATGTTTATTATGACATTTTAAATTCTCTATTATTGTACTTTAAATGTTTAATTTTCATTTGCAAGGTCACGCTTGGCATAAGAGTGCGAGATGACCGCATTAACATGATTAATATTTCCTATACTTTACGTTGAATGAACTAATTTGGGACTGTCTTGGAGTGACCTTAATTGCAAGGTGGCTGCATTACCGAGGTGACCGTAAAGCGAGGTACGACCACACTATGTTCGCATATAAGTTGAGAGACACTCGACCGCGTATGGTTTCTCACAAACACACCTCCTGCGTCAGGTAACGGCACGATAGACTTCGAGGAGTTCCTAAACATGATGGCGAAGAAGATGCGTGAGACGGACAGCGAGGAGGAACTGCGGGAGGCGTTCAGGGTGTTCGACAAGGACGGCAACGGCTTCATCAGTGCCGCCGAGCTGCGGCACGTCATGACGAACCTCGGCGAGAAGTTGACGGACGAGGAGGTGGACGAGATGATCAAGGAGGCCGACCTCGACGGCGACGGCATGGTCAACTACGAGGGTGGGTAGTCCGCTCATAGCACGCCTCGTGTGGGGGCAGAGTCCGTGTCATGTATACATGTATACGTGCACGGGTGCACACACACACGCGCGCGCACACACACACGCGCGCGCGCGCGCACACACGCACACACCTGCCGAAATGTTTTATCTACATAGTCTACCATACTATTAATGCGAACGTAGTTGGCCTGTTTTTTTAATTAATACCTTCCTGGAAGAGATTCCAGTGTGTCGTTTTGGTTGCTGTGTATCTCTATACCTGCGTAGAAAACAACTGACTGCACGACGTAAGTGAATTCTTGTCGTCTCTGTTGCGCAGCTTCCCGACTAATTGTTACTAATGTACATGACCGCTTGACCTTTGTCAAAACAATATCAATTAACAGCGACCGAACACCCACGTACGCACGCACGCACACACACACGCACGCACGCATGCGTGTGCACGTACGCGCGCATGGTCCCGCATGCAAATCAACATTCCTTGCTTCCATTAAGTTGCGTTGCACGCCTTCAGCCAAACAGATTAATGTTATTGGAACTACTGCGAACGCGATACTGATTCCGAGTCGGATTCGGTTTTTTAACTTAATTCTCATGGAAACCTTCCATTTTTCAAACAAATGAAAGACACCTGCCATTTCATTAAACGTTGACTGTCAGGCCGAAACTTGTTCTCAAACCAAAACGACAAACATAGTTTCAACGCCAATGATAAAGTCATGTGATATGTGGTTTAGCATGTGCATTCGATAACATCAAGATATTACTGGTGCGACAATGTTCGTGACGTAGTCACTTAGAGGTGATAGTTAAGAATAC